>VZRF01006837.1:1792365-1934876 GCA_013396875.1 Vireo altiloquus
TCCTTTTCCTTTTCCTTTTCCTTTTCCTTTTCCTTTTCCTTTTCCTTTTCCTATCTGATTGTAGTGGTTGTTTTGCTGTCCTTGGGTTTTTAAGTCCCAATCTTGTCCTTCTCTCCCACCATTCCTTCCTTCCCTAGATCCTTCCAACTCTTCATGAGTGTCCAATCTCCTCTCTGGATTTCAAGAATTTCCTAGTTCATTTTGCTCTTATTCTGCCTCAAATATATTACCCCCATTTGTTAGCTACAGCTTCTATCTGCTGTGAAATTTTTACTTTTCCCCTGGTTCCTCCACCCCCTCATGCAAATCTGTCAGCTTCCTTGGTTTATTCTGTTCCTTTCCTTGTTTCTAAGCCTTAGCTCTTCATTTTTGCATCTGAACTGAGAGCACTGGAGGACCACTCCCTGTGCTAGAATCAGCAACTCTATCACTGTAAGCACCTGAAGGAATGTTCCTGGTTCTAATAGCTGGCTTCAGCTTTATCCAGACCCTCATGGAACAACAGTTGCAGGACTAATTAGGCTTTGCCTCCTGGCCCTGGAGTTGGAACATAATCTGTCACCTTGAGAAAATGTGCGGATTGATAGCTGGAAGTGGGAGAGGGTGAGGTAATTTATAAATATTGAATATTCAGCAATTCAAACTAGTAAGCTCCAATAAATAATTACCTGATAATGTATAGAAATGGGAAATTTCGAAAATGTTATGTCATCCTTTTGATGAATTAGGAAAGTATAAGGTATACATTGTATATAAACACAAAAATGTTCTGGAACACAGATATATTGGAATTTCTCAAGAGAACTGTTGCCAGAAAAATTTACTATGAGCAAACAAGTATATTCTCATCTTAAAAAGAGCTGTATAATTTGCTGAAATATTCCCAAAATATTAACAGTGTTACTTATCCCAGGACAGATGTTTGGTGTGGAAAATCTACAATGTTTAAAATGTAATGAGGTTGCAAGAAACTGGAAATTATTCTGTAAAGAGAAGCTGCAGGCAAGGCAGCTGTATCCAAGAGCAGCATTACATTTTGGTTGCTTTCAGAACTTTCTCACCTGGTACTTGTCTTGGCCCCTTCTCACAGGACCTTAAACTTCACCATCTCACAGTCAGTGGCTACCATTGACCATCAAACCTCTGACCAGTGACTCCTTGTTTACAAGTGGTCCATCAAAGTAATTGCCACAGCTGGCTTATTAATCACCTGTGGCAAAAACTGTCTTCAGTCCATTGCAGAAATCACGTGACTGGTAGCCGTCTGAAAAATGCTGCATCTATTTCCCCTTGTGCATCAGATGATCTGTAGAAGACATTCCAGAGGATGCTTCTCTGTTCTGATTCTTGCCCATGGCTCACAGACAGCCCATCACCTGTCACAGGACACCAAACACAATTGAACTGCTCTTTTGTGTAGAGCACAACCCTTCTTCCTCACCTTCAGAGTTTTCATCAATCCATTGCTGCACTACAGGCGTGTGAGCTATCCTGACAGGTCTCTGTGATTCCAGTGAGGTCATAACTGTGCAGATGTTCATGGATTTCTAGCTTCTGTTTGTTGCCCGTGCCGTGTGCACATGAATTACTAGAGATGGATACTTGGATGTTCTGGTTTGAAGGGGAAAGTTTAAATCTCCTCCGTCATACTGTCTCCCAAGCACATCATAATTGCACCTCATATTTTCATTTTTCCTCAGAGTTAGAGCCTCATTTCAAACAGCTGGTAATGGAGGGAGCAAGGTTAAGCAGAGTGAGATGAGAGGCTGCTGTAGCTGCTCATTCTCACAGGCTCAGTGCAGTAAGTGGAACTCTTTGGACAGTTACAGTAATTTACTTCCTCCTGGCACCAGATGGCAGCAGGGAAGGATTTAATAGGGCTCTTACAAGACCAGTTCTTTTGGAGTACCCAATACTAAATCTATCAGCAACTCTTTTACCAACAGTCCCTTTAAGCAGAGGGTTTCTGAGATCTGGAATTTCAGTTTGTTGCCTCACAAAAAGTCCGTTTGCACTGACAAAGACAGCAACAGGATAATTAGAAGACTTTTAAAAAAGAGATGAGAAACCAGTGTCTGCCTGAGACTGGAAAAAGAAAAAAAGTCCTCTATCTGCAAGCACAGCTCTGATTTCTAAGCACCACATCCCAGCAGATGCATAACCCCCAGTCAGACTTGCTTGTGTTGTATTCTGTTACCTTTGGTATCTTGCCCAAATATTTTGTTCCTTTAAAAACAGTACTCAGCAGGGGTGCTATTCATAACCTGTGAGGGTGTGATTCTGACATACTTGCTCAGAGCACACTGTGATTTCACAGGGAGCAGGATAAGCAGAGTTTGCTTCGGTTTGGTTCTTTGAATATGAGAAAAGAATCATAATGGAGAAAGAAATTAATCTCTTTTGCAGAATCTGTCATAGTAATTCTCTGAAAATGTCACACCATGAACAGGAAAAAAAAAGGGCATTTGAGAAGCAGCTTACACTTAAACTTCATAAAATTATATTTAAATTATGTATTGCCATCAACAATTCACATGAGCCATTTGCTTCAAGAGAGTTACTCAAAATTGAGCATAAACAGCCTGATGGTCAATAATAATATATTCCAAAATGTGTAAAAAGTAGGGAATGATTTCAAAAGAATACAGCTCCATAAATATGTTACTGTGAAGATATTTTGTGAGTAAAGATGCCTGGAAGGCATATTTTTCAGTCATTGAAGTTGGTGTGCGGCTGGTGAATTCCTATTGAATGGTCTGAAAATTTGCAAGGATGTGTACAAGGAGTGGCAGGATTGATGCCTAATTGGGAAGTAATAATGAAAGAGTGGCAGCTGTAGTGAAAAAGAGTATATCTGGAATAGGTTTAAAACAGAAATTAATTTAGCCATCACAAAATAAGGTCTGATCAATTTTTTCAGATCTGTAAACATAATGCTGCTGCTCTGATTTCATGGAGGCATGGGGGTTCCTTCCTTGTGCCAGAATCTTGTTTTATTTTCCTCCGTCTCTGTGACAGATAGCAGCAGCTTTAGATTTGCAAGTTCTCTTGTCTGAGGAGTTTCTGATATTACGTACAGTCTGCAGGTAAAACTAGAGTCTCTTTAAAGTAAGGTGTATTTTAAAGAAAATAAATTAATGACCATCTTAAGAAAAACCTGACTAGAACAGAAGCATAGAATAAAACCTGAGCTTCCAAACAAATAGAAACTATGTTTTAGAGAAAGGACATGAGTCCCAGCATTCTGGTTTCAAGCACCTGAAACCCTTCTTTTTTTTTGCTTGGATCATTCTTTTCAAAGTTTTCTTTTCTTTGCTACAGAATCACTCCCAGCAGTCAAAAACTATATATGTAAAGTAAATCAGGCTAAGGAAGGGCCCACACACTGACAAGCAGTTGCTATCATGTCCCTTAGATAGTTTTGACCTGGGTCAGCTACCACTCCTTCAGTGCTTGGGCATGATTTGGGGTCTAGCCTGGGTCAGAGCTTGTTACTGATTGACAGTGATGGATGTGATCCTGTTTGTTTGAAAGGAAGCTGTAGGGAAATTTAGCTGTATTGTCATCATAGCTGAAAGGAGACTGAATTGTGAAGTGCCAGTTGGCATCAGGTCCTGAGAACAGTCTCTGACCATTTCATTTACTAGTGTAAAAACTAGGCAAAGCTTCTCTGACTTGGTAAGGAGCCAGATGAGATGGCAAATGAGGTGCAGAACAGCAAGTCCAGTCTGTTGCTGCCATGTGATTTGCCACTGCTGGGAATTACTTGGCAAGGGGCAGTCACCAGCAGTGACAAAGCCAATGCAGCTGTCATGCCCAGTTGTCTGTGGAGGTAATGGACAGGGTGGGAACAGTCTTTAGGGTATGACTTCCTTGAGGTGTAAAGGAGAAAGAAAGCCTTTTATATCTTTGCTGAAATAGGCAATCTCACTTCTAACTTCACTAAGGCTGCCAAAATATGATACCACATTAACAAATGGAGGAAAGTTTGGGAAATACAGTATTAGAGGGCTCTTTAATGGTCCCCAGTCATAGAAAAAAGGTTTTATTTTTGTACTTCCCAATTTCAGTATTGCTTTACTCAAGTGGACATTCAAGTATCTATATATATAATTTAGACTTAGGGATACCAACTTGACTGCTCAATTGAGAGAAAAAGTTGCAAGGTCACTTAAAAATGTAAAAATGAGCTCCCTGGTTTGGGTGATTCTTAAATAGCTCTATTATGTTACTTTTCACAGTATCCATAGACACTATATAATCCACCCTGGTTCTTTTTTTGTTGTTTTGCCTCCATTTTTGTTTTTGTTGGCTTTTTTTTTAATAATATACTGTGCTTGTCAAATTCCACCCCACATTTCATTTTTGCTCATTTTGTTATTTTTGGCAGGTCTCTGGATTTTTTTTTTTTTTGCTAAGACATTATGTATGACCTCCTTAGATCTTAAAGAAAGAGATTGTATGATAGAGAGGACAAATTCAATGTCTTTCTGCTGGTACAAAAACATGAATGGGAAAATAGATGTCGGCCAGCATTCTCTAGATTTAGAGGAAATCCATATGACTTTGCAAAATTGCTTTCTATCACTTGGAAGGCTTTATAGAGGCAGAACAGAGACATTTTCTAAGTGCTGAGCCAGACGTGTAGATACATGTTTTTGTATGGAATCAGCGTACACCAAATGTCGTCATATTACTGGAAGTCCCACCAAGGCTTTGATGAATAATTGTTATACATGCTTTCTGATCCTTATACCACTGTATTTAGGCTTAAGTCCACCTGTCCCTTCAGAAAAACACCTGAAATAACAGAGTATTTTCAATGTGCTGATACAGGTCAAAGAGGAGCAGATCTTAGGTTGAAAGAAAAATTGCCATAGCTCTGTTATTGTTTAGTGTATGTGGTCATTGCTGGTTTTAGGGCTATCTTTCTCATACTATTAAACTGAGCTTTTCAAGAGCTTTTCTGTCTTTCCATTCTCAGTATGTTCTAGCGAATCTACAGTTTAAAAAACCTGCAGAGAACTCTGTAGCCTGGTAGATTTATCAGTTATTCTGCACGTGGAATTTCCCAAGGCATCCTCCAGGTACCCGAGCTCCTGATAGGAGTTTGGCAGAGGTAGTTTGGAGGCAGTTTGGAGGTAGTTTGTCTTAGCTTTAGGAGAGTAAGTAGGAAGTAGCACATGGAGGTATGTGCTTTGCTGCACTTTGCCTGAACTCAGCTGTCAGTGTAAGGAAGGGGAGCCTTGTCATGTCATGGCACAGATGGCTGTTCTGGAACATGTCACAGGCCCTCAGGGAGTGACCTCAGTGCAGTTTCCAGTGTAGAAACAGGTGACACAAATTGGCAAGACCTCAAATGGAACGTGGACAGCAGAGATATATACAATAAAGCTATCACAGCAATTCCTAAATTTACTATTCAATAGTAATTGCTCATTACTTTTTTCAGAATGATGGTTCTGAGAATTTAAGTGGCTGGCATA
The DNA here is from genome assembly GCA_013396875.1 of Vireo altiloquus. Classification (NCBI taxonomy): domain Eukaryota; kingdom Metazoa; phylum Chordata; class Aves; order Passeriformes; family Vireonidae; genus Vireo; species Vireo altiloquus. The sequence continues at coordinate 1,797,852 of VZRF01006837.1, forward strand.
AATTTCCCAGTTCTTCCAGAATCAGAAATGCTGAGTAAAGCAAGCATAGTGTCTTTATGTGCTGCTGTGATTAGTATGGAGTTCCTGGAGGAGAGGTGATACTGTTTGTTAACTAGTATCCTAATGGCACACAGTAGGATATGAAAGACCTAGTATGATACTCTGGCCTTTTGATCGGGCTTGGTCCTTTTCCTTCAAAGCCATTTCTCATGTCCTCCTCCCTGCCCTCCCTCGCTCAACCTCCCCAAAATTCAACCCAAGTTAATGTTTTGTTGCAAGTGCTTTATAATGTCACTTGTGTTTGCCTGCAGCACACTTAAAAATAAAAGATTATGCAGTCCAGATTCTGAGTTGGGTTCAGGGTGATGAATCAGATCTAAGGTTCAGCTAGAAAACCACTCCATAGGTGTATCACCAAAGTCCATGACTGGCCACAGAAGCAACTCAGACCGACTCAGACTGACTGTACCTCACATAGCTCAAGTGGGATCTGAAGCCTGGGCTGAGCTGAAATGGGGCTCCTGGGCCTGTGGGTAGGGTGCCCAGGGAGGTTTATGTTTCTATGAAATATCTGATAGGATGTAAAGAAGAAGGAGTCAAGACTCTTTTCAGTGGCATTCAGCAACAGGACAAGAGCTAACTTTTTTTGTGAAGGTGCTCAAACACTGAACTCATTGCCTGTAAAGGAAGGAGATTCCATCTGTGGAGAAATTGAAGACTGCACAGGATGTGTCCCTGAGAAGCCTGCTTCAGTTGTCTCTGCTCTGAGCAGGGGGAACTGGACTAGATCTTTACAGAGGCTGTGGAAGACTGGACTATTGATAATTAATTACTCAAAACATTTGCCCATTTGTGGAGGTGCCAGGGTGCTTTGCTGAGGCACTTTTTGGGGGCCAGTCCTAACAGAGGTCTCTTTCAGCCTCAACTGTTCTGATCTGTTCTTGTTAATAACAAGCAGAATCTGTTTTCCCATTTTGCAGTGAAGCATACAAGGGTTAGAAAAGGTCACTTCTGGATAGGGAGAAAGGAAATGGTTTCCAGGTTACTTCTGCTAAACAGGAGAGTTCAGGGTTTGTCCGAGCAGAGTTTTTCTGAGGCAAAACATGCCAAGGGAAGAGGAGATCTGAGGCATCTGCATGCTACCAGGCAGGGCATTTTTTCCCTGTGGCACTGATACTGCACGGTGGTTTGTGCCTCTACTTGTGTTCTGAGCCATCCTGCTGTACCTGTGTGTGTCTGTGTGCAAAGCACTGAACTCTCCATCAGGCACACACCTCACATGCAGTACGGGAGCGATGTGTGAAGAACAAAGTGCAACAGGGGAAGTATTGTACACAGTACAGTGGTGGGGAGCACTGCCCAACAAATGGCTTCTGTGTGTCATTGTTCAAGGCAGCCAGCTGATGCTGCATCAACTGGCAGTGCGCTTGTTGTGCTTTACCTCTGAGCTGCTCTGGAAGAGTATTTATATTTTAGATCCTCTTATTTGCACACATTTGTAGCTACTTGCTGTAGTGTATGTCATTTGACAGGGAGACTCAGCTATAGGTTGTGCTGGGTTCTGAGATCAGCTCAGCAGTTCTTCTGAATCATGTGGAATCAATGCTAGCCAGGAACAAGAGCACCAGGTTTTTCATGTTTTGAGGTTTTTTCCCACTTACTTCAGTGTTCATGATACCAAGAAATGCAAGCTCCTGGCATTTGAGAAGTTCACATTTTAATAGGTTCCATGGCTAAGAGTTCCAAGCACTGCATTTCTTATTTTGAAGTAAAGGGCAATGGATTAATCTCTTAAATTTGCAGGTGTGCTTTTCTGAAATGTTTGTTTCTGCTGAGACTTTTTGATATGATTTCCCACTTTGCCCCCCGTTGCTAGTATTAACAGCTGCATTCATCAAGATGTGTAGAATAAAACCTGCAGGTATCAAGTCTGCTTTGCTTTGCCTGATCCTGGTTGCATGATTGTCTTAATTGACTTTGGCTAGCTTAGCAATGAACCCAGGTTAGGATAACAGCAAAGCCCTTTGCTTAGGTCACAGATGAGTACTTGCTCTTAGAAGGTATTTGCTGTGCATCTGTTTCCATCAGTGTTGTTCGTAATGAGAGGATTTTATATCCCTGCAAAGCATGACTGATTATGACATCCAACTGCCCTGATTACCAGCAGTCTTTTGTATTGCAGGCTGGTCTAAATTATTTTAAATTTACAGATGTTAGCAGTTTAAATATTTGATTAAACGATTCATTAGAAGCACCCGTAACAGTCCTCCAGAAAGACTTTTGAACTGAGATATTGCCTTGCAGATACATATAGATACACTCAAAGGTTTATTTTTCTTGTGATGTGCTTCTAGGAGTATTGTTGCTCAGTTGTCCAATTTTGGTCAAGTTTCAAGTGTTCAGAAATTATGAGGACAGAACTATTTGATATAATAAACCAGTCCGGTCTTCTGAATAACACAGGTCATAAAACACCCCAGCTATTTTATTCAAGCTGGTGCTTACTTTTCAGAAAAGGGTGCTGATCTGTGTTAAAAATTGACAGCTGAGAACACTCTACTACAGCTCTTCCTAAACTATTCTAGGAAGAGGTAAAAATTTGCACCTCCCTTGTCATCTGAATTTGCTGAAAGTTATTCACCAGGCAGGAAACATTCTTTCTGCCTTGCTAAATCCAAGAGTCCAGCACCAATGCTTTGGTGTTTGTTTTTTTCCTTTTTTAAAATCTCCATTCTTAGGGTTGCTATCATTTAGCCATGTAAAAATGAAACATTTAACCTACATAAGGAATTTGACCTCCTTCAAAGGACAAAGGCAGTCATTACTTGGAAATGAATCTTTCCACTTGCCTGAGGCTGGTTTGATTCTGTGGAGAGGCACATCCTTTCTAGTTACTGCACAGTGAGCCTTAGTTTTGATATCTACATCCTATGTTAATAAATCTTTTGGTCACAAAATTACATCTCAATATTATTTCCTCTGATTATTTTCTATAACCCTGCAGGTTTTTTTCAGAGATGTGGCTTTTAAGGAAGTCTTCTCTATTCTCTAGGCAGTTCTGCTATTGTCTTAGCCTAGTTTTTACTCCTTATTCTTACATCTGTATCTTCGTATTTAGTTATATTAAACCAGATATTGTTTAATTGCACAGAGGTTTGTATCAGTGACCATCCTTTTCAATATTTAGTGTTTCTCCAAGCTTTAACCTGTCTGCAGTCTTTATCCAATGTTATTTTATGGGTCTTCTTTCCAGTTAGTAAGAAAAAATGTTAATTAGAGTAGGACCTAGAATTGACTCTTGCATAACCTCATTAGGGCTGCTGTGGTATTAATTTGCAGGTGATTTGCTAGTTCAGTGACATTTATGATAAGTGCTGAAGAGTCAAATATTTGTTCATGATAGCTAATTAAAAATACATTCCAGTGATCAAATATTTATAATGAGCTGAAGACTGTCAAGCTTCTTTTCAGAATGAGATTTTCACATTTCTAGCAAAGGGCACATTTAATTAATAGTTTTAAGTCAACCACTGAGTTAAGGTTATAAGTCAGCCTAAGATCCACAGCCCTTTCCCTTGCTGGGAATAAGCATTTCCCATAAGAAGCTGAGCAAGTTTCGGTTAGGGGGAAGAGTCATTATTTAGGAGGAGAGGACATGGGGCTCAAGTCCCTGGTCTCACAAGCTTCTTGACATTAGTGAAGCAGCTGGACACTCTGCTCTAGCCAGGGCTGCAATATCCTCCCTTCCCCCCTCTCCATCTTTGCATTGTTGAAATACTAGGGAAAGTATTGAATGAAGTCTTAGCTTATGTCAGATCAGACTGGTACCAGAGTGAGATAAGTAAGGGTGGGGATGTCCAAACTGCAAAACATCTTTCCATTTCAGCTTCTAGCCTCCATGGTTTATTTTTCTAGAGCACCTTCTTTACATGAGCGGCTCATGAAAATGTATCTAATTTGTGGCTGGATCACACTGGCATAACTTCAGAGCACTGCAGAGTCTGATCCTCTGTTTTCAATGATCAAACTTTCCAAACTTTGGAACTTCCCCATATGTTGTATTACAGAAAGTATTTTTCAGCCAATTTACAAAGAGCTAGCTTTACAGAAGAGCTTCCCCAAGTAAAGACAGAGAAAAGGAGAGACCAAGAGTAACAGAAGACCCCTCCTTATAGTCAGAAGACAGAGTAGTGATTGCTGGGATGTGATAGCTGGATTTTTTTCCTCTGTTAATGTCTGCTCACTGCTCAGGCTTCAAGACCAAATGCTTATTTCAGAATTTTTCCTACCTGAATTCATCTCCAATTTTTGCATCCTTTCAAATGAATTCTAAAATCTGATTTTTTTGGTGAGATGTTCTGGTAACTGGAAGTTGTCAGAAGTGCACAGTCTCAGAGGGTGAACTTCAAAGCTCCTTTCTCTGCTGTGTGCCTACACATGCACATGGATGTGCCTGTGTTTGATGCCGTCCCACCCTGTGAACCCAGGTGAGGGATTGTAAGTGTTGTCTGTGTATCTAGTGTAGTAATCTCATTTAGTATCAAATGAGCATGAACAAAAATAGATGTGTGATCAGCCCACAACTTCACAGAACTGGCTTCTCTATAAATTTCCAATGAGCAGTGTACAGGTGCATTCTGTGTGCAGAATTATTCTTTTTTTCCTTCTCATTACTCTTTGTTTTGACACAAACCGTTTTTGTTCAGATATTGTAACTACACTTTGGTTAATATATATGCATTTGTGTAACCAAGGTAATGAACCTAGTCTGGCCATTGGCACTTTCTGTTCTCATGAAAATCTATTTGGAATCTATTCTGAGATATCCTTCTAAGAAGACTGAAAAACTCTACATATGGTACTAGGTGTGAGAAAAAACACTTTACTTTTGATGAAATCTCATATGTATTTAATTCATAATTGCTATATACATGTCTGTGCCTGTGATTATTGCTCTTGTTATGTGGTAGTGGTTTAAACTATGTTGACGTGCTGTCTGTCATGCTGTCAATCTCAGATAAAGGTTGGAGCAGTACATTGTACTAGGCATTGTACAAACCCCAACAAAATTCTGCATCTCTTCTCTCAGAACAGAGAAAGAGCTGAGCTGGCAAATAAACACCAGTTTAGAAAGTCCTAGGAAAAGTTGAACTGACATCACTATGCAGTAAAATACCTTATTCCTGCACTTGCACTTCAAAATATTCATGGTGTTCTGAGATTTTCTTTTGCATTTCAAGATTGGGGAGCCAAGTGTAAGATGGTTGTGATTTCTGCATCTATAACAAAGCCTATTTGGATAGCATTAGGGAACTAACTATGTGTAGGTCTTCCATGTTTTGAAAGGTTCAAATGGCAGAAGACCTCTTCCTCCTCAGGGAAATTGCTTTCACTATTTCATGGTATCCTGGGGGATGAAGGAATGTGTAATCACAGAAAGCAAGGTATCAGTTTGGCCACCTACTTGACCAGGACGTAATGAGAGTTTTGAAAAGGCAGCTTTCATCTTCTGTCACTGTTTTGAATAAAGAAAAGAAGGAAGCAAATGTAATGGAAGCATAAATATGCTGCTTCATTTATCCACTGCAAAGAATGCTTTTACCTAGTAACACCATGGAGTTGCTACAGTATGCTCTAGCAATGTGGTTTTGGTTCAAATTGCAAAAGGTTTCTCTAGGTAAAGTACAAATCTTGCATATATTTTTCCCTTCTTTTATATTTTTTTTCTCATTTAATTGACAAATGAATAATGGTAAAGGATCTGAAAATGATAACTGATATAACACCTAAAAAAATGCAAATGAAATAATACAAATATTGGAGGGCAGATCCTTTTTTCTCTTTGACAATATGATGTCATTATACTACATGAGTCTCTCTCTAGTGGAGTAGTAAAGATTGTTTTCATTTTGTATTGCTCCTCAGCAGTGTTTTGAAATATACCAGTTTTAATAGGAAGAGTGTTGGTACAGCTAGTAAGGACATGCTTAGTGTTTGCTTTGTGGACAGGTAGACTTTGCTTTTTGAATCTCAGTTATCATCTGCTTTTTATTTGTGACTTAATTCTGCAAGCAAGTAGAATATAGAAATATCAAGACTCCTTCTGCTCTTAAATGATGGTGGAAGGAGTAAAGTATTGTACCATTCTACGTGCTTGTGCCAACAACAGACACAGCGAGGTTCTTGAACTGGTTTCTGGCAAATTGCACTGGTAAGAGTTGCCGAATAAGGAAGATATTTCTTAAAAAAAGATTTTTTTTTTTTGTGGGAGAATATACATTTTCAATTTTCCAACATGAATAGTATCAATTTAGTTTTTACTACATTAGACCCAGTGGCAGAAAACTAAAAAAACTGTCTTGTGTCTGATTTGAGCCAGCTCTGTGAGTTACCCAGCCATATTGTTTAAAGGGAAAATGCAGAGAGAGGCTTATGGCAAATTGTCATTTCCCTGGTCGTAGTCCATCTGTGCCACACAGAGGCAAGTTTGTGCAGCCCAAGACTGTAAAGATGGTGTTAGCTGATTTCTGAAAGCTCTGCAGATGTGTCACAGCCCTTGGGAGTCAGCTAACTATAGCCAACTACAGCATGGTTTTGTGCAGATGAGAAAGTTCGTGGTAGCTGTGGAGCTCCAAGGAGCTGCACACCTTTTGCCTTGTTCTCTGAGGAGGGATAAAGGCTGTTATGAGGCCTCTGTGCATGCATAAATACCTTAATGTGTCAGCAATTCCTCCCGTGGCTGCCTATAGAGATTTTTAGATAACACCCCCAGATCAGACTTGAAATAATCAAACCTAAGCATCTTGAAAAATCTTGGTAGGTTTTGCTTAATTTTTCTTTATTAATTGCTGAGATATTTATTGTAGCTTAGAATAAGGCAGGAAGAATTTGAGTTCATTTTACAGCTTTCTTCCTCAGTGGAGTGCGATGCAATTTTTCTCTGTATTGTGTTATTCTCAGACTAGATTTCAGGTCTCTTTCTACCTGAGAAGTACTGAGCATGACAGGCAATGTTAGGACTGCACATTTGGCTTCCAATTTAGGGCTGGCAAGAGAAGGATTATGCCATCTTGAGAAGTGCTTAGCATCTCCAGCAAGGCATTGGATAAACTCCAGTGAAGGTCACGGGAGAATTGATGGTGCTGAGCACCACAGCAGAATTGCCCTTTCTGTGTGATCTGGTTTGCATTTAACACAAACATTATCTGCAGCCTTATCTATCTTATGGACACTTCTGAATAGGATTTTTTTAAATATATGGAAAAAAAATATTCTGAGCCCACAAACTGCCCTTCACAACAAACTCTCAAAACCAATTCTAGCCTATGAGGGGCAGATTTTTTTGCTACAGCTGAAAAAGCAGCAGAGGTGGCTTTTAGTGACAAGCAATGTGCTGACAATTTTAGTAGTGTCCAGTCTCAGGGTTAGAATGAAGTTTTGGGTGCAAGAGTTTTAGTTGCTATTTTTTTTTGATTCTGCCATATGTTAGTTTGAACATTTTTTTTTCCTTTCTCCATTTTGCTGCGATGAATTTCATTGCTTATTTCATTAGCAGCAATAAATTTTTTCATGTGGAAAATTGAACTGGAAGAGTGCAGTAGTACAAGGCTTGGGAGAAATGATAGAAAGAGTTGCCATTGTAAATTGTGAAATGCACAACTGGAAGAAACTCTCAAAAATTTAGTATTTATAGCAAAAGTTTAATATTTATAGCAGAATATACTTCTTGATATGTGGCATTCTTTGTTTGGTGATATTGCCTCAGTGTCCTGACATGATGACATGATGCGAAGATATTGTCTGTCAGCTGAGAGGTGTGAGAACTTAACCTCTAGTGATCAGAAATTGTCTCATGGTGTTTTTCATATGAAAAGAGATCATACCAGTTCCAGCTGGGCCTAATCTACTTAACCAAAACCATCCTGCTAATTGAATTGTGCATTTTCTTCATTGCTTTCTGCTATAAAATTTTTGCTAAATGCTGAATAATACAAGCTCTGGAGGGTTGGTTGTAATTCAAGTAGAGCAGAATAGAAAGTATTTGCTAATCATCACATAGCCACAACTACTATTGTAATTAGAATGTTGCTATTCTGACTACTAAAAGGAACACCAAAAAAATAGAGTGAGAAAGGACAAAAACAGGAGGTTTTTGTTTCACATCAAACCTAGAAGAATACTTTTTCTTGTATCTCTTATCTTCTGAAAAGTTGTAGAGTACACGAGAAGTTTTAGCTCAGCATTCCAGAACTTCATTATTTCTGGATCTTCTCAATTCTAAAAGAAAAACAAAACAACAACCCTCCCAAAAATCAATGTACCATTTCCACAACAGGATAACTGGTGGTTGACTCTGGAAAAGAACCATTTTATTTGTAGACTGAATCCCAAAGTTGTTGGGTTTATACTTAAAGGGAAAACTGAGTTAATTTAATTATTTTCATGTCTTTTCTGGATTCCATTAGAAGCCTGTGTTTTACAGCTATCCAGCTATGCTCTTTGATTTGTTTTATTGTCTGATCTATTGAGAGCATTCAATATTTCTGCAAGAGACCTAAAAATTTGAATTCTGATTCTTGGTGCACACATCATTGAGTTTTAGTTCTTATTCTGAATCTGACATAATGTTTTTTAATTCTTGCCTAATTCTCTGGTAAATTTAAGCAGAAGACCTCATGAAAAGTCATCTCTTGTGGTTGATCGGATTTATGTGTGAATGTTTTTATGGCATTAACTTTTTCTTTTGAGTGAGCTGTCCACGAGTTATAGGAATTTTTAATGAGGTTGATCGGCAGAAGAAAGATAATTACTAGTACCAGCAGAAAAATGGTGCACAGGATTGTTACGTACAGCATAGCTACCCTCTGTACTCTGTTTCTTGAGGATTATGAACATATTTTAGTTCCCAGTCTGTGGAATTGGATGGCTTTTAGATAGAGCTGGATTCTCCCCTGGTTGGTGCAGGGAAATGTCTGTTTCTCAAGGGATCTTTTTGCCAGAGCACAGTCTCAGAAGGAGATGGTGTTGGTTATGTCACTGTGGGGCCCACAGTTTACCTGGGGAACATAAAAACTGGTAACAGCTGCAGGTGGGATGTTACGTCTTAACATATTCTCTCATCCCCTTGCCTCTCTCCGGCTGTTTTCTTGGTGATCAGTGCTGAGTGTTGCCAGTGGGATGGTGACAATTGCTTTCCACTGCTGCTGCTTTTCCACTAATGACGTTTCTGCTGCCAGCAGCTACAAGATTTTTGCTGGATACACCAGCAAGCTTCATTCCCAGCGCATCCTGCTCTGAAAGCAGGAGTTTCTTTTCTACTGTCTTGGGCTACAGAGCAGATGAGAGGATTCCAAAGAATCCTTCTCATATGGTTATGCAGACCTGTTTGTGTTTTATGTGTTTCTGTTCTTGAGCTGGTATGTTTCTCACTAGAACTTTGTAGTCCAAGCAGTTTTAAATGGTGCTTACTTTAATATGCTCTGAAAACAGAGCAAACCTAGCGACCAGACCTGTGTATGTTTGTCTACAGTGTACACTTAGGGAGGTGTGACCGCAGTACACTGCAAGCTTGAAGCCTGAGGGTGGGACACAGAGAAAGGTGTGCTTGTAGATGTGCCCTGGAGCCAGCTGACAGATCTCACTGTTTTGTGAGCTGTCCTACCACAAAGTCTTGGCTCCATCAGGGTTAATAACAAATGGGCAAAGCTGGGTTTCACTGCTTGTCTCAGTTTTCCTATCTGCAAGTTACCACTTGGGATGCCTGCTTTCATACCACTCTTGTCGTATGTTGAACATTCATAATGCACTAGTCTTAAAATGTGTTGAATACAAAAGGTAACAGACTGATTAAACTAAAACCTTATTTGTGTGCCACTGCTGTTTCATTTTTGGGCGATGGAATCTTCCCTCTCTATTTGGTATCTCAAAAATTACAAGAAATTTATTCTTTTATAGTTGCCTTTGATTTTCTATATGTTAAAATTAATGATATACAAATTATATACCTCTTTAGTATATCTTTAGAAAAATTCAGTGCATGTCTTGTTGTTTTAATTGCAGCAATCACTGAAAAGGAGAGGGAGCAAAGACCTACCAAAATCAGAAAAAAAGTCACAGCAGACACCAACAGAGGTATGTTGCAGTAACTGTAGCCTCGATTCTCATGTGGAGACTTCAGGGAACTATGGAAATGGGGTACATGGTTTACATATTTTTACTTGGCTTGCTTTTTTGTTTTCCTGTCTGCTGTGAGATGGAAGAATTCTCACCCCAGATCTGCAGTCTCCACTAATCTCAAGGACCACCTGAACAAACTTGGTGCTACAACAGAACCCACCAGCTTTCATCCACTCTGTATTTTAGGCAAAGTAAATGGCAGCACCAGGGAAACAAGATTTATAGGCTCTATGTGTGCTGACTTCAGGATTTTTGAACACTGTAAATCTGATAATGCTGCAAGTGTAGAAAATATAAGGGTTTTTACAAGTCCCCCTTTTCTGACTCCCCAAGGTATTTCTGGGGACTGTGCAAATTTTAGTCATGAGTAAAATAGTATTTTCACCTCTTTTTAATTTATTAATCAGTGAAAAAAATATCACAGGAAAATATCTTAGTATCTAAAGCCATGTACCTGTGATTGTTAATCTTGTAAGTTAAGGCAATCCACTGGAGATCTTCTGTTTGTCTTTAAGTTTCTTCAAATACTGCTTTTTTTTCCTAAGGATGACAATGAAGACCTGAAATGCCAGCTACAGTTTGTCAAAGAAGAAGCAGCCTTGATGAGGAAGAAAATGGCTAAAATTGATAAAGAGAAAGACAGATTCGAACATGAGCTGCAAAAATACAGATCATTTTATGGGGATTTGGACAGTCCCTTGCCAAAAGGTGAAGCGGGTGGGCCACCTACCACGAGAGAAGCTGAACTCAAGCTTCGACTGAGGCTTGTGGAGGAGGAAGCTAACATTCTTGGGAGGAAAATAGTGGAGCTAGAAGTAGAAAATAGAGGACTGAAAGCAGAGCTTGATGATTTAAGAGGAGATGATTTCTCAGGGACCACTAACCCACTCCTGGGAGAGCAGAGTGAATCCCTGTCAGAATTACGACAGCATTTGCAGCTAGTAGAAGATGAAACAGAATTGCTGAGAAGAAATGTGGCTGATTTAGAAGAACAAAACAAACGCATAACAGCTGAACTGAACAAATATAAGTACAAGTCTGGGGCCCACGAGAGCTCTAGGCACCATGATAGTGCCAAGACAGAAGCATTACAGGAGGAGCTAAAAGCTGCACGAATGCAGATCAACGAGCTGAGTGGCAAAGTCATGCAGCTCCAGTACGAGAACAGAGTCTTAATGTCTAACATGCAGCGCTACGACTTGGCCTCTCATCTGGGTATCCGGGGCAGCCCTCGGGACAGCGACGCGGAAAGCGACGCGGGAAAAAAGGAGAGCGACGACGATTCCCGCCCCCCTCACCGCAAAAGGGAAGGTCCCATCGGGGGGGAAAGTGACTCCGAAGAGGTGCGCAACATTCGGTGCCTGACACCCACGAGGTCTTTTTATCCGACGCCATCGGGGTGGCAGAAGAGCTTCACCGACAGGCAGCAGATGAAGGACATTCGCTCCGAAGCGGAGCGGCTGGGCAAGACAATAGATCGCTTAATTTCCGACACGAGCACCATCATCACAGAGGCCAGGATTTATGTAGCTAATGGGGACCTCTTTGGACTGATGGACGAGGAAGACGACGGCAGCAGAATACGTGAGCATGAGCTTCTGTACCGGATCAATGCGCAGATGAAGGCCTTCAGGAAAGAGCTCCAGGCTTTCATCGACAGACTCGAGGTTCCCAAGTCTTCGGACGATCGAAGTGCAGATGAACCTTTGTCAGTGAGTCAGGTAGACTTTTACTTATTACGGCCTACAGGTAAAAAGGCTCTGCCAAGTAAATTAAACCTCAAATTCGATTTATGGCACAAAAAGAAAATTCTTTATTCTAGGGAGTGGACAAAAATCACTGTTTCTTGTATTGCTTAAAATCCTCATTTGACCATATGAAAACATATTCTACCAATATAGTTGTTTGCGAACAGTGAATAAGTCTGGTCTCCTGGAAATTAAAATCATGATCTAGGAGGTAGAACACTCCTTTCTGGCTTTGCAACTGCATTTGACAGAGCTGGGCCTCCATTGCCACTAAAGGCAGTGCAGACAGTATTTTTGGCACATATGAACATGATTCATAAATGGACATGTTTGTTTTCTTAGTGGTTGGGTTCCTATTAAATGAATAAAAGGAAAAATTTATTAATTTTAAATGGGAGGAAATATTAAATTTCAGACATTGTAGACAATATGGGAAAACACATATTAAAAGAAACCATGCAAATATACTTTATGGAATCCCAGAGCCACACAGTAATGTGAATATTGTAATTGCTATAACAGATCGCATCTTGTTGAAGTCCTGTTAGTCACTGCTTGCATGCAGCAGTAACAAGCATTTTTGTTGTGGTTTGTTTTCGTGCAGAGTTGTTTCAGAGAGGTTTTGGGGAGCAAACTCCTTGCTGACTCAAGATTTTTTGCCATGAAAAATGAAAATTACCTACCCTTATCTTATCATGCAATCCTATAGTTGGCATATCTTGTTATTGCTAATGAAGTTATCCAATGTTTTGTAAGTCTCTTGCTGTGTTAATTTACTTTGTGCTGTCTTGCTAGTTTACAGTCGAAGTAGTTGCCAGGTGAAGCTGAAAGCTATTCTTATTCCTATGCTGACTAATTAGTTTTTTGTTTCCTTGTATCAGAAAGTCACAGACGCAGTGAGTTTAAAGCTAATCAATTACTATACACGTATTGCATGAAATCAAACAGAGATGGCATTTAGCATGCACACTTTCTGATCTAGCAGTAGTTCTGAGCTTGTAGAGCTCCCATTAGCTTAAAGGCAGAGCACTGCATGGACTTACACAAATGTGAAACAATCTAATTAGTATTTTCTCTAAACAAATAACAACAGTTGAACGTTTAACAATTGGACATTTCAGGGCCTGACCATGCAGAACTCCTACTGAAGTAAATGGGAGATGGGCACTTGGTCCCTCCACAAGCATAGTCTGATTCACTATTTATTTTGTTGAAACTTTGGACTTGATATTCCATTAATTGACTGTTCTCTTTGTCTTTGTATTTGCTTTCCCAGATGTTCCAGCCTATCATTTTACTTATTCTCATCCTTGTATTATTTTCATCCCTTTCATACACAACAATATTTAAACTTGTCTTCCTTTTTACACTGTTTTTTGTATTGTAAGTCATTCATCATTTACTGTTCATTGTAGTGTTATTTTCAGTTTGTTTATTTTGTCCACCCTCCAAGATAAGAAGTGCAAGAGACATAGTTTCTGTAATAACCACTGCTGTAAAAACACTGAAGACTACTTGTTTGCCAAAACCAAAGCCAAACCAAAAAACCTGTAAAAAACATACCAAAAAGTCACCCAGTTGAATAGGAAACCTGCTCACCACGGTGTTCCAGGTAAGCAAACAGAAAATGAAATTTTTCACTTTGTCTGGTTTTGTAATTTTTAAATAAAAATTTCCTGAGGACTGGAACCAATTTAATATTCAATAATTTGCACCAAATCAGAAACAAAACAGAAATATGTAGAGTGTGTGCAAGGACTCTGTTACTTTCCTCTTCCCACTCTTAGAAAAAGAATTTGTATTCCAGCCATGTATGAATAGTAAAGCCACATTCTGTGTGTATTCTGCAGTTTAATGTCAGAGCTTGTATATATATATTCTGCATAATTGTGATGATGTTTTCCAGCACTGTATTATGTGGATTAGGCACCACAGAGGGGACAAAATCAGACTGGTTGGTATGTAGAACACTCTGTCTGGAGCTGTGGCTAGGAGCTGGAGCCTCTGAGAAGGAGATGCCTGAGGAGAAGGTATCAGAGTAGTTGAGGAATCCTCTGGGAGATGTAGGCTGGCTGTGTTCTCTCTGTGCTCCAGAAAAATGGCCATGCTACAGTCTGACGTGAACTGATGGGAGTGGCGTAAGTCACCTTGGCTGACATCGAGTTTGTCAGGTAACATTTCCCACCATGGCTCCCAGTTCTCTCCCCAGGTTTCAGCATGAGTTGTAAATGGATGTGGTAGTTCTTGGTTTGCTGAGTGACCCCTGTCTAACCATGCCATTGGTAGCCAGTGACCATAATGAGGGAAGCTTGTGTACACAGGTGTGCATCAATAGTCACTGAATACTCCTATCTTGCCTGTGAGAGGCTGGAGTAAGAGTACAGGCAACTCATTTCTTTCACACTTATCTAGGCAGTTCCTACAAGCAGTAGATCTCCCACTATGAAAATCTCATCTGAAATGCCCGATGGAGATCACTTCTCTGTTTTATGGGTTTTCAACCCATGTTGAAACCACAGAGTCCCACAAACATGAATTCTCCAAAGGTGAACAAGTATGTGTATTAATGACACTTTTTTTTTCTGCAGTTGCCATGTTGAATAATAAGAGTGGTTGTAAATAAAGCAGCTGTTTTTCTAGCTGGCAGTAAGGGTTCCCTTTGATTTATCATGCAAGCTCTGTTAGCTTAATTCATTCCCCACTGAGAACAGTTCCATGCCTGTGTTGTGCTCTGCTACCTGAAATAGTTGAGACACCATTTTGAGGGAAAATCCTCAGAGAGAAGCAAGAGATGGGGAAATAAGATTTTTTAAATGAGAATGAAAAAAATAATAAAAATATTCATTATTAAAAATGCTGTATTTTTCCCCTTGTTTGTCTAACTTTCCCTGAACATATTCTGCAAGTATAGTAACCTTGATCAGTTAAATCACTTAGCTCCTTGATTTAATCTAGATACGTATTCCTACCTGGGCATGTTGTCATCATTATCTATTTTATAGTTACTGAGATTTCTAAAGGAAATTATAATGAGATTAATAGATAGCTCTGTTGGATTCCCCAGTTAAAGCCAGGCCCATAGTAATTCTAAAGCATTTCTAAGATGCTTTAATTTATGCAGTTGCCTAAAAGTTAAGTTCCACAAACTAGAAACTATTATGGAAAGATATGTTCAAGCTGTAATTCACAGTGAATTTCTGTAACTGGAAAAGGCCTTTTGTTTTTCAGCAACTGCTGGAAATACTAGGGTTTTTTCCCCCATGAATTTGCAATTTGGACATTAAAAATACAATAATTTGAGGCTTAAACTTGTCATACCAAATCTTAGCACAAGACTGACTTTTTCAGTTTCTTTCTTCTTTAGTATCTCCAGTGGAGGAAAAAGAAATCATTTGGATTTTCTTAAATGTTACTGACTCAATTCTCATAAGAGAGAAAAAGTAATACTTAAATCTAAGATCTTTTGGGCTTCTAGATTTTAACCAATATTTGTTTATACCTTTCTTGGTGTTGTATGTAATAAAAATGAGTAGAGAAGGTTTGATTTACAGAGAGTGTATCAGTAACAGTAATACTCTAAAGTCGTAATATACTGGATTCATACATTGAAGAAATCTTGGAAAGTAATTGGGAAAGATTAGTTTCTCAGAAATTGGAAAAGGTAAGAATGAACTACTGAGATGAGAGGTGGAGATAATCTCTGCACAGCACTGGCAGTTACAACCCCATTGATTTCTCACAATGTTTTTTCTTGCACAAAAGCTGGAGATTTCCATCAATCAACAAAGCAAAATCAAAGCTGAGACCTTTGGGGACATTTAGGGAGTGATTGCAATCTGAAATTAAAGCATACCAAAGCATACAAAATCATTTTAGAAGCTCCCCACAGTCTTTGAATCTCTCATGAGCAAGGAGAATGGTGAGGAGCCCCACAAAGAGAGAAATTTCAGTGAGAAATGAGAAGAGTTTTTCTTGTCCTTTTGCATTCAGCTTGAAGGGAGTGATTGGAACTGCTGATCTGTTTCACACCAGATATTGCACAATTTTAAAAGATGCTGAGAAAGCTAATAGAATAGAGTATGGACATTTATCCATAGCCAGAAGATAAGATCTAGCCAAAGAAATAACTGTTCTATGTCTTGCTAAATTGAAATAACTTGGTATTACGAAATGCAGTGTTTATACTTGCCAAGAAATGAAGCAGATTCTCCCCACTCTGTCACTGGACTGGTGGGCAAAGTCTGTCTCGCAGGTGAGTGAAAAAATGCAGCTGAATACATCAGCATCCTCTAGCAGGACTGCAGTGGAGACAGGCAGGGCAGAGACAGACAGAACACTGCTGATTCACTGACTGCCTGCTGCATAGCTTGGGGTTCTGAAGAGAATATAGATTTTGCTTGCATGTGGCAAGGAGCTGGATATGCCAGATTACCTATCAGTTCAAATCTCACTTAGCAGATTTACAGTTCCCATTTTGGAATATTCTGGTGAAATAGTAATATTCCAGGGGAAAAAAGTAATTGAATTTGAACTATGAGATTGCCTTAATTTAGCACTTCCCTGAAACGTTAAATTTTATTTCCTGTGTTCCCAGGGGATTTATTCTGTGTTCTTTCAAAAGGAAAAGCTCTTGCTTCTGTAGATCTAATTCTGATATTTTTACACTTGTGGAAATTGGCACTATCTCCAATGAATTTTTATGTAATTTGGGGAATAGGTGCAATTGTTCTTATAATGCAACCAGAAAAATTTAATTAAATTTGTTTTCTATTTATAGCTGGCTCTGAATGCCCTCACAAAATCCCTTTACAAATATTTTCTTATACTGCTTCTGAAAAATTCCCATTATGTGGGAATGACCACGTTCTCCAGGCTCAGAGATATTTCTTTGACCAAAAATATCAATGCCTGAAGCTCCAGTTTAGAGATGGAGTGTCTGCTGACACATGTCACCAGTGCTTCAGAATCAAAACTAGAAGAGAGCAGGTGCTATAGTGCACAAATATGCCTGGCAGTTGGAAAATAGAAAATTGCCAAAAAAATGGCTGTCTAGATATGTGTTATAAAAAGAGATGAACTGCACATGAACTTCAGGAGCTGTTTACAAAAACAAGCAGAGCTTCAGGGTATTACATGCCCTTCTCCTTAATCACCCCAGAATCTGATAGGTGAGTAGGAGACTTCTAAAGGCATCAGTATCAGGGACGTAGTTCCCATTGGCTTACATTTCTGTCTCTGATTTAATGCCAGGGGAAGTGATATTCAAACCCAACTTTGCCATTACACATGTGGTTGCCTATGGGGAAAATTACGGTGTCTCTATTTAAAGTAAACATCTAAAGTATCTCCCACCAATTTCCAATGTAACCTTGGAGCAGTGACATGACATAACACTTTGTTGGCTCTGTTTCTCCACTGAGTTATATCCTATTGCAGAAGCACACAACAGTAAGATGAGACAGAGTTTGTATTCCCTTCTTCCCATTTCCCGTTGTATATATCCACTCCCGAGGTTTATACACCAGGATTATCAAGGTGTGCATCATTCAGGAATCTGATGTTGAGGTTGGGTTGACTGAAGTGGCAACGGTGCTCTTCTTCCTTCTTGTCACTAGGTTTTGTGGCCACAACAAAATGGGTGTGCCATAACCAAGCTGGTGCAGCAGGCCTGAAGATGCCCTGAAGTGGTCTTGAGCACATTTTATTAGCTACTGCCCTGAGTATATGATCAGATGCTGAAACTCATACTGCTTTGTCTCTAATCTTGCACAATGAATAGAAATTTAGCAGAGGTCTTGTTTAAAATGCTCTTGCACCTTTTTTTGTTGGGGTGCTAACTTTTGACAATGCAGTGCTGGTCCCAGATATGAACAAAATATACTTTTGTGTGGAAGCAATATGTTGGATGTAATAAGACTGCAGTAGTCTTCCTGCTTATTTTACCTATGGCAGAGACTAGAAAGCCACATTTGCTGCTTTGTCTGCTGATGCTGGAGGACAGACAGTAGGGACACTCTCTGTCGAATAATTTTTTATCCTCAAAAGCAGAAGTCTCTACTGCTGCACTTAAGGGTATATAGAACAATGATCCCATGTTTTTACAACTCACTTCACGTTTTCTTTGTCTCACATTTTCCATATTAGGATGAGTTTAACATGTCCCTTTGACCTATGAGGTGGGTCCAGTGCTTGTCTCTTAATGAGCCCCTCAGTATCACACATTTCTAATTCCTCACTGACAGAAATATAGGCTTTTGCCTGACTGAGAACTTAAGCCTGGGATTTAGTTAATTGTTTTATTTATTTTTACTGATTTTACTTCAGAGTCCACGTAGCAATATGAGAGGCATGGAGTTAGTAATATTAAAGACACAAGAATAATAGCCTATGTTGATGGATAAGAGTAAAACAACATGTCTTAAGAGTCTGCCTTCGTGTGCAGTAGTGCAGCTGTGCTGGTTTCAGGGAGGAGACAGTGCAGTGATGCCTGGCCCCCAGCTGTGGGCTCAGTTCTGCTCCCAGGCACTCCGGCTTCACTCCCAGCCATATCAGCTGGCACTTGAGACCTAACCTCACAAAATAAAGTCATACTGTCTCTTTAGATTTAAATCCTCAGAGTTTAGAGTCTGGGGATTTTCTTCAGGAACATTCAGTTATGTACTAGGGGCATATTTGTTCAATTTTTAGATCATCTTTACAATTTTCACAAATCGCCCAAGTCCCACTATTTAGGTTACATGGGAGCAGAATAAGCACCCAATTAATGTATTCACTGAGACTTACAGCTAGACCATATAAGGAGAAAAAATGTGTTTTCCCTGAAACCTGGTTTTGTATTTACTATAAAATGCACCCAGTTAAAATCTTTATGCTGTGCATGGATTTTATCATGGATTTTATCAGATAAAAACCTATGCTTCTAAAGAGGAGAGTGCTGACTAAGCAAAGGATGTGTGAGTCCTCATATCGTGCCCTTTGTCTCACTGATCCTCTTGTCATCAGCTGCACTGCCCACAAAAATATATTTCTGCTTAGGGCATTCCAAGACATCTGTCCGACAGCAGGATTTGGTCAGTTTTATGCTGCCCAAATTAAGTATTTTGTGGCCCTCCTCCAGGCACACGAGGGGCAAAGTGTTCCCTGGGAGGTGCGTTTGCTGCCAATCTCGGTGGCTGTCTGCAGAGACACCCAAACACCCCGCCGGGCAGTGTGTGTGAAGCTGCTCCCGGGGAAGGTGAGGGGGTCTCTCCGGGTCTCTCTTCCCCTGGGGGTCTCTCTCCGGGTGCTATGTGAGAGCAGTTTAACCCATGGTGTGGCAGGAGAGTTACCGTGGTGGGCAGAGACCTGAGGAGCAAGCTGGGCTCCTCCTGCCTGCGCCTCAGCAGGGGGAGCAGCTCAATTTTGCTGCTCTGGCTCCAGGGTCTCCTGTGGACTTTCACTTGCTGGATCGCTTTTGTCACGCTCCCTTCCCGCGTCCCGTGCCAGCACTTGCCGTGGACACTCCCAGGAATTTATACCCAGCCCGAGGTGTTTTTGGACCTTCTTCACCAGCCTTGTGCCAGAGATGAGTTTCCCTGCTTAAGGGAGATTCTTCATCCAATTTCAAGTGCTTTGCTTTGCTGAGATACAAAGTGTCTTAACAGACTGTAGAATCTGATCCAGAAATGTTATAAAGTATGGGGAATATTTGGGTATATCCCAAAGAAACCGTTTCAGCCATTCCCAGAATGCAAGACAGTAGGATGACACGGTGCCCAATAATTCTGCATTTCATGAGAGCATATTTAGAATACAAAAAAAGATTTTAGGGAGGTGTGGTTTGCTTTTAGCTCTTTAAGATAGCTGTTAACCAACAAAACCACTGCTTTAAACAAAACTCCCTTTACAAAGCAGTTAAGGAGGATCAAGTTGCAAAGCTCAAAATTATCATACTAAAAAATATAACCCTGAAAACTGGGTCTGGAAGACAGCAAAAAATCTTCCTTTGCAGCATAGACAACAATAAAAGAAACCTAAAATTGCCTATTGCCATAGCTTTAATATTAACACTAGCTGCTTTGGCAAGCTTTAAAGACTGGACTGCACTATAAAACCTAAAAATGTCCCGGACTTGGAGTTGTTTACACAAAATATGAGCAGATATAAAGTTACAAAGCTGGGGGTTGGAAGAGATGGCTTTAAAACCATCCTCCGTGCACTGACGTCATGTGGAAGCCAGCTGCGGGGATGATGCTGAACGGAACTGTTTTCCAGTTTGCAGAAGTTGAGGAGTTATTCAAAGAGAGTTGCAAATGCTGCCCCAGTTGAATGGTAGTGTCTTGCTGAGCTTTCTTATTTCTTTTAAAGATCAAGATTCACAGAACAGGATCCCTGCTAGCTGTGAGTTTCATTGCTTTCGCTGCTGCCTAGAAATGGACTGAAAAACTCCTAAAGGATTTCTTATTCCATGAAAGGTATGGTTGCAGTTTATTTTAAATCAATGGTTTTTTAACAGTTAAGGTTAAAAAAGAAGGCAAATTTCTGATGTGGGAAATGGTTATTTAGTCAACCCTCTAATGTTATCTATATGTAATGTGAAGTTCATGTATGTTATATATGGTCTTTATTCTTAAAGTTCAGTCAGTTTTTTCAGTGCAGGCAGAGATATATTAACAGAACAGGGATGACAGATAGCATTGTGTGCACTTGAGTCCTCTATTCTTTTCTCTTTTTCTTTCTTTTTCTCCCTCTCTCTCTCTTTCTCTCTCTCTTTCGTCTTTCTTCTTTCACTCTCTCATTTCTCCCTCTTTCTCTTTTCTTTCCCTCCTCTCACTCAGCTGTACTTTCTTTTTTTGTATAAAGTGCATGTTATCGTGACACATGGCACACATTTATAATTGAACAGATACATATGTTTACAATTGTCTTAGTCATCCAAAATACAGCACTTATTTGGAAATATAATTTGATTGCATTTTTTTTCTGTAAAAACAAGGGAAGATTTGTGTATCTGAATGATTATGCACATCCAATCTGATTAAACTATGTTGAAAAATAACATCTCAGCTGATGTCAAGCAGATTATTTTCAGAAGTTGCCAGAGGTTGTTTGCAAACTATCTTGCATTTTTAATAAGTGGCTAGAAAGGGTAAGATATGGGGCAATAATGAGTAATATCAAGTAGTTGCTTAAAACATTTTTTGCTTGGGCAGAGGAAGGGCTAAAGGAAGAGTTAAGGAAAAATGCAGCTGATGCAGACAAAATTGATTATTTGCTTAATTTGATTGCTGTAATGAGCTTCTGACCTTGTCTAGGACATGCAGAAATTGCCAATACTGCAAGAGCACAGATATTGTTCTGATCCACAGAGCAAATGTTAATGTGGCATTTTACATGCCTTTGGGTTGCTTAAGCCAAATGAAATATCCACAGGGAAATCTCGGTGTACTGTAAACACAGAGTGTGTATTACCAGGACTGCACATTGTATTCCACCAAAATAACCTCAAAGAAACCCAAAGGAAACACCAAGAATAAAGAAAGGGGTGGGGGGAAGAGTAGAAATAGGAGTCAAAGTCTCTGAGGAGCTGATCTACTGTACAACAGCAGCAAAGCTGTATAGTCATTCAGGCTGCTAACATCAATAAACATGAGTTTTCGTCTCAGAAGTTTTGTCAAGAGGAAATCTGAGAATCCTAAGAAACAATGCAAGCTTCTTAGAGCTACAAGTGACCATCTGTTAATTCTGTAACTATCCTCTTTCAAGACTTGATTTCCTTCTGACTGTCTTCAGTCTCTTTTTATAATCAGAGTTCCATACGAAACAATCTGAAAATTGTTAAGATGAATGCCTACATGGCAATAGTAGTTTCCAGCACTAAGGAAAAACCAGAGGCCTTTTCAATTCTATATTCATGTTTGAAAGAAGTACATATTATATCTATTATTACATGTGTAAAAACAAATATGTTATACAGTATTGACCTTTCTAGTAATATGTGGCTGATTAAAGCATGGCCATTATTACTAAGTGCACTAGAAAAATCACAATTTGTGCAAGTTGTTGACAGATTATGTCTGCCTGTCTTGTTCATGACTTTATAGCATTTATATGTGAGGGTTTTAATTTTTTTTTTTTCTGACATGTATTTGTATAGGTATTATAGTGGAGCAGAGAGTTGACTTTTGTTTATTTCTCAGAGGTATCCTGAAAGGTTATAAAGACATAAATGTAGCCAAAAAAAAAATCAAACAACGGTGCTAAAACTTGCAACCTTTGAATTAGCAAAGTGAGAAAGTACTGCAATATTCTTAAAGTTCACTAGCAATAAATGTTTAGATTGCAATAGATCTTAAGTGTAATAGAATTTTTTTGCGAGTGTTTTTTGGTCAACGCTTACTGGAGTCTGGCACGAAGCTGAAATGCTGGCCTGGAAGGTGCAGTCTCTGTAGCCTGGCTGCATTCCCCAAAAGGCTGTGAGCAAACCAGTACTTGACTTCTTTTTTGATGAGAATTCTGTGCTGTCTTTCAGCAGCTCTTAGTTTCAAAGAATTTTATGGTTTTATGAAGTTGCTCTGTATGTTTTGAGGCAGGTGAAAGAAGGAGGGTTTGAAATCTGTTTGTTGGTAGTTGAGGGACAGATTGTCATTTCAGAGCTCCAAGGCTGTACTTGGGTAAACTGTTCTGCAAGTCCTGAGTTAGGGCTGGGCCTATGATAGCTTGGGAGACCCTGTGGGAGGACTTCCTATGACCCAAAATCCTGAGTAACCTGCTGGGTTTCATCTGAGCTCTTCTGCTTACTTGTACATGAAAGAAGCTGACTCCAAGTTTGGCATCATCTTCCCAGTCAGCTGAAATAATGCAGACACTGGTAAATGGTGATTACATGGTAGCCACAGCTGAATCAACAAGTCTTGCCAGTAATGTACAGGATAGGGAAGAACTTTGCTCAGGAGTGAATTTTTATTGTATCATAGAAAATATGGCAGTAAAATCAGCAGTTCCTGTGAGTTGACAATCACTGATCATCAGTCAGGGAAATGAACAAATTGCGGGAAGGTAAACTGGGCTTACCCCTAATTAACTCTCTGATAATTCGTTTGCCTACCTATTTGGTTTCTGCCAGGAGAAGAAAGTGCAGAGGCATTTTATTACTAGAACTAGATTCCATGTCTACCTAGGTAACCCAACAAATGGCTTTGAGAGCTGAATTTAACAAACTCAGGTATCAATGCCTGTGTATCAGGCATTATATCACAGGAGCCGTCACAACTGAATGAGTGAGTGTTATTTCAGCCTTGCTGGCATAGTAAATGCTCTGATGGTAGTGGTGTTCCTAGTGTAAAACCTAAGGAAGCAAGAGGTCCATAAAACCTGTAACTGCTTTGCTCCAAAGTCAGATAAGCAGATCTAAAATATTTCCTTTAAAACACGCTTATTTAGTGATTCAATTAATAGCTTTTTCATTTACAGACACTAAGATGCTAAAGACATCTGAAGGGAAGAAACTGAAACACAAATTACTCAAATATTCTGAGAAAGGTTTTGAACAAGACTGGAGTTAGTGCTATTGAAGAATATTTTCTAGTTTTCCATGTGCTGGTCCTGAAACTAACATTTATGGATTTAGATTTCTATATCCAAAATTCTTGAACCCTTTTTACTGACCCACTGTCCATTATATATAAATGATTGCTACTGTATATGTTTTTGTACCTGTTATTTTGTTATTATTACCTGTTATTATTTCCTGTCCTGTCTTTCTGCATGAATTCCAGAGCATTCATGTAGCCATGAGAATTCCCTGGGTATATCAAGTTTACAGTCGTCAATTGCCAAAAGAATGTAATAGTCTCTGTCGTGCTCCTTGCATGCAGCAAGGAGTACGTGAGCAAACATGATATCTTTACATTGGCAGTTGTCTTTTGAACAAACACAAAAATAGCTTTCACCCTCAAGGGCAGATATTGCAGGATCCCAAGGTCCATTCAATATTATACGGACTCAAATTCATTGAAAACACATTTATAGTGAAGAGTAATGGCAAAGATGCAAAGTGATCATGGTACAGATCCTTGTGTGGCAGATGTTACTGAATTCTGTGATGCTGAATGTGGGGTGTTCCACCTCCCATTTTCAGACTGGGCATCCCTGCCTTTGGGTTTTTGTCCTATAATGCTTAGTTCATCCATATTTCAGTCACACTCCAGATAAATATCAAACAATCGTGTAATTCTGTCTCCTGCAAGCACATTTGAGTTATTAATTTTGGGAATTGGATTGGTTGTCTTTGTTCCCCGAAAGCTAGAATAAAACATAAGTAAGACTTGCTCTCATAAACTTCCAGGAAACATTAAGGGAAGAAAGAGAAAAAGCAGAGCTGTTGCACAGACTGTAGCCATGGACCTGCGTGAACAACTGGAGAATACCGAGAGGAACTGGAATAAAGAAAAAATGGAATTGCTGGAGAGATTTGACAATGAAAGGAAGGAATGGGAATGTCAATGGAAGGTCATGCAGAAGAAAATAGAAGAGGTACTTTAAAACAAAAATCTGAGCACTACCATTTTCACTTGGTGTGAAGTGACATGTAGTCACTTCAACTTTTTTTCTCTATTTTATCCTATTTCTTATGTGTCAATTCTAATAGCCGATGGTAGAATGAAAATCCTGAGATTATTTGCAATTGCTCATTTAATAGTCATGAATACAAAGTAGTGGGTGAAATGTGGCTTTGTGTGCTGTGAGATTATCGGTGTACATACTGCTGCCAGTTCAACTGGGCATGAGCCGTGCTGCCTATATTTTACATGCTTTTTTCAAGTATATACTGAACAAAAAGGGGACTAGAAAAATGCATATTTAGTAACAAAAAAATTATGTATGATAATTGTCTAGCAAAAAGGATTTAGATTGCACAGGTCTGCTGGGGCAAATAGTAATACTAAAAATAATATATATATATGAAATACTGTGTGATGCAGAATTATTCTGTCTAGAACCTGTTCCTTTTATGGATGACTTTTGGGACAGAAAACAGGTACAGTAGATAGCATGAAAGTTCTGAAACCTTTTGTGTTTACCCATTCTAGCAAAAGGTCCCTGCCATTTGCAATGCATCTACTTCCAGAAATAGTCACAGAAATTATTTATTATTCTTTTATCCTCAAATTGTCCCTGCAGCCAAACCCTCTGACACTCTCTAATGCATTAACTGAGTCTGCTTGGCAGCATATAGAGGCAAGTTTTTTCATTAGTGAGCTTTCCACATTTTTCATCTAATAGACACATGGGGTGGCTCCGTGTGCTCTCTGCCAGCACTGTCCTGTGGCTGAGCAAGGCAGGAATGGATGGCAGATGTTGCTAACATGGAAGTATGAGAAGGAAAATGGTCAGAGCCAGAGGAATTGTGGCCATACACTGCCCATTAAACCAGCCTGCAGGAGAGCTCCACAGTGTCAGCTCTCTTATATTTTACCCACAGTTCTTGCAGACTTTGGTATGATGGTCTTTGCCACGTTTTGTCTTTCGTGTTAGGACTTTTCTGTGCAGTCTTGCCTAATTTCACTGCCAGACTGAGAATGCTTCAAACGTTAGTAAAGTGATCTGTGTATATAGTTGAATTTTATTCTCTTAAGTATAAGAACTGGTTTGGAAATGATTCTGATGAAAAGGTATTCTGGCTATTAGTATACCTGACAACATCAGCAAGGACTGTTTTCATCATATTCTTTATTAGCACAGAGATTAGGAAAGCGTGACAGAGACAGAAAAAGAGATAAATAATGGAATGGGGCTGAGGGGAAGTGAATGAAGCTATTTGCTGGCTACTGCAGGGCCAAACAAAACTGCAGATGATACCCCAAGATTATTGGAATCCTAAGGTCCCCTCTTAAACTGTGTCTATAACTGCTGCTGATTTCAGATGCTTGACATTTCTTTTCCAAAAGCCATATGGCTGGAGAAAAGGAGAGATAGATACCTTTTAAATGCCATTATCTGTAGAAAGACTTTCTCAATAATACTTGTGCTCCCTTATCAGCTTGTATGTTGATTTGGTAGTTTTCTCTAGCCCACCAAAGGTAACTTAATTTCTTCAGGAAGACTTGAGGGGTTTAGGAGTTGATATTATAGTTATGGGGTTGTATCCTTCCTTCTAACTGCTGAGCTGAATCCGTATGAGGCTCTTATTTCTTGGAAATGGCAAAGTTCAGCCCTCAGTTTCCATGAGCAGCTGGGCTTTGGGAGTGAAATCTGAAAACCCAGGATGAGGTCAAGTGTTAAGTCTCCAAACGTGACAATAATTCTAATCCACAGCACTACCCATGAAATGGCCATATGTCTTTCATGTTGTTATTCTTTTCCACTGTCCTTCCAAAAGCTGTTGTGGTGGCCTTGTGCACTGTGAGAAGGCAGGCAGATGGCAGTTCAGAGGTGCCTGTGTGCTTTCTTCGTGAGAGCAAGTTAAAAATGAATGTTTATAAAGAGCAGTGGGATTCTTGACACTGGAAATTGTACTGTAAGCAGAAGAGATTTTTATGACATTGCTATTGTTTCTAATTTATAATTTACCACAGTTCATAATTTGAATGTGCTGGGTGACCAGAATTAACACCTCTTCATTTACTAATGAAGCCACTGGACCTCAGTGAGATAGCATGAAAGAAGAGGGTCACAGCACACTGTCAAATAATACCCTTCTGCAGTACTGATTTATCACTCCAGTCGTAGGGAAGAATTCCACTTGTCTGAGAACTGAAAGAGTCTGCTCTAGTGCAGATGGCACTGTATGTGACGAGAATTCACTTCCCCTCCTTCAAGTAATATACTTTAATAGGCTGTAACATAGCCAGAACACTGTCTCTCCCTCACATTCCCCCACATTCCCTATCCATCACATCACAGTTGTGTCCACCATTGTGTGCTGATATTCCTTGGAAAACAACAATGCAGCTTTCGGCGCAAGGCAGGGCCAGGTATCTCATGAGATCTCTTCCAGTCCCAGCCATGGGTGGAAGCTGTACATTAAAACTGTGGCAGAGAGTTTGAGAATGGTAACAGCCCTTTCCTTATCCTGTGGTATAGAATCTTTCTAATCAGTGCTACTGAGTGAAGCATCATTCAAAACAGAAGATAAACATGGGGGCTTTGCCATCGCTAATTTTGTTACAATACCATGATTCAATAGAATTTCTATTGTCTTTTCAGCTTTACCAGGAGGTAAAACTTAGAAGGGAGAGCAATATGACCGTCCATGATAGCAAGGCCATTCAGAGCAAGATGCTGCAGCTGTCCATGCATTCCCCTACTTTGCAAGAGAGTGACACAGTGGAGCTGAACCATCAACTCAATGTGGCAAAAGACAGAATGGAGAAAGGGAGTTTGCTCGGTAAAACAGGACACGAGAGGAAAGAACCCAGGGACAAGAGCAGAAACAATACTCTGTTAATGGACAGTCTGGCCTTTGGGAACCACGAGGAACATGAAGACAGCCTCAGCATTAAAACTTCTGAGAAAAATACCAAGAATTATATTGGTGATCTCAATGTGGTAAGTAAAGTATGAGCATGCTTAAGTTACCAGGGAGAGGAAAACACTAAGGACTTTGGCCTGCCAGGTTAAGCTAAAGAACCGATCTCCCTGATTTTAGCTTTCCACAAGTCACTGTCTCTACTTCCTCCTAGGTTTGCTATCAATGAGTGTCTTCCCACTGTTTAAATGTGTTAACAGTATGCTCTTTACCTTTGTTCACGAAGTGGGAGCATTTTTGTATCTTTTCTTATACTACTTCCCTCTGCTCTGAATCTTAAACGCAAATGACCACAAGTTTCATATTAGTTCTGGAGATACCCTTTAAAATGTATATATTAAAGGATTGTTTTTTATATTTATAAAGGCTCTTAAAGAACTTGCCAGAGTCAGTGAAGAATTATGCAGCTATCAAGAGGAAATTCGAAAGAAGTCCAATCACAGAAGGTAAAAACATATTTGTACTTCTTATATTTGAGGAAGAAAATTATTAATGCTCCTTATGCTTTTCACTTTGGAGGCAGGTGTGCTGTTGGATTTATTAGTAGTTGGGCAGTTCCTACCCTCCTAGGGTTTCAGTGCTCAGCATAAAACATTCAAATTAAATATGCTGAAATATGATACAAAGGCACGTCTTACTAGTAAAATGGATTTTATCTGCAGAACCTACAAATTCAGATTAGTATTTATATGAGATGAAATGGTATTTGTTTCTAATGGCTGTATAGAGAATTGGGAAAGTGAACAGTTATTTCTATCTGCTCTGGCCCCATTTCCATGTAGTTTTATACACCACTGTGTGGGTTTGTGAGGCCGGGAAATTTCTTACCTAAAGCCCAAATCTAGCCTTAAGCATGGGGGATGTGTCAGGAACTGATGATCCAACACTACAAAGAAGGCAAGAGAGGGAAGAAGCACCATACATTTGTACTAATGGAAAGATGGCAAGTCAGAGACTGAAAAGTACGGTCAGTGAACATTCCATCATGTTAAAAATTCAATGTTCAGGGTCTTCTCTAGCAAAACCCAGACTGCCTCTTGAGTTGTGCAGAAATTCTCAGGTAAAAGTGAACCTTCTCAGATGCCCCCAAAGATCAGAGGGATTTCTCTCACTCCACCATCCAATCAGTTGAATGTCTGTCACTAATTTATTATTTTAGCTGGGCTACTGTTTGTATCTCTAAAGCAAATGGATTCCTAGCTGATGCATAACTTCTAAAGGTGCTTTTTTAACAGGTCTCAAAAGACGGATTTCATGTGTAAGGTTATGAAACCTACACAAGGGATACACTGTGTCCTACAGCTTTCTTCATTCAGTTCATAGTCAGGCAGACTCAGGAGTCTACTGTACTTACTGTAGCATAGATAGGAAAACAGTCATCTAAAAAACTCAGAAGAAGAATTTTAGTGACAAAGGAAAGGAATACAAATTCCTTTTGTCAACCTTTCCTCAAATTTTTCACGTGTTATTGAATTATGCTGGGTATATCAGCTGCAGCAAAACTGCTCCCAAACCTTTTTAAGTAGCCAGTGTTTAAACACCTGCTCCTGGGGAGAATTAATCCATGCTGAGGTCTTCTGAAAGGTTCCTTATTGCTCGTCCCTAAAACACCTCTTCTGTTATTTCCAGAATGAAGTCACTTCCTTTCCGGGGGGAATTTGAGGAAACCCAAAACATAGTTATTCTGCCTGAAATGAACCATGTGTCCAGCAATGAATCACACACTTCAGTTGCTTTTGAAACAGAGGAACATAATAATAGGAAGAATCTGGTGAGCTCCACCAAGGCTTTGAAAGACATTTCTTATGGTGGTCTTACTGGTGACATAGGAACAGATTTCAGACCGTGGCAAAAGAAAGAAGCTCCACCAGTTCCTCCACGGAGCACTTCTCGGCACCTAACAAACTCACTTTCTGCAGTTGTACAGCTTTCAGAAGCACCAATAAGAGATCCAGGCATCAAAAGCAATTGCAAGGCTCAGGATTGTTGGAATGAAGGGAAACTGAGGAATCCTTCACCTGTAAACAAGAAAAAATCTGCAACAGCCTGTGCAAATGAAGGGAAGGCTGTGGGAGTCCCTGTGATGGTAACTGCTGCAATACCTGTAACCAAAAATGAGTGCAATGTTGCAACAAGTTTCTGCCACAACACGTGGGCATATGATATGGGTAAGCTTGAAAAAGACAATAAAAATGAGCCTTCCCCACTGTCAGCCCAAAAGAGTTGTTCAGATGGAAATATGGCCCAAAGCAACAAGATGCACCAGAAACAAAACACCAAGTCTCACAGCAGCCCTTCTTACAGCAATGACTTTTATGTCCCTGCTACCTTGCAGAATGATCTTTTGGAAAATGCCAGGTATACTTTGGGAAAGACCCAAAGAAATGAAATGCTAGCAGCAAAGATTGATGAGTTTAATCGGACTGTATTTCACACAGATAAACATAACAATGTTCTGCAGCAAAATCAGGTGCCTCAAACAGCATCAGAAGATCACAAACCCTGTGGTCCACAGTGTGACTCTCCTACTAGCAGGGCAGAAACTGTAAAGGCATCTTGTGTTTCAAATCCCAAACTCTCTCCAGCAAAGGAGCAAGAAACTAGCAACCCCAGCAAAGCTGTCAGGACAGCAGGGCAACAGAAACACATGAATGGACTTCCAAATACTAGTGGTTATAGGCATATGCTTCAGGAGCATGACTGGAGACCAAGTAATTTATCCGGTCGCCCACGTTCAGCTGACTCAAGGTCGAACTATGGTGTTGTTGAAAAGCTTTTGAAAACCTATGAAAAATCAACTGTGACTTCTCCGTGTAATGCAAAATGCTGCAAAGATAAGTGGACACAGGCAAATTCTGAATTCACCAATGGGGGTTGCGAGACACTGAGTCAGTATTTAGAAATGCTCCAGATTGAGCAAGAAAAGCAAGACTTACCAAGGAATTCAGCCAGGCATATTGGGCAGCAACTCAAGCAAGGAAAAGAGAGACAGAAGTTACCAGAGGTAAGGTTCATAAGAATGGCAAAAACAAAACAATAGTGTTTCATAACAAGTCTCAGACTCTAAAATAAGGCAGACTAACAATGTATTGTAAATAATTATGTAGAAATAGATACTTTAGGCCAGGATCTGGATGAATCAGGAGCATTTCCTCTGCAGATTATAGAGTTGTGGGAAGGCAGGAGCATGTAAGTAAGAATAAGCAGTGGAGGCATGTGCCAGATTCTGATCTCTGCTGCAGTTCTGTAAAGCTAGTTTTTTACTGCAGTGCAGTTATGCTAGGGTTGAAGTAGTGAGAACTTCAATCAGGTTTTAACACCCTCTCTCCTTCCTTTAGCTGATGTGTTGTGTCAGAAGAGTTCCCCTTAAGCAAACTTGGCCATGCCCCAAACCCTAGAGGTCTTAGATAACATTCTTCAGTGTCCAGGGTACTCTTTGGTTCAGGATTTCCTTGGAACTGCCTATGACAAGGGGTATTGTGACTCCATAAAGTTTCTATTAATAAAGTAACCTTCTCTTACTCATGTTTCACTTCCAGCTTCTCCTATATATTCAAGCATAGGCTCACAGAAACAGAAAAGTGTGGCATAACTAATTAATTTATATTTGGCTGAAGTTTATTTTAGAAGTTTAGAAATACTGCCTTTGCCAACATTCTTTCTTAATGAAAAGGCAAACAGATGGTTTGGAAAACACACTGTAAGTTGCAGGTTCTGTAAAAGTCCACAAAAAGCACAGAGATCTGCCTCTTGCAATCTCAAAAAAGATAAGGCAGGTGTGTTTTGAGCTGAGAAACTTAAATGGGTTCAGGCTGTCAGCTGGTGTGCCTTAAACTGCCACAAATTCACAGACTTCAGTGGAGCTATATGGGTTGAAGCAGCTGAGAATCTGACCATGCAGGTGTCCTTCTGCATGTCTTTCTGACAGCCTTGCAGTGATGCAATGTCTTGCTTAACAGGCACATCTTTACTTCAGCACAGAAAGAAAAAAGCCAGGAAGCCTCTGATTTCTTTTTCATCCAATAAAATTTTGACAGGCAAACAAATTTTCATCAATGAAAGTGGAGGAAGGGAATAATGACTTTTTCCACAGGCTCACATTTTATATTGTCATTTCTATCTGTAGAAACTAAGCGTAGAATGCTGCCTGATCAGGAGTTACCATTTAAGTCCAGCAGAATTAATGTCACAGAGACATAAAGAACTACGTGTTGCATGAGGCACTGGGTTTATTTTCATTACTTCCAATTTACATCAATGTCGCTGTGATCAAAATCAGCTGGGTTTCCTCTGCATCCATGGCTCTGCAGGTAGACACGACACGTAACCATTCTGAATTAGTTACCTAGTTAAACAACTTCACACTGAACTAATGGAAACAGAGATTCCTGAAATAGAATCTGTCAAAAAATACCTGAAAAGTGTGTAGATCATACTCCAGTAATATCAGTTGATATTCTGAGTTCTACACTTGGAATAGTTTACAGTGTTCATTGACAAAAAAACTTCCAGAAACCAGGAGATAAGAGGCGAATGTCAGTTTTGTCTTGAACTATCATTTTATACCTTTCCTTGTGTCTGACACTTGTCTTCATGTATTTTAAACTACAACTGATGTGAGAATCCCTGTACATAGAAATAGCTGTTCTTTTGCATTCTGTGCATTGCTGCACTCCTTTTAATAGCTTCCAACCACCTGTTCTGAGGTCACCACAAATGTCTTCCTGCATTCCCGCCGCATTCCACAAAAGCTGTAACTCCTCAAAGCAAGGAATTGCCTTTGTGTTCTAGATATGTGTGCCAGCTAAGTGTTCAAGTGAGAAGGGCTTCTCCCGCCCCGCTCGGCCAGCAAATCGACGCCTGCCTTCCAGATGGGCATCCAGATCCCCGTCAGCACCGCCCGCTGTGAGAAGAACGGTGTACAACTCTGTCTCCTTTCGGTCAGAGACCTCAGTAGTCTGAACCCAGAGCTGGGTTGGAGGGTGTTGTGAAAGCTCTATGCCTCACTATGACTGTGTTTGGTATGTGTCGTAGCAACCAGTTCCACACTGTTGTGTTTTGTCCAAGAGCGACCCCCACCACATGGTGGACAAAGCGTTCTGAATATTAGGTCATCATCACCATGGTCTTCAGTGTTTTTATTGAGATGAAATTGCTATATCCCTGGTTTTCTCTGGGTCTTCTTTTAATTTTTTTAGTAGTTCACAAAGAATTTCTTTTGAATGACATCTTTCTTAATTTGCCAATCAATTTTGAGTTAAAACAATGTATAGTGCTGTATATTCTGACTCTTCTGCAAACAGCAGAAAGTAAAGCTGTATGCATGATCATGTGTTTGTAGGTGCATGTGTTGGACTAGGAAGTATACAGGCCTGTATTTAGAAGAGACAAACTGTGCTAGTGTTGACATTGAAATTACAACCTATATGCCTACATATATATATATACTTTGTGTTTATTTTAAAAAGTTTGAAATATACAGTCCTGATGACATTTATATTTTGTATATCTTTTACATAGGTTC
Organism: Vireo altiloquus; assembly: GCA_013396875.1. NCBI lineage: Eukaryota > Metazoa > Chordata > Aves > Passeriformes > Vireonidae > Vireo > Vireo altiloquus. Next base: position 1,830,808 of record VZRF01006837.1, read on the forward strand.
ACAGGTGTAGTATTTAATGTAAAAAAACTAAATATGCATTTTTTGTGACTGATCGCAGTGATAATGCCTTGCACAATATGTATCTGAAGCAGACTAGCTTGACTGATTTGTCAGTCATGCTTCATGGCATCCTTGTTCAGTTTCCTAACCCTTATGCTAGGACAAAATTCCCAAACATATTTTTTCTGAATTAAAATATTATATGATTTGTAATACATTAGCCTTTTTCAGCACCAGAGACGTTTCTGAAATGTTCCAAACCCTTTACAAAGCTTAAACGTGCCATTATATATATATATAGCATACTGTAAACACTTGGGTAGATTCAACTACTGTAACATACAATTTATGAAGGGAAGAAAAGGGTTGTATATGCTCAATTCTGTAAAACTTATTTTTCCTTCTAGCATTATACTTTGAGGTTTGGCAAAGTCAGATAACAGTGGACTTGTTTACTTTCACTCAAGGCAGGAGAACAAGCGCCGTTGTTCCCAGTGCTGCAGCCACACTCCTTTTTTACTCTTCTCCTAGACTAGAGTGCCTGAGCCACTTGCAAATTCCCTGCTCCTGGACTGACTCGTGGCAGTCAGTTATGAAGTTTACTTGCACTCTGGCAACAAGCTGCATCTAGTATGGAAATAACTGCATCGAGGTATGATCACAATGGTGCCCAAAATCCTGACACGTGACGTTGCGACTCTGGTGTTGCAATCACTTGACTTGGTATTATTTGCCATCTGAATGACATGCACAGAGCCTGGCCTATTCCTTCCCACGGCGTGAAAGAAGTATGGATGCCATCCGGGCTCTGAAGTTTCAGAAAGACAGTGTCCTTCATCCTGGAATTTTTGCACCTTTTGTTAGGCTGCTGCTGGATGCACAGTGCAGTAATGATGATAAATAATACCTTTAAACAGCATGTCTAGGTCAAAAGGAGTAAAGAGGCACTTCTTCAACATCAGCCTGATCTTGTCTGGCAACTTTTCTTCTTCTTCTTCTGGAGAAACATAGTGTGTTGAAAGGAATTTCAAAAATCATCCCGGGATCCATTAATGTGTGCATCTTCTCATGTGAATGTAAAAAGGATTTCAGAGAGAGTGTAGGCTTTTGTCCTAGTGAATTGTATATGTGGCAATATAGGGAAAATTTAATGTGCTTAATTTGGTAGTGATCTGTTGTTCTACTCCAGTCATGTTGAGAATTCACACCTTTTTCCTTCCTTTTAGGACCTTATTCTTCTTTCCTCTGCACAACTTTGATTTTGAAGAGAGAAAAAACAGGAGGCCATGTGTTCTGAGCAATAGCCTGTATGGTAGTACTGGTAACAGTTCAGGCTTGCCAATATTGGAGTGAGCAGGCATTAGAGCCATAAATCCCAAATTATCATGCAATTATGACTGTCTGCTTGGCAAAAAACACACTCAGAGTAATTCGCTCTATCTAGACTTCTGGTCCTTTCTAGGTCTGTCCCACAATACATGAAGACTTCAAGCAAATCAACAATTCATCAAAACTTACTCAGATATTGTTGCAAAATTATTGCTGGAAAAGATACAAGGACAGAAAATATTGAAGAAAATTTATACAATTCGGATAGAGACAAAAATTGTGTGATCAAGTGAAAAATCAAGAGTTCTATAAATCTGACTTTTTGCCCTAATTTATAGATTACACTCCATTAGCTTCCTCAGACCTAGAAAAATTAGACATGATTCATGGTAAATTTGGAACATGGCTTAATAGTCTATCTAACTATGGAAATTAGCAAACCAAAATACCTTGCAAATTGACCTTTTAAATGCCTAAGTAGCTGACCAGCTTTGAATGCCTAATGCTGAGGGAAGGATAATATGAGAGAATTGTAAAAAAATGTGGTTCTTAACTTCAGTCAATGTTGACTGCAAAAACACTTCTTTAAATTACCTTTATGGTGAAGTTAAGCAGTTTTGTTCTGAAAAATTGTGGTGCACTTTTGTTTGAAGTATGTAACTACAAAAACATTTCCCTTGATTAGTCAATGAAGGTGTTCTTTAGTTCCCTTCAGTTTCTTTTGTTGCCTTTGACATAGACCACATTGTTGAATCACAGAGAAAGGATCAAATACCAACAACATTCCCTGATGTATGTAAGTTAAATGAACAGAAGGTTTTTGAAATAAACTAATAGGTCAAGGATGAGTCCATTTTGTCAAGATTTTCTGTGTCTGTCTAATTTCAGACATCGGTTCTGATGCCAATATCAAAAAAAAAGTATCAAAAAGTATCAAAACTGGTGATTTTGGTGTGCAGGCGGCTACTTGGAAATACTAACTTCAGAAAATTGCCACTGTCACTGTTTAAATATTCTCTTCAAGTGCACTGGTAGGGCCAGTGGACTGTGGTGATTTTTCTAGTTGCCATAACTGTGGTTATTGAACCATAATAATGGCTTTATTCACTTATTTTCTGCACAAGGAAAAGCTCTGTTGGGCTTTCAGGTTTCCCTGTGTTATTTCTGATAAGGAAATCTACACGTATACACACACTTGTGCAAGGAACACAAATGATGTAAGCATAATTTGACCTTCCTATTAATCCTAATGTCACCTATGGAAGCAGTGAGTTTTGTAAGCCTGTTTCTAAAATAGGTTTTAATAATTTTACTCCTCCATACTCGGTCCGAAGTCTCGATGCAGATATGTGTTCTTCTTACTTGCACTCTGAATTAGTCTCTCTTTATTGCAAGTTTATGGGTCTTAGTAACTCCCTGGAGAGACAGAGCCAGCTGCCCATTGAAATGGGGATGCCACTAGGAATCGGCTGTCTGGTATTAAGTTGACAGAAAGCATCACTCTCCCTCATGCTGGGAGATGGAGCTGTAATATTACCACACTCTTTTGTGGAGGAGTGTGGCACGGTAGACACATATGGAGAAGAATCACTTAGGTGTTACCTCCCTATGCAACAGAGCGGGCCACCTGGAGGCTAGAAAACTGGCCTGACTCAGACCCTCTGCTGGAGGCAGAAGGAGAAGAGGAAAAAATTCCCTTTAAAACCTCTGGATATCATTCCTCAAACTCACAGTACACTTCCATTAGGTCTTTTGTCTTTACAAAGACTCAGGTATCTTTAAAATGTTGCTGAAGGAACAAGCTTTGTTTGTTCTCCAGCAACAACAAAATTGACTTTCACTATTGCATACACTGTAAGGGAGTTGGCTGTTATATATAGGAAAGGATTGGCAATCAATATAATAGGATTTTCCAGAGCATTCAGAACACTAATTTATTTCTCCAGATGTCTATTTAAAAAAAAATGTTTTTTTAAAATAGGGATTTTGTATCCAAATGTCTTCAACAGCATTTTAGCAAAGATCTACAGCAATCCAGAAGGCAGGCCCAAGAACTTATGCAATTCTAACAGTGCTGCTATGCAAAGAATTTCATTGGCTTTGAGATCTGTAATATACAACTCTAGCTATTATACTGCTGATATTCTCTACTGGACTCATTTGTAATGGTGTCTAGTTGTGTACGTGCTTTTTAAACTGGGAGGTCCTCTAAATGCACTAAATCAAAGCCCCTTGTTGCCTCTGGCCTTTCCACCCCTCTTTGATTTGCAGTGTGTACTTTTATGTGGTTTATTGCTGTTGGTCTGTATGTATATGCCATACCATAGGACTTTCTATCTGTACTGCAGCCAAAACATTTTTTGGACAGGCTGTTCTTAAAAGTGCTAATATTACTATTGCCATTCACAAATACATTAGATCTTGATCTATTGTTTTGCATCACTGAAAATGCACTTTCTTAATCCATTGTTAATGGATTACATTACACAAAACTTGTGCTTTTGTTTTTTGAAACAACAATTTGTCTGCTTTCGCAGTTTGGTTCTACCCCTCTTCCTTGGATCTTTTCTGTTGGCAAAGTTCTTGCATCAGTAGAGATGTGTCTCTGATGTGTCCAGTTGATCCAGTTCCTGTGTGGCCGTGGCAGCTCATACCTAAGGGTGCCTTGCTAACCATTACACTCTACAAAGAACTGTAGCAGAATTTCCATGGGATAAGAGAGGTTGAACCGTCAACATGATCAAAGTGAACATGTTGTTAATGACTTTTCTCTAGTACCTGCTGTCAGCAATGTTTCTGTTAAAGGGCCTGGAGTTTGATTCCTTCTTGTGGTGCATGTTTCTGTGTGTGTATGGCCAAGATTCACTGAAAAATGACACTGTAGGGGAGGCTGTATGTGTTATATTATAAAATTTTAAGATTATCTAATGTGTGAGCCCAAAATATACTTCTCTATTGCATGAGATAATTTTTCCCTTTACTGTGGAGTAGATGCAATCTCAAAGTGAATGGTGGGAAGAGAGCATGCCCTGCACAGGTATGCCTAAGTTATGTAATACAAGTAAGCAAGCTATGCTGGCTGATATTACTGGGTGAATTAAATCCCTTGACTAGTCAACTCATTAAAGCCAGAGGTTCTTTACTTAGGTCTCAGTGCATGCATAGACTTCTACTAACCTGCCAATATGTCACAGGGATTGTAATGTTGAGAAGTCTGATTTTGGTTGCCTCTCATCTTGGAGGGAGGCCACTGCCTGTGGCAGATGTGCCTGCATAATCTTTTGCCAGGGCCCATGAAATTTCCCTGAATGTGTTTACTGCAGCTAGAATAATTTCTAAATCATATTCACAGTAGGAAAGGACTGAAATTAAAGAAAATTGCACTCTTATGTGAATTCTGCAAACATGACACTGCCAGCTGGCATGGTAACGCAGGAAATCATACTGAATTCTACTTCTGTATCAGGAGATATCTGCAGCAGGTCAGCTGCTCTGGTACCATATATGATGTAGAGATGTTTGAGAAATTCTTGGAAGAACACCGCAGCCAGATATGTGTGTACATACATAGGACCTGCTTGTTTCCAGGATCTTTCTAGTTTTCACAAAGATATTCTGATTGGTTTGGGAGTTTGGGATATTTTTTTCCCCAAATTCTCTTCTTGGTAAGAAGTCTCATAGGAGCTCTCCTGAAGCCAAAATATCTACTTAGAGAAGTAGCTGGCTACTAAAGGAGATAAGGTAGCAAGATGCAAGTTGAATAAGCCAGTTCACTGGCTCATACACTCTTACATCTTTGTGTATACAGACACACACATATCTTAGGAACTTTTCCTCCAGGTAGTCCCACAATATCCAGTGCAGCTGTTTTTTGCTGTAGGACACCATTTACTGCATATATGAGCACCAGAGTCAAGACACACAGTACATACAGAAAAATTATGTCTAATATTACATATGAACGGACTCCTTCCAAAGAATGGTACTGAAATTTTTACATAAAAGTAGCATGGGACTTAATGGGATCCAGCAGTTTCTGAAAGCCCAATTTCATGTAAGTAAATGCAATCAAATCTTTTAATGAATGAAATGTGCTTATGCATGTCATCTTTTCCTTCTAAATATTATAAGGCTACCTTACAGCTCTGATCCTGATTTTGCCTCTTGTACTGAGGGGGTAAAAAAGAAAGAAAATAAGTGAAAATAGACATAATTTTTAAAAGTCTCAAGCTTAGGCACTGTGAAATAACTGTACTGGTCTCCCTGTACATGGATGAGACTTTGACACCTAAAGATTAAACATTATTTTCCATACAAAGATCTTCCATTTCTCCTCTCTGTAGTTTTACTCCTTCCTTCCCTCTCCTTCCATCAGAAGGTGACCATTCAACCACCTAAGGAGAAGAGAAATAGGCCTGGTAAAAAATAGCTGTGTGGAAGCATTTCACTTTCCAGCTTCTCTTCCTGAGCCCTACAGACCTGCAAAACACATGATGTTTCTACAGACCAGATGTGAGAAAACAGAGAAAGATGCCTTTTGTCATCTTTCTGCAACAAGAACTGCATCAGCCAGTTTGGGGCTGAATAGTTTTATGGGTCTTTTTTCCTACTGTAGTGTGGAAAAAGCTTTTTCCTTTTCTGTGCAGGAGACTGTATTCCTTTCAACCACCTCTTGGATGGATTTCTGCAATTTTAATTCATTTTACAGCAAAATTTCACAGCCATTGGGACAGAAAGTGAAGAATTCTTCATTTACTACTGGAAGTGGGTCAAAAGCTGAACTAGATGTACAAAGGGCCAAGACAAATATAAAACTGTTTAGAAATCTCCTGCCAAAGTGATCTGCAGTCAGCCCACCAAGGTTTTTAGAAGTGAACTGTCTCTTTAAGCTTGGCACCAACTTCTTTCTCCTGCAGTGAGTGGAAATTGGATGATGAAAGTAAATTGCAACATTCAGAAATGAAGATAACAGTGGTCTGGTGATTTAAGTAGCATTATGCTGCTTGCACAGCATCCTATGAGTTATGAGTTAGATGTTCTATTTTTCCTAGTATGCCATTTAGTGCCAGCCTGCATGTATTTAGGCGTAGACGGCTGTCTCATAGGATGTATACATTTAGATATGTCTAGCAGAACCAGGCTCATGTAATGCTGGAACCATCATCTCTGTCATAATTCAAGAAACATTTGGGAAAATCAAAGGTCACTAATTGAGAGTGCCTGCTTTCCTTTCATGTCACTATAAACACAGATATGTACACATCTCATGGATATATACACTGATCAATTTTTTTATGTCTCCTTCTTGTTTTTGCACTGTCTAGAAACACACATGGGGCCTGTACATGGTTACAGTCATCCTTAGCTAAAATGGAACAAGCAAGGGTGTTATGCTGGATTTGGGATCCCAACCAAAATCCCAATGAAACAAAGTGTTGAGACATTTTAGGGTAATAACTTGAACCAAGTAATTTATCATTCTTTTCAGCTAAAACTGAAAGTCCTAATCCTTTCTCATTCTATTTTGCTTGAACATTATAGGTTTGCATCTGTCTTTACAGGACCAGTGTGAGTATATTCATATTTTTTCTTACCTATACTGTCCTGTGATTTGGAGAAAGAGAGGCTGTAGAAAAAAGGAGTGATTAACTGAGTATTCCCTCAGTTCAGGAAGATTGGATTTAGTTCATTCACTCAGCACACAGGGGTCAAATGTAAACTATGTCTGACAGGAATATATCAAAAGTCAGAGAGGAACTGAGTCTTCAAATTCAGACTTTTGGTTTAGTTTAACTGCTACTTGAACCTCCCTAAATTCCAAAATCAAATCTCAGATTAATTTGCCAGTCCCAATGCCTCCCACAGAGTTTGACATTGAAATGGCTGAAAAGAGAAACTTCAGATTTTACATGCATGTATTATCAGTCTACAGAAACTGTAACAAATCTCACAGTACTTCATGCAACTCAAAATTTCCTAATATTTCACACTGGTGATCATTAGCCTGTAAGACCAACTGTGTAAAAGCTATGAACCCACAGGGGAAACTAAAACAAAAACACAAAAAAAACCACCCCAAAAACCAACAAACAAAACACCCACAGAAAAAAGTCCAAGCTCCAGACACATGTGGGAGACCTCTACTAAAACAAGGAAGCAGATACCAGCTTTGCTGCACAGGCTTCAACACTGACGACTTGTTGCCCTAGATGGATGTAAAAAAAGGGTGGTCTCTTCCTCCTGTACAGATGAACTTCTCTGTGTTCATAGCTGGATTCCCAGGTCTGCACTGACTTTCCCGAAAGAGCAACAAGTGTCAGGGCTGAATTGAAATAAGCTCTTTTACCATAAGTGGGTACTGATGCCATTCGCTATCATCTTTGCTCCAGAACTGCTTGCTGCTGCTACTAACCAAGAAAGGTAGGAGGAAGAAGGGTCTTCTTGGCACCCACAGCAAGATTAGGGTTGTTGAAGGGTGAAATTCACAATGTTTCTCGTCCTAAACACCGTAAAAAGCCCAACAGCCACAGTTTTCTTTCTGAAATGCTGTGTGTACACACCCACTCACTGCTGACTAAAACTGTTTTTCATGACAATGATACTACCCACCACTGACTTTCCATATTACAGGAAAGGCCAGCTGCCGCAGGTCTGGAGTAAGGAAATGCCACTCTTGGTTTTCTTATTTCTTTGGCAGAGACACAGACAATTTGGTTTTCATTACAAACACAGCTTTTATTTTTGACTTGGATCTAGAGGAGAGGGTATTCACCATCTCCATCACTTCAGACAGGCTTTGATCTGCAACATTCTTTAATGCTCTCACACAAGTACTTCTGATCACTACACTTTGTTGGGAGGTAGAATAAATTATTGTCATCGAGCTAAGTAATAAATTCGGGGGTTGGGAAGACCACTCTTCTCTCCACAAGCAGCTTACACACAAGCAGTGTGAGATGTTAAACATTGCACTGGTACTTGTTTATCTTCCAGTGTTTTCTGCAGTCCTGTGGAGCAAGCATTAACAATCCCAGTTTTGAAATGCAGGAAAATGAAGCAGAAAAATAGCACTTGATTTTCTGGAGGTAAGTGGGAGGAAGGAAGTGAAGCAGAAGATTGGAGCAGACACAGCTGTAGCAATGTAAGATGTGTCATGCTCTTTCCTACTGCCCTTTGAAGAAGGAAAGGGTGAAACCTGCACCCACCTTACAAACCAAACACCCAGATCAATGTCAACCCACCACAGTGCTCCAGCCCAAAGATGTTACTGTGCCATTAATGTGCTTTTGTTGTGGTGCAGAAGACTTTCTGTCACAAGTCCCCAAGCAAAGTTGGTCAAACCAGATAATGCATCAGTCTGGCCCGAAACAGCATATAAGGTGTTCCTGGGTGCCCACTGCAACAGGTTGGTTTGTTACAGCCAAAGGGAGAACAGCCAGGTGAGGTCAGAAACCAGTCCCCAGTGATCTGTACCAGGCCACCCAAGGGCTGGTGGCAGGTGTTTGGCTCAGGTGCTGGTGCCTGAGCTTGGCATCCTGCTTCTCCATGTGGACCTCAGACTCTTAGGCCTCTCTCTCCTCCCTCCTCAGCATGAAATGTGAGCACTACATTGTATTAACCACAGATCTCATAGAAGACAGAGGAGGTACTTTTTGTTCTGCCTAGGCTCATTTCACAGGGAGTAACTTACTGGTTGGGTACATTATGTATTTGCTTTCATAGATTAGCAAGGAAAGAATTTTTTAGAGATTTGGTCATTATCTCAAGTAATTTGATAACTCTGTCAAGCTTATTCTACGTTTCAAATTCTGCAACAATTGGGCAAATAGTTTTATAAATCTGTATTTACAGTCTTAAGAGCCTTTTTTCAAAATGGATATATGCCCTCCTGAGCTACGTCCTTGTACATATATGTCTGCTCCAATCACTGTATGTTACAGTCAGTTTTCTGGCTTAATCCAGAGAAAAGAAACAGTATCAAGACGCATCATGGGACTGTGACTCTGGGGACCTGTGGTCAGTTTCTTGATTTACCAGGACCTGCCTTAGCTGATCCTGCTCAAACCACTGGGTGAGATTCTCAAATAGGGACCTAGTGCTTGCTTATCTCTGCTGGAGTGTGAGGCACTTGCATGGTTCTGCAGGCCTCAGCTTGTGTTCCTCTTGTGCAAAATAATGGTTATAATAATGCTTACTTTGGCTGACTCTTCCTTTTAGGTTATGTTAGTCAATCTGCAGACAAAGCAGAGAGACAATAGGAACTTCTTTTCATCCCAGAAGGAATAGTAACAAATCCAAAATCCACTGAGATCATTAGAAGTCCTTTCTATCTTGGATCATGCCCCGTGTGTTTAAGATCAGCTTTTTAGCTATCATCACTAAATTTGTGAGAGTCAAGCCATGAAAGAAGATGCAAAGAGAATTCTTTTCTTCTATTAACAATTGTCGCCCAATTACACTTTGGCAAAATTTCCTGAGTGTTAGTCCTAGTTCTGGGAAAAAGGAGAGTGTCCCAGAGGCCGGCTGTGACAGTGCATGGAAAGAACTGCACTTGCACTGTCATGAAAAGAACTTACTATCAAGCTAGTGGATAGTTATTTAAATATTGCTGAATTTACCATATAAGGCCTATTGGATTCCAAGCTGGACTGGTCTGTGACTTACAGTATGATTTAACAGATTCCATGCATCAGGTTCCAAATCTGCAATACTTTATTCTCCTGCCCCTGATTAATCCCTGTCTTGGATCCATACAACTCTCACATTTAATTGCACTGTTCTTGGTTAAGAACACATCTTTAATCAAATGCTGGGCAGCCCCTCTTAGCACAATCAGATGTTCTAATGAAAGAAAGGAATTGTAGGTATTGCCAGCAGAGCTCACACAGAGAAGGCTAAAAAGGCAGGCAAGCAGAGGGCTGGAAAAGTTTCCGTCTCTTCTCTTTAATCACCCCTCCCCTCTCCTGCTGACATTTTCTGACTCAGTAGAAGCTGCCAAATTGCAGATGGTTGTGGGGCCTGCGTGAATCAGAGTAAAACAAGGAAGCTAGTATTTGTAGGAGAGATTGGAACAGTAACAAATAAGACTGACCAGATTATTCGAGCATGGTCGGACATAAAGCCAAACTGCATCTTTTGATATTTGTTGTGTGATTTATATATCAGTATACACTACAGGACGCAGTCAAAAATGCTGCATCCCTTTAGTTCTCCTCTGCTGTGAATCTGGTAGTTTTTTGTGCTCTGAATCTCCTGACTTCTGAATTTTGCTGTACTGGTTATATCAAACATCGTTTAGAGTGGGCAGCAATACCAAATCAGATATTTGCTTCTATAGCCATAAGTATAGATATTTTGTTGCCAATATTTTTAATTGCTAGGCAACCAATATTCCATTTTGATAAAGTTCTGCTATTGCACACTGGGACTTGTAGTTTCAGTACTGTATCAGTGCATGGAAGTAAAAGAATCACATATTGTTGACAATAGTTGGTTCTTATATTCACTCTGAGGTCACTTTTGCTACCCCGTCTGATGCTTTGTTAGTAAAGGCCCAAGGAGAAAAAGAATGGATTCAGTCACTGAATTTTAAAGAATACAGGCAGAAGAGAAAAATGCTGAGCTGCAGGCAAAAGCCATCAAGCACTGCTTCTGCCCTCCTGACATTCTGGCATCTGACTAAACTCCTCCAGGAGCAGGGCTGCAGCTGCAGTACAAGCCCAGCTAGGCCTTGGCAGCACTCAGCAGCTTCACATACTTTGTGGGAGGGAGAGGAAAAAAACAAAGGAAAACAACACAACTAAATAACAAAAATAACCCCTAGAAGTAGGACCATGAGTTAACTCATTTTGGAGATAATGTTTCCCTGATTCTCAGTCACAGGAATATGTATCAATATGTACATTGGTGGGTTGTCTCTCTGATATGCTTTGTCTGGAGTGTAGTGACATTGTTCCCACTTTGCAGCTGGAGAACAGAAGCACAGAGAGACCAGCATTTTAAAGGCATTGAACTGTGTAATTCCAGAGAATTTGTGTGGGATTCTGGTCTCCAAACCACATTTCAGCATCTGCTCAGCTCTTGTCTTTCATCCCTCCCTGGCCAAACTCAGATTACGTGGTACAGAAGGAAATGGAACCTACACCTCTCACACGCCCCATTATAGCCACATCCTCACCAAGACTGGGGTTTGAGCCCTGCATACTTGTTCTGTTACAACTCTGGACACTGCTTCAAGCTGTAAATACATTTAACTTGCCTTTCTGCATTAAGAGCAGTCTGCTTTAATGGCAAAATAGGTTAGCTGTGCATGTGGTGAAAATATACATTTTTGTAATTTGCTTTTCTTTTCAAAAAAAGCAGGTTAAAAACTTCCTTTCAGGAAGCTGCCTTCATTGTCTTCCTGATTAACTTCTATCTGCATAATTTTATATGCTTTTAGTCTTGTTTCTTTTTATTCAAAATTTTTTATTCCCAAATATTTTATATTCCAAACTTTTCAAGTATCCATTAAGGGGAATTTTGCTTTTCCTCTAACTATGCTTTGGAATTGTCTCCAATACCACTCTGTTCTCTCAAAATAGGATTTAAAATGTGTTTTGCATAAGAAACTCTCCCTGAATTATGAACATATTTCACATTGTCCTCCATCACCTTCTTTTTGTATGCTGACATAAATCAGCTCTTTCCATCACTGCTGCAAACTGGGTTTTTTTGTGGTACCCTATGCCAACACTAAGTTAATTCCTAACATGGATTACAGATGCCCTGGGGCACATCCACATGACAAAGTGGAATTGGGGTGATGCCTTAAAGGGCTACCTAGAATCAGAGACTGGACAGGAATAAAGGAATAAAGGAGGTATTTATTTGAAAGGCCTTCAGAGGTACACTTTTGGGCTCCAGAGGGTCCTGCCTCAGTGCATCCCAAAATGGACAACAGGTCACGAGTTCTTCATACTTTTATATCAGCATAAATTCACCAACCAGAACCCAGCCAATGATGGAATTTCCTCAAGCTTGCCCCCCTCTCCCCAAGATGATGGTTTACAGTTCTTGGGCCTAAGATGGTCTGGGTGTCCTGGGAGAGCTAGAGAGGCTTTGTTATGTCTCTCTTAGCATGAGAGACCAGCACTTAACAAGCTACAGGAAACTTCAGAGTTACACTAACAGTACAGGATTTGAAAAAATATAAAGTTAAAACCTAAGACATCAGGGGCACTCGCTGACCTGAGAGATGGTGAAACATCAAATGTCACTTTGCAGTTGTCTTTGAGTCACTTCAACACAGCTTAGTCATGGAATTAGCACCTGGTCTCAGTGAGCCCTGCAGGTTCACGTGGTCCCTCTGAAAGACGATTTTCAAGAAGCTCCAGAGATTCACTTGCAGGCAGTGAAATTACCATGTTTATTTGCTACTTATGTGGTTAGAAAACACACATGCAAAAGAATAAACTTTCCTTTTAGAAACTTGTTATTTTGTTTTGCATAGTAGTGGGCAGCACAGCTAATGTGAGACCAAACCACAGACTAAATGACATGTCTCTTTCTGCAGATAAATTTAACTTGCATTGAAGTCCATGGGAGTTTTGCCAATGACTAGTGGAAATTCTAGCAGTTCCTTAGGGTCAAACAAAGAGCACAACAATATCAGGAAAAAATAGCTGAAAGCTGCACTTGAAACACATATGTAAAAGTTCTGCATGTAAGAACTTCACTGGCTGGACCTGCACAGCTGCTCAGGAGCAGTCTCCAAACCTTTAGGAAATTAGTATGATACAGTTTCATCAAAAGATTGCCAGATTTTTTTGTAAAATATGACCCTCTCTCCCTTTAAAGAAGATGATAATTAAAGAAGGCAAATGCAGTACATGGAATCCTATTGCTTAGACCTTTATCCTGTTTAGTGCTCCTGATCCCTGGGGCTTTTTTAAGAAGTGTTTAAGTGGATAAATTCGTTTCAGGAAGTGAACGGTTCTCGTAGATTACCACAGTGTATTTCATATTCTGCCAAAGTAGGGTCCCAAAAAAAGATGCCCTCTAAAAGAGAGTACATGAAATAAAGTAGGAGGGTAATCATATGCTGGGTAATTGTTTAAAAACTTCAAAATATTAAGAGACATGCATTTTAATGTGAGAAACAAGTGTAGTTGAGTACTTCTTAGAGGCATCAGGGGAGATTTGGACTGCGTTGTGTCAGACACAAACAAACACACATTGATCATAATTTGTGGGCATGAAATTGTTATAATCAAAACAAGTGTAACTACTGAATCTTCAAATGCTCTAGTGCAATTTATCACAGCAAGAGGCATCCGACACCTTGCATTTCTTGTGACTGTGCAAATATTAAGAAACTTTTTACTGCAAAGTGAGATAAATCTTCTATCCTGTGAGCTTATAGGCTCTCCAAGTTCAAGGTCAGCAGTGACTCATTTCTGCATGCCTAGGTCATAGCAGAGGTACTAAGTATGGTCTGGTATTGGAAGTATCAGGTCTGACCACCTCCTAACATTGCATGTTTACATATTTACCCTGGTGATGCTATTTACACAGCAGTGGTCATTCTGTCCCTATGGGCCTCAGTATGGCCTGTGAAACTGGATATCTTTGTCAGAAGTGGAGGAGGAGGAGGAGGAGGAGGATGTATCCAACTGACCATGAGGGTCAAGTATACCTGATGCTATGTAAAATCTCCAAAGCATTGGGCAAGCAGTGATTTGGTACTGTAACTTCACATTTTGTGTCAGAATAACCACTGGACAATCCAAGTAAAAGTGTAACTTGGTGCCTGGTGCTTGCTTGGACTACTTGAGTAATACAAAGTCATTACAAAAGGGAAAAAAAGCCAACTTTTGGCAAAATGTACATGCTCATAATGCACAGTTTCTCTGAAATCAGGATTCAGACATCAGCAACTTCCCAGCAGACAGTCAGGAGTCCATAATCTCAACAGCCAAGAGGCACAGACAAGAGCAAGACAAACTCACCTTTCTTAAAGGCAAAGCTATTTTGGGATCCAGCTTGACTGGGCCAGGCTAATGGGTATTTCCAGATCCTGGCTTCTGATATCTGTAACTCACCGAGAGCAGTGCGTTTCCTTTCACCAAAGGATAATTGTGTCCAAGAGAAAAATGGGGCTACCTTATATTTTGCTCTTGACTGCTACCTGTTTCTCTCACTGCACCTCAGTCTATCACTTGTCATGTTTCTCTGGCAGTTAAAAAAAAAAAAGCAAGAAAGCACAATCAGGTTTCTAAAAATTTTCACTTTTGTGAGACAAAAGGAACTTCATACTATTAGTATAATAGTAGAATGTGAATGGTCTCCTGGAACACCAAAGCTGTTCTGCCTCCCTTTGAAAAGGGAGCTTTCCACCTTTCAAGAAGTCATCCTCACTGGCTGTGAGAAAGCATTAAGTGCTCAGGAGGAACCAGGGATGTGAATGCCACTATGAAAAATAGATGCATCGAATTGTAATAATTGCCATTGTACTTACCATATTGCAGCATATAATTGAATGGTTTTGGTTTGTTTTTTTTTTTTTAAAGCATTAGTTATGTTTTTATATCTGTTAGGAAACAGAGGTAAAATATCTTCTCTCAGTGTTTCTCATTTCTGAAGAGGAAAAATGGCTGAAAGTTGAAAATATGTGCTCCTCCTGGGTCCAGTTCTCATTAAGTACATGGTATTTGGAGTTTATTTCTTCACGTTCTGAGTATCTGAAGTTTGCTGATTGATTTGTGAAGGTTTTCCTCAAGCTCACATGGACATGAGATTCCTGCCACATGACTGAATTGCTGGTTAAATCCCACGAGACACACAAGACCCGGGTGTCTCTAGTAATCCTCCATGTACCAGTTGCTAGTCTTACATAGACACAAAGTAATGCAAAACAGTTCAGATCATGGAGAAAACAAAAAATTAAACCGAAGGTCTACAGCCAGACCTTACAATGCAGGGTTCAGGGAGTTTGGGTTGTTCTCCCCTCTCTGCCATTCACCTGCTCTGCAACTTTGGACAAGTCACTTTGTCATCTTTCTTTCTTTCTTTCTTCACTGTTACTTTTATTCTCTCTTTCATTTACTTAGATTAAAAGAACTTGAAGGATCATATGTACTTGGGATCTCTACACTTTCCTCATACAAAGAATTCATAAGCTTGTTGGGGTTTGCATCCAGCCAGGATATGAACCTTTTTGTTCCTACAGCTTTACAGAGCACTCTTGTGAAGTGCACTTATAGGTAAGTGGTGCGAGTTCAGTGAGGGGATTAAATATTAACTGCAGCAAGAGCAGTCACTGGTGCAGTGCCTGAGTCCAGAAGACAATAGCCATTAGCCTCAAATATTTCTAAGTGAATCTGACTCCTAACAAAACCACTGCTGTGACTCGCAGCTGTTATGCCATGTAAATACTTTTCTCAGAGACAATAAAATATAATTGGAGTCAGCTTGTTGTTATTGATTAGAACATAATCCATTAGAGAGCAACCTTTTCCATGCACTCTATTTATAGGCCCTGCATCACAGAACAGTCATTACAGCTTTTCCATCCTCACTGCACAATCATGGACAGAGCATTAAACACGCATTCCAGTTAGACCCCTAACTTGAGCCTGTCAAGAGTGACAGGCAGTAAAGTCAGCCAGAAAATATAATATTAAGCATTTCTGTAAGATCTAAGCAAGAAGAGTGAAATTCGAGGGAAAAGGGGTGTGATTTACCAAGGGATGTTAACTTTCTCTCTACAGGGTGTGCTACACATTGAAGACGTGGAATGTATGTTTACACTGCCAAAAACTTTTACAGGGCAGATGGCACTATGTCAGTATTTTCTCCCAGCAAAAGTGGCTCTGTGCCCAGCTCTGCAGCTTTTCTTCCATTCCCTCCAGGAATCTGCAGTCCCAGGAGAGCCTTTCTTAAAGAGGCTTGCAGGAGAAAGCAAGGCTTGTGCTCTGCCAGACCCAATTCACTTTAAATTGTAGTCAACTGGATGAGGTGCAAGCTAACAGGCACATAAGCAGGGAAGTACCTTTAGGCTAATGCAGTGCAGCTGCATGCACAACTAGACAAAAACTACTGTGTTAGCAAAATACTCTTCCTACCCCTTGCTTTGAGTGCCATAGAGGGTTCAACTTTGAGGCTGCTGCCTTCAGAGGTGCTGCTGCAGGGTGGTAATAGTGCAGGACCACAGGAAACCTCTGATTTAAAGTCTGCTTTCTGCAGGGGCACAGAAAGTGGCCATCTCAAGAATGAGGTTCATATAGGCCAAGGCCTATGCTGTGAAAGTGTAATGCATTCCCAGGGAAAATATCAATTGCAGTGCTCTTGAAGAAGTCCCTTTGGTCTGAGGTTTGGAATAACCTCCCACAGCCCCGAGGGTGAGGTTACTGTCATACAAAGCCCTCCTTCCTGTCTAGGAAGCAGGTAGTTAACAACCAAGGTCCCAGCTGGGCAAAGCACATAAGCACATGATTAACTGCTTGAAGTTAAATACATGCCCAACTAGTTCACTGAACTGGAGCCAAAGGATGGAAAAGGTGATAGCAAAGGGAACATTCAACTGAAAATGTAGAAAACAAACAAAAAAAAGAAGCATGCTACTGGAAACATGACAATCCTTACAAATTCCTATAGTCCAGTATAGCCCTTCTTTTGTCCCTGCTAGCAGCCTAGAATATACATGGTATGTTGGAGCACTTCACCCTGGAGGGGGTCTCTATTTCAGTGGAAATCGTTTTAGAAGTGTAACTTGTTCTGACTGCTAGTAGTGATTGCTGATAGTAATTGTGTAGTTTTCTGGCAGAGAAAGTGAGTAGTATTTAAAGGTGAGTAGCAAACAGCTGTGGAAGACCTACAGTAAATGCTGCTGTTTGCTAGCTATGAACAAATAGAGCTTGCTCCAGATTGTGTATCCTTCTACTTTCACAGACCCCAGACCTCAGAGCACCACAAAACAAGGTGCACCTGTTATAAATAGCCACTGAAGGCTGTTTGAGAGTCTTCACTAAATGTTTTTTGCAAGACTAGTTCTTTCATTTGTCCTTCATGGTATGACACAACAGGAAATTCTATTGCTATCATATATTAACTTGGATACTTTAGTCCTGGCTGTCATTCTGAGCAAAATGGACAGTAAAAGCACCAATCAAATTGAAGCAGAATTTATGTCTACTTCAAGGTGTTTCACACTTTCTGCTTTGGGTAAAATGTGCTAAAGGCAGATGTATTTCTCAGTGATGTGTTTGTCTGCCTCAGTTCCCTACAGCCTCAGTGGTGTCTGTGAGCAGATCATGGAGCAGTGCAGCAATGCTCCTGCCTCTTCCCTGCAAAACTTTCATCCCACGCTTTCAGTGGCTCATCCCCCATGAGCTTCTACCTGTTAAAGTGTCTCACGTGTCTCCAGACTGTAAGTAATCAAATTACATACCTAGAGGAAAGAATGCATAATGTTCCAAATGCACAGGGTAAAGTGCAGGAGGGGGTGAAGGATTGGGTAGAGCCTGATGGATTATCTCATATCAGATTCCTATGGCCCTCAGGAGAACATGTATGTCCCACTCCTCACCACTACATGTGGTCCTTGAAGTTATGTTGAGCAGCCAGCAGACCCATCTGAAAGATTAGCATTATCTGTGTCTGCAGGGAATGTTTGATGCTAGCAGTATCTTGTGAAAATGCAGGCACTGTCCTTTGGACCACGTGGTGTGAGATATGAGTTTGACCTTAAACACTATATTGTATCCATAGGGGGTCTATAGCAGCATAACATTGTGATGGATAGCACACTCAAATTGCTGTACAGCAAGGGCAGGATCTGTGCAAACCCACAGGCTTTGACAGGGCCAGTGGCCAAAGGATATATATCATCTCCAAGGGACAACGAGAGATGCCATTGTGTTTTTACGGGCTGGGGCTAGATTGTCTGCATGGCTGTGACCTCAGACCAACCAAACCCAGAAGATCCTGCTGCCCCAGTCCTTGACACAGAGAACGTTGTCCAACAAAAGCTTGTTCATAAGAATTGTTCATAAGGTGATCCCCAAGAACATCCTTGTATTGCCTGAATTCATGTGGAAAGAGAGAACAAAAATCCTTTGGAGATGTCTCTCCTGCTGCTGCTTCCCTGGCACATGACAGGCTGATGGGCATCAGAGCACGCAGGCATTGAACAAAGGAGGAGATCGCCCCAAAAGGAAGCCAGAAGATCAGGCACTGCTCCAGGCACGGCTGCTGATATATAAAATATAATCCAGCTGGCATGCAAAACCTGGTAGCTGCCAAACACATCCCATGAAGAGCTCAGGGTGGTCTCCAAGGCTGGACCACTGAAAGGAAAAAAAATGCACTAATGGCAGCAAGAGAAACGTTCTAACCAACGTTTGGCAGTTGGGGAAACATTGCCAAGCCAGGACAAAAGTCACGTGTGCCAGTTTCCACGCTTGCGAGGACAGCTCTGCTGTGTCCGTGAGAAAGGACCTACCCACGGGCATGGTCACACATACACAGGCACATACACGGGCTCAGCTCAGGCACACACGTCCCAAGGTGCCTCAGACTCACATTGCCCTGCGATGCCACCAGTATCAGATGGTGCTGCTGACTCAGACTGCAGCCTGTGCTGCTGCCAAAGGCGACTTTACTCCCAGCCCTGCATTCCCAGGACTAATGCTTGTGCTCCCTCCTGGCAGGCAGGATCCGGGGAAAGGTGCAGCTGAAAACTGACCCAGAAGAAAAAGAATGACTCATGTATAGCCTGACTCAGTTTGTCATGGGTCTCTACTTCTGCTCGTGACAGTGCAAGGGAGGCTTTGGACATGTGCAGTAGGGCCAGTCTTGTCCCTTTTGGTGACAGAGTGAAATCAGATCTGTGCACATGAAATCCCAGACTGGTTCAGAGAGGTCAGACTTAGACCAGCATTCAAGGGTTTGTTTCAAGGAGACTGTTTTTCTGGACTGTTCTTTTAGACTGAAATAGAAATAAGCATTAGTCTTGTATCCTGCCACGCCAGCGAGCTCCTTGCCCAGTTTCTGTGCCTTCCAAGAAGATCCATGACCCTTTCTCTTTGGTTTCTGCTATCAAGATACGTTTGTCTTCAGCTCATATGCTCATCCCAAGCTTGGGACTGGGCAGACTTCAGCACCACAACATGCTGTGCAGCTTTCACTGGTTGCTCCTCATGAGGTTTTGCTAATGGCAGCTGGTGTCTGCTCCCGTTGAGCCAGGAGAAGTGCCCAGCACATCTCTGTTTTGCAGTCGTGTCTCTCATGCAGCCTTGTAGTAGACAGTCAAAACTGTCAGGACTTGTGCCCTCTTGAAGATTGATCTTCCAGAGGTTGATTTCCTGATGTCTAATCCTTGCATAAACACCTTGTGGTGGGAGGGGGAGCAGCCCTCTCTCCCTCTCACATAAAAGGCCGCAATTCATTCTGACACAACAAGCATGTTTGTGATCTACATGAGGCTCAGTCCTGCAAGTATCTCATGTCTGCCCTGGGCATCCCTGTGGTTAGTACTTGTACTTGTATTTGTGTATTTTTTCTGCTCTTCAAGCTTTTATATTCTGGTTTTCTTTTTCATTTGTACATGCCTGGTCAAATAATTTTCTCTTTACGCTTTGCTTACTTTCTTTCCATTGTGTTTTTGTCTACCAGGGATGTGTCATTTCCTGTTGCTCCCTTCACTATTTCCATGTGCAGCCCTGCACACCCCTCCCCTGCATGCCCATTCATTTCCTACTGCCTTGGCCCTGACTGGCTGCCCAGCCTCTTGAAGCTGTTTTGAATTGCAGCAAAACTGTGTGCACACTTGGAATGTCAGTATGTGCACAGATTTGAAATTGCCAGTAATGGCCAGTCAGAGGCCAGAGAACTTCCCAGAAATTCAAACCAGCTTGAGTCAATAGTTTTTGATAATAAATTATCAATAAAGAAAATAATATTGGAAATTTAGAAGCATGTACATTTACTCTTCCAATATTTTCCATTTACTTTCAATTTTTCCTACTCTTTTCTACAAAGACATAAATGTATGAATTAATGATCAGTTCTGGCCCTGCAAATACCAAAAAAATACTAAAAAAATTAACTTCACAGTGCGGACTGACTGCATTATCTGAGCGGAGCACTCTGTCAGTGTGTGCACATGTATCTATTCATGTGACAGCCATGTGACAGTGTGGTTTCACCAAAGGTGGCAGATGCAAGCCTTGCATTGTATCAGATCAGATTTACCCTAAAAAATGGTTGAGTTCTTGAACATAGAAATATCCTAAATGCAGACATTTGCGTTTTCAGGTTTTTTCAGTCTTCATGCTTCCAAAAATAATAATAAAAAAAAGTAATCCCCAAATCCCTGAACCAAAAATACTGCTACAAAAAACACATTTTAATTTTCTGTGATCTCCAGTGCCTGCCCAATGTTCCCCTCTCTTAGATTATCAAGCCTCAAGCCAACCTGCTAGACTATCTTTCTTGTAAAAAAGTGATGTGGAGATGAAGGTGGTGAGTGGCACTGGAAACACATACTATGCCTGAATGGAATCCTTGTATGTGACAGAATAATGAAACATATATCCGTCCTCAGTGTTCTGATAATTCATGAATTACTTGCATTGCACTCCAAAATTCCCTGGTAGGAGGCAGGGCTCTGTGGTCACCCCTAGCAGCAGTGGCAGGAGTGGTTTTAGCCATGCAAGAGGGACTGGTTTGGTGTCTGAATGCAACACCGTGCCGGCTGCCATTGTGCCAGAACCTCAAAAGTTCAAAGGTATTTTGTGGGTCGTGTTACTTTGGCCACTTCTCCCCACCTAATATTGAAATCTCATGTGTTTTTTGGAGGAGTAGCTTCCCTTAATCCGTCAGGATTATTTCCATTACAAACAAACCTCTCCCAGTAGATCTGGAGCCTGTACTGCCTTGTGCCTATTGGCTCTGACAGCGATTCCCCGTGTCAGGGTAGGGGTGGAAAGTGAGTGCCAACACTCCAGCAGCCCCCCTGGAAGCCACTCAGATCTCACAGACCTCACATCCTGTGCCACACTGGGGCCAGCCCCATCAAAACATGAGCTAATGCAGGGGGAGAGTGATGGAGCACTGCTGCATGGGGACCCCAGCCCTGGCAGCAACCAAACAAGGTAAAAGAGAGGGCTGAAGGCGGTGGATGGAGGCAATGGGGAGTGAGAGGGGAAGCTCCACAAGGAAAGGCTCCAGGCAGATGAAAGGGCATAGAGTGGGATGCTGGAAGGCAGCTGAGCAGACGGATGGAGTGCTCGGGGACACAGTAAGGAATAGGGTAGGAAGGGGAAAAGAGGGTGACATGGGGAATCATGGAAAGGAGGACAGAAGAGGGAAAATAAAGAAAGAGGGTGATTTCAGACACCCAGAAGGGAAATCAGGTGCTGGGAAAGGTAAGGAATTGTCCGGGGTGACAGAGGTACCTGGGGAGCAGACCAGCAGTAGGGACAGCACGAGAACTGACAGGAATATTGTGGGCAAAAGAGAAAAGGTAATAGGGAGAAGGTGAAGGGACACTGGACTTCACATAAGAAGAATCAGAAGAAGAAAAAGGAAAAGAAAACATGTAGGACATTAGTGTAATAGAGATAAATAAAGAAGGAAAGTGAAGAAGAAAGGAAGCATCCAGGGCTTCTAGAAACTTCAGTTCATGCATATCTGTTCCAGCCCAGCTTTTGAGGGTGACTCTCAGGATGGAATCACGAACCTGTGTTAAACAAATTCTGAATTTTGGAAACTTCTTTCCACTAGTAATGAAGCAGAATGCTTGAAAACTGGCACATTTCCTATTACAAAGAGATGCAAGGAAAAGGCAGTAATTACAACCACATGTTCTTACAGCAGAACTGTTTTTAAAGGATCATTCTAGTATTTTTTGTTTATTAACTGTCTCTGGGGAGGATAAGTGTAGTAAGCGTAATAAGGAATTAACCAAGCTGTGTTTGCAGAACTGCCTGCTGATGGATGGAGTAGTGCTTGGATGCTGTACATACACGCCTGTGCCTGTGCTCTACATCACTGACTAGCAGGTAGGGAGCCAAGGTGCAGTTTCTCCGGTGGATTTAGCCAGCCTGGTACTGCAGTGCTGCTGGATGGGCTGCACTCCCAGAGGGGGAGCTGAGGGGATGTGGAGACTCTGCTGGCACAGGAGCAATGTCTCCCCACCCTGCCTGGGTGACCAGAGGCCCTTGCCGGGCACGGGCCAGCTGGAAAGGAGCTGGTTTCCAGCCACTTCCAACTGGCTTGGCTTCTCCTGCCTCACGGACTGAACCAAGGCAAGGGAATTCAGCTCCTAAAGCAGCCAACTCTGCGTCCACCAATACTGCCAAATTCACAGAGCAGAGACTATTGCATGCAAGCAGTGCCATGAGAGCAAGGCTGAGACTGGGGGGAAGTTTTTGCATCAAGTGTGTTGCTGTCATGATCTTCACCTGATAGAGTGATGCTGCTTTTAATCTCTCATATGGTCCTCAATCTGAGTGTTTGAATTCCAGCTATTCAGTTCACAGCTTGCCCCATTCCTTGCACAGGGAAGGAAAGGCTGAACGCAGAAAAGAGATGCGTGTGGCATTGCGGGTGGGCTTTTTGGCTCATTCCTGCAGCTGCTGTCCCTGCAGGCTCTCAGCTGAAGCCTGGAGGGGAGAAGGAGGGTGGCAGGAGGGTGCAGCCATGGCTGCAGTGCAGAGGCAAGTCAGTGCGATGGACTGCAGGGGCTCTGCCAGGCGTCAGTCGGTGCCACACGTGCTTCCACCCCATACCCTGCAACCCACCCTCCCTGTGCCCCCACCCCGTCACTGGGGCGTGCCAAGGACCGACAGTGAGTGTGGCTGCTCACAGGCTGGACAAACCCTTCCCTGTCTGGTACTGCCGCCTCTATGGAAAGCCACGCGCCAGCTGTGCCAGCGCCTTTCTGCAGCAGCCCATGGGGATGCACATCCCTGACAAGAGCAGCTGTGTTTTAGCACCCCAGAGCAGAGGCTGCTGCTGAACGAGTTCAGCACATGGCACAGGCTGACACCACGCGCTGGAGCTCTCCTCCCAAAGAATTTCTCTGTGCTAAGGTGTGTTTAAAGCTTTAAAAAAGCATCAGCAAATACAGCGGCTAAGTACACTCTCCCTGCATTTTAAATAACTTGTTTGCTGCATGTGACATTGAAAAGCCACGTTTTGAAGCCATGTTCCAAGAGGTACATATGTCAGTGTGCAGCGAGGGTGTGGTCGCCCTGCAGACATACCAGAGGGGTGGTGAAAACCTGCCTGTGGTGCTGCATGGGGAGGCATTTGCCCACAGAAGCGACTCCTTTAAAGACAGCAGGAAAGTAAAATTCTGTAAAAATCAGACAACCTAAGCAGCAAGCTCTTTTGGATATCCAGCAGGAAGAAATGGCATTTGTTCTATGAAGATGTAATGAAAATCACTCAACCACATTAAAACAGAGCATGGATCTAATGAGCTCTATGGAACAAGAACAAAATAGTATGAATACTAAAAGTAAAAATTCTCAGCATATTTAGCTCTTGAAAATCTCTGTTACAGATGTGAAAACAGCTTTGTTTACTTCATAACTGTCAAGGTTATAATGTCATAAAACAAACTTCCTGAGATATTAATCTGCTTTTATAGGTCTTTCCTTACTGATGTAAGTGTTCTTGGAAAATGGTCTGGGCTCTGGCATATCATTAGAAATGGAGATGTAGTGACTGAAACAGAGTGTAAACAGCCCTGTCTACGACCAGCCTGTATCTTTGCCATGGCCCATGTCCTTATACTCTGTTCATGCACATGATGATTAGGACCTTGTTTTTCAGAGAAACTGATAACCATCAATTCCTGCTCATGTCAGGAATGATCCTGGGCGCAGAAACATTTTAAAAATTAAAAATCAGGTCAAATGCCATTTTCTGTTTTGCTGTTTCCATTTCAGTATCTCAAGAACACCACGTTGGTATAGTGTGGACAGAATGAACCTGCTCCCTGCTTCCCTGCTCTGTGCTAACAAGTTGTTACTCGTTACTATAGTTATATTGATTATTTTTAATAGACTAGGGAATTGCCATGGAAACTGCCAGTCCCTTTCTTCTCCTTCTGCATCCCAGTATCTCCAATTGGCTCATAAATGTAGTCTGAACTAGGTGTCTCCCATGGCAGCATCTGGGGTCAGCTGTGTGCATCGTTCTTGAGTGGTTCACAGAAGGAAAAGCAAGCTAAGGAAAGTGAGAAAAAACTACTGTGGGAAACGCCTGGTGCTCTGAACACAAAGTTGGAAAGCACTGGGCTTGCTCAGCTTCTCTTCATCAAGCAGTGCCTGTGAGTTTACATGCTTGTGGCTTTGCCAGAGTGTGCTATAGAGCTGTCATTGTTTCTCTTATTAGCTTAATAGCTTGTATGAACTGCATGGCCATATATAGCTGACATGGACCTTAACTGTACTTTCTGTGGGCTTTTGCTTGTTGGTTAATGCATGACTACCTGCCAAGCCAGGAATTCCCTGGGAAGTACAGACATAATCAAATGACAAAAAAAACTATTTGCACATGGAACAGCCTGGGAAATTCCCAGATGCTCTGAGGTTTAATAAAAGAAAAATTATATTTGTGTGGCACGAGGCCTGAAACAGAGGACAGCTTCACTGTTCAGGCTAGTTTAATACCAGGAAAAGCTATCTGCATTCTGCAATGGATCATAAAATGATAGGAAATAGAGATTGAAGCAGCTTCAGGAAGAATCTCAAATATCAAGGCAAGATCAGACAGACTTCAACTGCCTCAGAGAGCTCTCTTCCCATGCTTCGTTATCACCGATATTGGGAGATTTTTCTCCAAAAGCTAAACAGGATATCTGACTTCTTTGAAAACACTTCCTTCTTGTCTCACCTGTTATTGCCACAGAGAATTGTTTTTCCCTTTCTCTTCTCAGCTTTTGCTTTGGCCTTTGCACCAAAGATTCTACTCCAGGGCAGTCCTGTCCATGTTGGTTACGCAGAAAAAGATGGTCAGAAGGGTCCTTGCTGTAGAAAGGTCCTGTACAATCTTTAGTCAAGACCTTTGTTCAGATGTATTTACTGCATTTACGCCATCAGAGCTGTCAGAGCACAAGCAGAGCCAGAAGGACATAAAAAACTGCCTGCTCAGGATATTCTCTGTGCAAGCACACACACCCCCACACACTGCAGAGCCTCTACTGAGACAACCCACATTTTTGCTGGCTTTTGGATTCTTTGCATAAAAATTTCAGAGTAACTTTCAAGGTCAGGGAAATGGGGAGACAGCACACAGGACCAGGTAAAGTGGTGGCTTGTTCTCTCAGATTATCATAGAAGGGTGATCTGCAGTATTTTCACTGTGGTAAGTGTATCAGAACATCCGAAACACATGGGAATAACTAAAAAATTAATTTGGTCTCCGCCAGACCAGCTTGCAACACACATATTGTTTCCTACTCTCAAAATGTGATTGTGTGCTTTATTTTATTTGTGAGAAAGGGCTAAGTGGGCATCTTGAATGGATTAATTTCCCATCTTACATAAGCTTAAAAAATTGCCCACGGAGCTAATCTATATGAAAAATTTCTTATGGTAACAACTCTTTCTCCTAAATTCTATCTTTTAATTCTAAACATCCATCCTTGGACTTGTGGCGTTGTGTAATTTTGGTTTTCCTTTTAATTACAAAAGCAATGCCCCAGAGTTGGCAAAGAATTTTATGCACTCACCTCCATGAACCAATACAGCGCTTGCTCTGACCAATGCCATTGGATTAGATGTCCTGATCTTTTAAATTTATTTCTTAATTATAGAGGGAGCAACAGCTAAGTAAAATTTCAGATGTTGAATTGTCAGTGAAAGCCTTTCCATCGCTCTCTGCCCTACATTGCTTTTCTTCATCACCCATTCTCACCCCCACACTGGCATTTCCAGGTAGGGATGTGGGAAAGGGTGCAGCCCACCAAGGCAAGAAGAGAAAGAAGGAGCTGGTATGTTTACATGTGTAAGGCTGCATAAAACATTTAAGACCAGGAAAGTTTGGGATTCTAGTCCTGGGATCAAAAGCTCTCCAGTTCCCTGAAACACATTTGACAGTAATAAACTCCCCATTTCACTTTTATTCAAAGGACATTGACAGGTTCAGCTTTTATCAGCTGTTTTAACTTCACACCACATCAGGTACTGCCTGTTCTCCCTCATATGAAGCTCATGTGAAAGCTTCAAGCTGCCAGAAACCACTGCTATGGGCTTGGCCTAACTTGGCAGGAATGTGATTATTTGATCTCATTTGTCCTCTTTGGACAGGCTGTTCTCAGGTCTGGTATTAGTTATCATGAAACCCCAGTCTTGAGAGAAGGCATGTGCTGTGACTGGAGAGTAAGAGCACAAGATCATTGAATGGGAGAATGAGGGAATGAAATAAAAAGGAGAAGGACAGAGGAGGAAAGACACTCAACATTCCCAGGGAATAAGTAAAGCAGAGGACCACTAAATTCCAGATAAAATTCCTTGGGGATAAGTATCCAAAACAGGCATGGTGAGGGGAAAGGATAAGGCCTGATATTTGGATGAACCCTTAAGCTAAAATACTTCCTACACAAGGATGACTTAAAAAGAGGCAGCATATGAGGTGGGTAAACACTTGTCATCCCATTTTATGGGTGAGGAGGTGATGACTGGCATAGGTGGGTGCTGGGGTTGTCCATCACCTTCCAGGAAACCCTGGCAAGTTCTCTCAAGCCCTTGCAGGTGTCCTGTTTCTAGATGGAAGATGAGAAGCCATCGTGACCAGTTTCTGCTTCCTGCAGGATGATGTCCATCTTGCTGGGATGGCCAGAGGTGGCACAGCTGAGGGCAGAGGGTTGAGGAACCAAAGAATCAACATTTCTGTCTCCCTCATGAGCATGACTTCTGGCAAACCTTCGCAGCTTTCACTATAGCAGAGAAAAAATCTGTGTCAAAGAGTAAACAACTTCATTGGTAAACAAGCCATGAACTTTCCAAGATATGATAACCTCATCCAAAATGTTTTCTGGCAGTGGTCTTTTGTCTTTCTTTATATGAGGACTTCCTATGGGAGAATCAGAGACAGTAGTGAAAGCAAGCTCTTAAACCTCCAAGTACATTACATTGTTCCTTAAAGGACTTTGACCCATAGCAACCCTTGGCTTAAATGCACGTGAAACTACTTTTCAGTTTAGCACATCTCTATCTCGGTGTTTTCTGCCTGAATTTTGTAGGCAGGACTCAGAAGCTGAGATCCCAGCATGGCATGGGCTAAGGGGAAAAAGAACAGCTGAGCACACCAATAAATTAAAAATAGACATGGTAGCTATGCTGAGAGGGACGAGGCTCTGCAACCATGCCATCTGGTTCAGCATTCCCCTCAGATCAGAAGACCAGGAGCAGGAGGGAGGGATTCACTCTTCCTATATGGTTTCACTCACATCCTGCTGGAGACAGATCCCATTTCTTTAACAATGTGGATCTGGCTAAAAAGGAGCCAGAACAGTAAATATTGATGTGTACAGAGATCATAAAGCCCTGTTCATTTTTGCTTTCCTGAAGTATTGTCTAGCAGCAATAGTAAGTGGGTCTCTTGTCTCTTTTGGATGTCTTCAAGGAAACGTGAGTTTTTCCTGATTTTTTGTTTTAATTGGGCGAAGATGAAAAATGGAAGATGGAATTATTAGTCTGGAATTCAGCATGCTTGAAACAGAGCATTTCTGAGCTGGGATGTTCTTGAGTGAATATTTCTGGATACCTAGGAGTTTTTTGTGGCATTCATCTGGAATTTGCCTTTCCTCCTTTAATCTTAACCCCTTTGGGGAGGTTTTCACAGAACTCCATAAGCAATTCCTATAGGAGAGCTAAACTAATTTCTTTCTGCTTCTTTTATGTAACTGACAGAACATTTAACTGTTTGATTGCTATTGATATCCTTGCCTTGGGAATAGGCACCTAAGTATTTTTGGGATTTGAGCGAAACCTCTGCAAAGAGATCTCCTTTTTGCACTTATAAAATTTCTAGTCAGTCTCTCCACACCTAAGTGCCATAATCTGCCTTGAATCTGAGTGTTCTCACTCATACACCCCATATTCCTTTGCCAAGCTCGCAAGGAAAAAACATACTCCTCACTGTTAAAGCTGTAGGCTATAAATCCTGATCTTCCCCTGTTCCCATCCAGGTGATGGGGTGAGAGCCGCTCCATGTCCTGGCACTCAGGCAGGATGTGAAATGGGTATATGTGGGGATGTTCATCAGAGGAACAAATTTGCTCAGATGTAAGTCAGGTCAAACAGAAGGCTAAGAAATGCAATCCCCAGAGCAAACAAAATGCAGCTGGATGCAATTACTGGAGTGAGCTCTGTCCTTTCTCTGGCTGCCTTGGGTTCTTGCACCACTAGCAGTTGCTAACAGAGCTTTTTGACATCAGAAAAAGAAACCAGTCACTTCAGCCCTTCCTTGGCTGGCTTTAAAGCATGTGCTTTCTTGCACTGTTTCTACAGAATGGATTTTATAAGATGTTTTTGGCTTTGACAGCCCTTTTTGAAGGTTCAGCTGACCTTTCCTGAGAGCTAAGACAAAAGTGAGCTGCCTGTATCATTTCCCCCTCACCTCTTGTCATCTCCATATAAATAATAATACTTACAACAGGCAGCTGACATTTACATTGCCTGAATAAAATGACCTCAAAGGAGAGAAGCTTTCTGACATACAAAGATTGTAAAATGATAGTGAACTTGTGTGTTCTGCAAAATAAAATATAAAAATAAGTGGGACACAGTGAAGGGGGAATAGCTCAACTGAAGTTTGACAGTTTTACTATGTACATGTGCTGCATCACAACCCAAATTATTCTTTTCTGCCTTGAATGTCTGGATCAGTTTCCTCACTAGCATTTCTATAACAGCTAGCAATCAGGAAAAGAGGGGCAGGTGGAAACAGTCTCTGAACTTGCTCCATCTCCTGGCTGCTGGATTTTACTATTTGCCTGTGAAATCTGGCTTCAGCCCTGGGCTTTCATTAACTTCCTACCCTGTGAAAGTCTTCTTTTAAATGGTGATATCATACTCTGGGTACTCCCATCAAACCAGACTCCTCTAGCACTACCAAACCTAAAGCAGTGCTGAGGCAATATTTGAAGACACAAGCAGGTATCAGAGTTCATGATGTCCTGGATTTCTAGAGGATGCTAGCTGCTGCACTTGCAGTCATGTTGCCTACATGAAGAAAGACTCTGGTCTCCCGCACCTGTGATTTCCTAGTGCTTACATTTCAGCCTTTTTGGGTCCCTCATCTCTGTCAGCCCTTTAGTATATATAATAAAGATTTGTATTCTTAAGGATTACTGTTGCTATTGCAAGACATTAAGGTAATACAGAGGAAGAACCCTGACAATTGTTTAGTAACACACTGAGGATAATGCAGTTTATAGCCTATCTCCCTTTTTTATTTATCTTTTGCCTTTCTCCACACGTCTCTGCTCCTTGGCCATTTAAATGGAAAACCTGTTTAGATTTGACAAATTGCATCTGTGGTTTTCACATGTAACATTTTTTTATTGAATCAAATTAAATCTACAAGAAACTAACTCTTGTAAAAAGCTTGTGCAGCCTTCTGCCATGCAGAAGTCCCTTACTCAGTCCACACTGCCTATCTAAGCTATTTCATCAGCCACGGGGAAAAAGACACACCGACAAAAAAAGAATAGTAGATCCATGAGTTAGTCTCTCACTGCACTCAGAGGAACTGAGGGTCTCTAAACATGTGACCACAATTTCCTATATCATGGTGTTTCCAGAGAACAATTTTAGGGTACTGTTGGAAAACACAGGCATTTATGATGACTGAATATTTAGTTTGGGATTGGCTTTTTGAATAATCATTGCTGATACTCCTGCTTACAGGGCTAATTTGTTGCTTTGGTGACTTAAAGGAATTAGATCTTCAAATGTGACTTCCTGTCAAACAACAGGGCATTATACCTCATCCACTATTCCTGTACTGAGTGCATTAATTACTTTCTGATTCAAAAGTAATGTGTTTACATCAGGCTTCTGGAAGAAACTAAAGACCACAGCTGTGGAGAATCTGTTTTACCATTCAGTGTATTCTGGATTGCTGGGTTTATGTAAGTGTACTCACATATACATACATGTACATACCAAGGGCAGGTTAAAGGTAGATATCTGATTTCTCACATTAATTAATTTGGCTTCATTTTCCAGCCACTGTTACTGTAGCACTATATCTACACAATTAGAGATATTTCAAACCTTATGTATTTTCTCATGAAGTGGCACCATGAAACTATGACAACCTTTTTGTCATGATTGCACTCTTCAGGTCATTTTGTTTGTTTGTTCCCTAGTATAATGCCTTGCTTGTATCTCTCCTTCCTTAATGAGGAACTTTGCAGGTTTGTATTGAAACTATTTTCAGTGAATAGTCCCAGGTTACCAAGAGGTCAAGATCGTTATGGTTACCAGTCTTACCCTGATCTTCTGTATTGCTTTCATCTTGTCTCATCAAAAGCAGTGTGGCCAGCAGATTGAGGGAGGTGATTCTCTCCCTCTACTCTACTCTTGTGAGACTCTACCTGGAGTATTGCATGCAGTTCTGGGGGCCCCAACATAAGAGGGAGGCAGACCCATTGGAACATGGCCAGAAGAGGGCCACAAAGATAATCAGAGGGCCGGAGCAGTTTGGGTTATTCACCCTGGAGAAGAGAAGGCTCCAGGGAGACCTTATAGCAGCCTTCCAGTACCTAAAGGGGGCCTACAAGAGAGATGGAGAGAGACTACCTACAAGGACTTTCCCCTAATGATAGTGTAGTGATAGGACAAGGGGGAAGGGCTTCAAACTGCAACTAGAGCTAGATAGGACATCAGTAAGAAATTCTTTACTTTGAGGGTGGTGAGGCACTGGCACAGGTTGCCCAGAGAAGTTGTGGATGCCCCATCCTTGGAGGTGTTCAGTGCCAGGTGGGATGCGGCTTGGAGCAACCTCGTCTAGTGGGTGGCATCCCTGCCCATGGCAGGGGGATTGGACCTTAAGGTCCCTTCCAACCCAAATCATTCCATCATTGCTATGTGACACTTAGGGACATGGTTTTGTGGTGGACTAGGCAGAGCTGGCTTAACAGTTGGACTTGATAAACTTAGAGGCCATTTCTGACCTTATGAACCCATGGTTCTAAGATTCTGTATGTGCAAGCTACTTTTATTAACTAAACTCTTCAGCGGGTGAAATCAGGGCTGTCTAACACTAAATATTTTTCATAACTTTTCATGACAGAAGGGTATTGACTTTTTGTTGCTTATTTTTTACTATGACTCCTGGAGGAAAGCCATCAAGACCCAGTCTGTAATACATATGCAGATGTTTTAAAATCCTCCTTGAACCTTTTTAAGAAAAATACATTATCTTATTATTTTCTGGAACATTTTGTGCATGTGTTGATTGAAAAATTGTTGTGCTTTGTTTACAGAGCACTGGATGCACTTTTAAAATTGTCCTTTCAATTAGTTTCCTATATTGAATTCAGTTATAGTAACATATTCCAAAGCAAGATCACTAAATCCAAATCCATGGCAGGAGAAAAATGTATTTGTGGGCAAGTGCTGCTTATTACTGCAGCTTGTGACAAGGATTAGCTTTACAAGAAAGGTGCAGCCTAAGGAAACTGAGGGGAAAGAATTCTCTTCCATTTTTCATAGCTTTACCATGCAAATCAGTGTGCTTAACTCACACTTACCCTTTAATTACTTAAATTCAGCACTGTAGGTGAAAACATGTAATCCTTTGGGTGTACCGCCTTTGGAAGATGATAAAACTTGTGAAACATTGCATTTTAATTCATTATGCTGGGAAGTCATGGCTCAAATTTGCAGTTGTAGATTCTTTGAATAAATACTAGATAGAGGGAAATCTCAGGAATATTTCAGGAAATTTCAGGAATATTCCTTAAGAAATTATTCTGGTTTTACATTTCTTAGAAAAAGAATGTGAAAATGAGATTTAAATGTAACTTCCCTTGTCTTCTTTCCTGTTGACACAATTATTTACTCACAATGTGTGAATAACTGCTAGAGACCAAACTGCTCTGTGAATTTGATTTTTATTTGCTGCAGTACAGGGGAGTTTGTACTACTGTGTTTCTTTGCTAAATTCACCCATGTGCTGGCATTATTAGAGCTAGGCACAGAAGCCATTCCCCTTCACACTTCTTGCTGTGCTTGCTCTCGGGAATGACGTGATTGTTTCTGATGGCTGGCTGGCTCTAACTTAGTCTTAAAAATCTCACTAGAATTCTGATTATTTTTTTTCTGAGGAGACATTGACATGAATAGGAATGAGGAACTCCAGAAACTATGAAATCTTTTTTTTTTTTCCCAAACAGGCTGTATGTGGGATATTTTTCCAACAGTAAATAGAGTTCTGTCAGATTGATTGCTTGGGTGCACAGTTTGTATTTAATTTCCTGTCTTCAGCATCATATGGGTTTATTGCAATGTCCATATGGAATAAACAGCAGAACTAGAGATCCAGAACCCTAAAGTGCCTTCTACCAATAAGGCAACTCTTCCTGTTAAAAGGGGACTCAAAGCATCTTCAATACCTACGTGGAGGCAAGACACTTAACCAGAAGACTTTCTTGAATGATGAAGAGGAAACAGATCCAGACTGAAAGATGGAGAAGCCAAATGCTGTAATGTTCCATCTGTTCTGGTTAGTGAGATGCTTTCTTGGTTAGATAAGTAAATGTTTTACTTGATAAACACCCTAAGGCTAGTCTGCTTCATACCAGGGGTTGGTTTGTCTTCTGCATATTTCAGCTTCTGAAAAAAAGGCTGAACCTCTGTTGAAAAGAAAAGTCTCATCTGCTAATTTTCTAATTGCAAAAATTAGGCTAAATTTTCATTTAGCCATTTATTTTAAGGGCTCATCAGAAAGCCTGCCTACTAGCTTGGAAAGTTATGCTACCTCCAATTTAACTTTTCACAATTGTCACTGAGAGTGAAGTCTGTTTTCTGAAATGTTCCTGTAAGAAAAAATATTTCTTCCTTGAAAAATGAAGTTTCCAGGACCAGGGGAACAGCTGGAGTTCATTGATTTTTAACTTATGACAAACACCCCTCGTTATGTTTTGCAGTATAAAGTCAGCTTTCGTTACTTCCTGAGAAGAGAAAATGTTATGTTTGCCTTCCTGATCGGGCTGCAATGGTTTATTAATTTCCTAGGAATGCTAGTTCGGTGCTTCTCTTTTTTTCAAACCACTAAGGCAGAAGTTTGGGAACATCCAAGGTTATTTTAAAGCAATTTGCCCTCTGTATTTCATTATGCTGTCTCCCTAAACTACTCAGATATCCAAGAGCATCCAAATGACATCTTCATTCTGTCAACCCATAAGCACAACAGTGCTCACATACCCACACATCCATTACTCGCACTTACGGCTCTGTGGCTGCAAAGTCGATGTGCTAATCTGAAGCAGGTTGTTTTGGCCTCTGCTTCTTTTCTGTAGAAATCCAGCACCACATCATGATATGGATGTGCTCTGGAGCACAGTGTTAGCACAAGGCACAGCTCTGCTGGCAAAGCAAGCACTGCTGCCTTGAAATTAACCTGAAATGGGTGACTGGGATTTCCACTTTCCACCAAAGTGCTTAGATGCCATTAGTGATGAGGAAAAAACTTTTCAAACAACAATTAAACCCAGTGAACCTGCAGGCTCTTTGATTAGCTGTGCTGCCATGGCACAGCTAATGTGCCAGCTTACTGTGGCTTGTTTCAGTGGTTTATCATTAAAGCCAGAGGAAGTATTGTCAGGTGTAGAGCTGGGCAGTCTGTTAAACCTAGTGCCGAACAGATTAATGGAAAGCTTAATGAAAAAGAGTTTGCTTAAGAGCCATTTGAAAGGGACTGATTTGGCGTGAGCCAGATTATTTTTTTAACCAATACAGTGCAAAACTTCAGTATGCCCCCTCTAGACACAAAACTAGAGTTGTTTGGCTGAGTTTGCCTTGGATTTTAGGGATTACTTTCGCCCTATCCCTTCTCCTCTTTCCTTCCCTGCCTCTCCCAACAATGGTTTTAAGAGCAATCTCAGTCTTAATTCGACTGAACAAACCAAATGTTTTAAGTAACTGCTGCCCTGTAAATAACCCAATTCTTCCCCCTTGTGGCATTTCTAGCAAGAACCACAATTTGAGATGTTTATGGTAAATATTTCACAAAGCTGACAGGCATGCCCTTGTGTTACATTTGTAGCTACAGGGAGGGAGAGAGAGTAGGACAGCAGAGGTCTGAAGCAGAATTTGAAGATCACTTGTGTCACTGTTGACGTGAGTTCAGGGCACAGCAGTGCTGCATCTCCAGGTACAGCAGTGCCTGGCATACACCAGCTGCCCTGCAGTGCATGGCCTGGCGGACAGTGTCTGCCTCTGCTGAGAGGCTGTTCTGTTTCCAAGGGACTTGTCCTCTGCCAGTGACACCATTTAACTCCATGCTACCCCAGTGATCACTAGAGTCAGCTGAGGGAGCATGGCCCTGCAGAGAAGAGTCACTCCTCAGCAGTGCCTGATAAACAACCTGCTCTTCTTACCCTCGTCCCTCAACGTTCATTTAAACAGAACCCACTGAGGACTTCTGGCATTTGATGTGTTGTCAGTGCAATGAAGATTTGGTTCCTCACAGGAGATCATTAATTCCTGTGACTTGGAGCACCAGTGCAGAGGATGATGCTTCCAATGTGCCATTGCAGAGCAGAGAGCAAGTTTCAGAGAAACTGCAAGTGAATTTCAGGATATAATACCATGTCATTCATTTTACGAATGAATGTATCAAAATATAATTTAGGGAAGGGTTTTGCTTGCCACTGCTTTTCCTGTAGGGACTTGGAGCAATAAATTTGTATAGCAAATAGCTCTGCTTCTCCAAATTTATCCTCATTGTTTAATGCCAGATCCCTGCCTCAATAAACATTTGAGCTTTTTTAGGTTTGTAATGAAAAAGAAACCAGACTTCCTGGAAAGAAGGGAGGGAATGCTCTTTGTTCCTGTCACAGAAATTCCTGTTTGAAGCTCTGGTTCTTCAGCCCCAGCACATCTTTGAGCCTTGTGAGCTGCTCTGTTTCTCTTGGAGACTCCATGGTATCAGTGTGTAGCTGTCAGAGTAACTACCATGTGTTACAAACGGGACATCAAGTAATTTAACAGCAGAAAAGTACTCCTGCCATTAAAGTCTTTGCAACACCTTTAACTAAGGCAGAGCTGAATAGTATCTACACATTTTTCTTTCACTTCATATTGCAGACAAGGTAGGGGGCACACATTTCCACTACAATTTTTCCTCCTCGGAAAATCAGAGCTCAAGTCTACTTTTGACATGAAAAATTAAAAAAAAACCACACACACTTTTCAGTCTATTTCAAAAGCCTGGCCTGGAGAGACCCTAAGAATTCATGCTGCAGTAAGCCAGCACTTTTATTTTTTATTCTGAGTCTTGAAATAGCAACAACCTCCTATTTAATTTCCCTGGTAACTGTATGGAAGAGAGTGGAGTATTCTCTGGCATAGATCTGCAGAGCAATAACTGAATTTCATGATGAGCAATTTCAAAATATCATCTGTCTTCTCGCCTGCAGGATATTTTTCCTTAATTCTCCCAAAAACCCTGCCCATAATCAAGTCTTTTTACACCATCTATTTGTTCCCACACAGGTTCCCATGTATTTGATTACCATGTTGGTCAGATCCATCAGTCTGCTGTTTTGCAGCACCACAGATACACAGTGTCCATAACTCTGAAATGCATTTTGTAGCTGCTGTGTGTTGGTGGAAGTCTCAGGTCATTAACTGAATATAGTTGAGGTCACAGAGGAACTGGGAACTGGCCTCAGCATTAAAGCTTGGAAAATCTCAGCTTAAAATAACAGATACATGTGTCCTGCACAAAAATGTTAGAAAACTGGTTTTTTTAGTCACCTTCTCTGGTCAAATCACTTAGGCATAATGAGGAGGTGGGTCACTAAGGGAAAAGCCAAGGCTGAGCTGAGGTAGTGCAGTTCAGGGTGGTGGAAGCAGCTGCTCAAATCACGGTCATTTTGGAGATCCTTCACAAAAGTCAATTTTGTCAGGTTTATACAGCACCACTTTCCCTGTGCTATTGATCAAAGTTGGTCACCTTGTCTATATATTACCTTGGAAAAGCAGTTCATGGTCATCATCAGACAGCTGATTCCTTCCCACGACTGGGCTGGGAAACAGTCTCCTGTGAGACAGCTGAAAACATATTTCAAGGAACGTGTGTTGGAACATCATATCTCCAGTAAGATGGACATATATCTGCTTCTATCTGATGACTGTGTCCAGGCCTTTTCATAATTATGGTGATACAGCTTCTGTTGCCTGTCTGTGATAGTGTGAGTGGAGGCAGGCCAGCTGCAGGGGTGATACTGGGTTATTGGATTACAGACATACAGCTGGCAGGTCCTGTTCTGGCAGCTACAGCTGTACATAGGCTTAGTAGGGCAGTCCCAGTTTGCACCACTGACTGAAATTTAGGATATTCCATCCTTGCCCACAGTGATGTGCTTTAAAATGCTCGGTTTTATCCTTCTGTAACAATGTACTCAAGAAGACACTTGGTACTAGACACTGATTTATAAACTCTGGGCCCAGGACAGAGGGAACAACCTCATCTGACCACCTGCCAAAACAGAGCATTGCATTTCACCCACTTGTCCCCACAAGTGAGTGAAGTTATTTGAGAACTTGATTGGAAGATGTTTCAGTCGAATGTACGTGAAGAGATAAAAACCCCACTGGTTCTCTTGGCATTTATTCCCGTGGTTAATTCCCCACTCCACCCCTGTGCTTAAAAAACAGGTGTCTATATTCTCACCTAAAAACAAAAAGGATTTCTCACATGGTATTAACTGGTTCATATTGGTTCAAATCACGACTTTCTCTCTGCCGGCACAAAGGGCCACGTAGGAGCTGGTACTTCCTCCTGGTGCAGGCATGAGGATGGCAGAACTGAGCCAAGGCATAGGTGATGCACAAGCCTCAGCCTGGCTTCTGTGTGACTCCCCTAGTGCGAGCAACTGCTGCTGGCATGGGCTGCCTGCCTCACCTGCTCCCCATCACCTGTCCCTAGGGACTTGCCTGTCAGTGCAACTGTGCAGCCATCTCTGCTGCAGAAAGGGTGGCCCCTCACAGAGACGTGAAGGCAGCAGTAAATGAGGAGCTGAAGTCCCTTCCTATCAAGAAGCCACAGGTCCAGAAGTCTCCGCTCTGAAGCATGCCTCGGGTACAAGGGTTCATACTATCTACTTCTTGAAGTACAGCCTTGTCCTGGGAATACCAGGCCAAACTGAAATGCATATCGATTGATGTGCTGTCTTCCCTGAAGCTGTATCACAAACATCAACACCGTGGCATTGGTTTTCCCATTCATCTGACCCTAAAGGGAATTTGAATTGGCTTATTTTTAGGCTTATTAGTAGGAACACTGTATTTTCACTTTGTTTTTCTGAAGTTATGCTCAGTTATTTTGGGACTGCATAGAACTACTATTGCTGACTAATAACATTGTTTAATCTGAAAGAAATGCTGAGATGACCAGAAGCTCCCCCATTACTTCTCTGAAAGCAATACCTGTGATTGTCCCAGACCCAGGTCATGGTAGTCCCAGATAACAGCAGGAGCACCAGAGCTTGCAGCCTCTGGCCGTCATGAGCTGTGGGTAGTCATGCTGGAAGCTCACCCCCAGTCTGCCATGGCTGCAGTGGCTCTAGCTGGGAAAGAAATGGCGATTTCACCTCTGTGCTGGGGCAAATGTAGGCTGAGTTACATGGCACATGTTCCTGTGAATTGCACTGTTTCCGTGACTTTCAAGCTCCTGGGACTAAGAGCAGCCCTTCATTGCATTTTCCTCTAGAAAATCAGCGCAGCACCAGAATTTGAGGCTAAAGGAAGTGCCTGAACAAGTAATTCTGCATCTTCTCTCAGCACCCTCAACTCAAGAGAGTCTCAGGCTAGGGTGGTCCTGCTGCTAAAACTATCGTTCTTGTTTTATGCTGAGGTAAGGCTATGTAGAGTACCTCAGGGTTACCAAAATACACCAATATTGCAAAGACCATGGTGAGGTCAAACTGGTCCAATATAATTCATTGGCACACACATCTCTCTCTCTCTCTCTCTCTATCTATCTATTCATCTCTGTTTCTTTTCCAGCTGGGTCACCACGAAGCATTATACACTAGAGAAATTAATCTCGGTTTTCTCACCCAGCCTCCGTCATACAGCTGTCACAGACAGGATGACACTTGGGAGTTGATATATGGCATAGACAGTGTTTATCTATCAACACTAGGCCTGCAGCTGCAAGCACAAAAAGCATGGCCAAAGCAAAGGATCCCTCTGTTTCGTGCCAAAGGTGTTGACCAGACAATACCATCTTTGCAAATAGATTTGATTGTCTCCAGTCTTGGTGAGACCAAGGAATCAATCTATGCACAACACCTCACCCATCGTCTTCCCCTCATCTTCTTTTTTGCTTCTTTCCTGACGCTTCCCTTCTGCTTTCACTGTATAAACTTGCCATTGTTATTAATGCCTCGCTTCTTGTTCCTTCCTGCTTTGACTTAATAAGGTAAGAAGAGAGGAGCAGCCCCCACAAAAGAAATAAATATTATTACTACAAAGGGATGAAAACGACACTGTTCCTGGGTTGTAGGTGACCACATTGTCATTGTGTTTCTGGGAGAGCCAGAAAAAGCAGCTAAAGTCCTTAAACTACCCATATCGCATAAGCTATAATATCCTGGAAAGTGTGCCAAGGAGTCCTGAATATCTTGGGCAGATGAACCTGTTCCAGCCATAAATTTCTCTGAGCTCATCCTGCTTGCAAGGTGACAGGGATGCATGCAGTCCTTTGATGCAGCGCAGGCCTTATGTGTGTAAGCCTGGTGTCAGAGGACAGCTATATTTACCACAAATGCTGCCTGTGTAGGAAGAAGTGGAGGCTTTCCCTGATGTGAACTGCTGTGAGCTACGAGTCTCCATGTATCAGACTGAGTGCATCTGGAAAGGGATCCCAGAGCACAGGACAGTGCAAATAAAATGACAAGAAGACTTTGATGTACTGGAGAACAGTGAAAGCAGGATATTTTTTATACACAAGAAATATTGCCAGTTTAAATTTCCAAACATAAGTCAAATAATTGTGTGAGATTATCCATTTTTAACTTTTAAAGTTCAATTTACTTCTTTAGCAAGTAAATCACACTCTTAAAAAT
Source organism: Vireo altiloquus (assembly GCA_013396875.1). NCBI lineage: Eukaryota > Metazoa > Chordata > Aves > Passeriformes > Vireonidae > Vireo > Vireo altiloquus. The sequence continues at coordinate 1,870,445 of VZRF01006837.1, forward strand.
GTGATCCAAATTCTTCAGATCTGAAGAATCCAGATAAAGAAGTATAAGGTATGTGTGAACATCCCCTTTTTTACTATAATTTTTATATTGAAAATCATTCTGTCTGCACATCAGTCACTCCCCTTACAGTTTCGGAATCCTTTGCTTTATGTCAGCCAAGTCTGACAGGGGTCTCCAGGTCTCAGAGGTATTCAGATTCCTGAAAGTTTCAGATAAATCAGCTGAGTGGACTCAAATGAATTCTCTTTCCATGGAAATTTAAGCAAAATAACGATTACTCCCTCTTTCCAGCAGTGGTCACCCACTGCACCAGGAGCCAGCCAGCATGTATGTTGGGGTTTTCTGCCTCTGCCTTGGGGTGCCCTATGGGGAATGTTGTGTTGTTACAAAGGAGTTAGATGAGCCACCAGGCAGGCACAAATCCATAGGAAATTACATCTCCTTGCTTTTCTTGCTTACAGAAAAAAATGCCCAGTCAGTTCCAGTAGTGAGTCTCCTGGGCTTGGAGAGGGTAATGAATGGTGGTCTTGCTCTAGTCCATCATCCTCTCCCTCCATACAGCCATAAATATACATTATGATTTCATAAATAATGGAATTTTGGTGCTGTTTGAACTAGTATTGATTCCACTCCAAAAGCAATATGAGGCACAGTAGTATATCAGGGACCTGAAAAGTCCGAGGTTGTTATGTGTTGGCAGGGCACAGTAGGAAGAGGAATGAGCTCATGGCAGCTAATACAGAAAAAAAATTGGAGAATCACTTCTAGTGTTTTCTACTTCTTATTTTTCACGTTTGTCAAGAGTCCTGAAAAAAGGTCTCTATAAATAAATGTTCCCAGGCCATTCTATTTTCTAGTGTGAAAGAGCTTATTCACATTATTTTGTATTGACAAAGGCTTTAAAAGTTACAACAGGACAGATTTTTAGTTACAGCATGGAAAAGGCCTTTATCTCTTCTGAAAAACCTTTGTGAAAAGCAGGGGCTCAGCCAGCAGTCAGTCCTGGTTCTCTCGGAGCCAGGATGTTAGCTGGAGCCAGGTGCTACTGCAGGGACCCACCCGTCAGCTGCACTGGAGCCTACCAAGAGACTCAGCCAGCCACTACTGCATTTTTGGTGGAATTTATTTTTCCACCTTCCTCTCAAATACCTGTACCACATGCATTTCAGGTGGTATTTCAGCATCTCTTCTACTTGGTAAGGGTTTGTTCCTATAGCTGTTTGACAAATAGCTGAGATGTGCCAGAGAGCAATACAGGAAGAGACCGAAGTGCTGTTGAGTGGCATAAGTACGTGTGAGTGCTAATGCTACTTATGGGGCACTCTGACCTTGCTGTGACCCGGCAGGTGACAGACAGAGCCTGTCTCATGCACTGTATTCAGACAAATTTTCTGATTCACTTTTTCTCAGGTTGCCTAATCCTTCCTCAATGACACTTGGAGTACTTGGAGTAGTCGACAACCCTGTCAGTCCAAGTACCCCAAGAAACACTTGGAGTAGTGTTCTGAGACTCCCAAACAGTTGCAGACAGGTTGGGTGCCAGGGCCCCAGGCAGGATTTCAAACACCTAGGCCTTGAGCTGGGGCTTCTACACCATGCAGCATCTTTGTCCTGAGCCTGAAGAAAGATTAATTTCTTCTATTTTTGTTTGCAGTGCTTTTTTTTGGGTTTTGTTTGTTGCTTTGTGGGGACTTTTTCCTAATATGTGATTATGCTTCCTACCCATCTCTTCCTGCTTGGATGACAAACAGCAAATGCAATACTGCACAGCACACCATATGGCCACAAAAGTCTGATCACTTTTGACAAACAATAATACCAATACCTGTGTTAGAAAACACAGAAATATATAGAAATATAAAACAGAATATAGAAAAAATTCTCTATAGTGTTAGAAAACACACTATAGAGAATATTTGTCTAGTCATCCATCCCTCACTCTACAAAGGGAAAGGGGAGGTAAAGGCAGGAGACTCCCCTTTAACACACACACACACACACACACACACACACACATATATATACACAGGGGCCAGCTGCCCTCCAAGCTGATTGATGCATTCTGGCTAACAAGAGTAAAGAGAAGACCAATAGGAATCCTAAGCACCTCTGGAAATTATGACATGGTACCTCATCACCAGTTTTACAGGAATAGAAAAATAATTTTGTCTGTATTAAATAAATTATTAACTGTGATTCATTTACTTGATTCAGCAGTTAAAAGCTTGTACCTTTTTTTTTCATATATTGCTGGGAAGCACATGTTGAAGCATCAGAAAGTAGAAAGGAATTCTGTAAAGATTCAGGCTTTTTGTTAATATGTCAAATCCTATTTTATTCACATGCATTGGAAAGGTGGTAAGAGAGATGATAAAATCGAAAAAGTGTTCATTTCTTTATGCTACTCCTTGTCAGGGTAGGCTGGCCACAATTTCAGATGTACTCCGCAGCAGTCCTGAAATAAAGCTGTCTGACTGTACAACCAGATTATGCACAGCCAATGCAAGCAGGAGCAGCCCTGCTTCAGGGACACAGATCTATCAATTTACACTTATCCTGACTCCAGACTGCCGTCCCCTGGTTACCTTTGACAGTCCAGGGATTTTGCACCCCTGTTCCTTCAGGCCAGCTGGCAACATACACCTATCTAGATCAAGTTAAATAAAATAAGATTTGACTGCACTGCTAATGAAAACATAGCATGAACAGTAAGGGAACTCAGAGATATCAATATTCCAGTGTTATTTATGTTAGGTGCTACTTCAAGCTGTATTTATTTATTTTAAAAAACCTCAAACACTTAACTGAGGGGTTTTGTATGCTGTTTGTCCTGTTGCCTTCTGTTGACAGGGGTAAACGGGGCAGGACAGGAAGCATCAGTACACAACAAAAATCTCTAGAGGTTTATTTTGCTTCCAAACCTCTCACATTTGCTTTTAGCTTTGAACTAAACCACAAAAGCAGTAAATTTTGAAACTGTAGAAAAGAGCAATGGGTTAGAACATTAGATCTGTGCAGGATTATGCTTTCAATGAGGAAAAGTGCAGGGCCTGGTTAATGTTTAAAGGCTTTAAGAATAGTAGATACTCATTTTTTTTTCTGTGAAAATGAAGAAATATATACAAATTCAGTTTTTTCCAATAGTTAAAAAACACTAACATGTAGCTATAAATTAATTTAGTCTAAAGGAACTACTTCAGAGACATGATCAGAGCCATCAACTCTTCTTTAATATTATTAAAATATCCAGATTTAATACCATGAAATCTCTGATGACAGTCAGACGCTTCTTTTTTTAATTACCTCTTTTACCATTACAGTATTTTCCCCTGCTTTGTGCTTCTATCAATGTTGGCTACTACAAGATAAGCTCTAAGGTGGTCAACTTTCCCATAAAAAGACCAGTAGCCCCAGTGAACCCAGAGTCACAGGATTCAGCAGGCAGCTCTCCCTGACCCAGCTGACAACCTCATTAACCATCTTTTGAAATATTTCAGCTGTGGAAGTGATACACTTATGTAACATGTACTTGAGACAAATAAAACCATCTCTGCTTTTAAAGAGGCATGCTCTGCACCTCCTGCCACGACTTAATTCCCACAATTTGTTCTTTCTCTATAAAGTGTGAACTAGAAAAATACCATGAGTAAAAAAAAGTGATGACCAGGAAAGATCAAATACAAACAAAATGGCAGATGAGAGCAGGGGATAGTGCTACCTTAAAAAAGAGGTACATGAAAATATTCCAGTTCTTCTCATTTAGCAACAATCCTCACATCACAGCACAACACAACATTTTCCATTTTACTTGGAACCACTACCTCTTCACATGAAAAGGGGAACTAGAACCATGTGTTAAACAAAAACAACATCAATTTAGTGTTTCTGTGACCAGCAACTGTAGGAACTGGAGCTGAGAATCTAGCGGTCAGTGTGTCACCCACCCGTGCCCCAGTGCCCAAAATGGCTGCAGGACTTGTGCTTCCACCACCTCACGGTCTCCATGCACAACAGTTGCTTCTCTGGCATGGCAGATACAGGGGTTTCTTTCCAATGGCTAGACTTCAAGAGGTCACTGCTGATTCAAGGGCTTGTCTGCTGGATAGCTGCCCCCTCAAAAGAGGGGGACCCACTCATGCACCTCTCAGCTTTGCCCTGGGCCACATATTTCTAACCCATTTCCTTCCCCAAACTGGCAAAGCCCTGAGTGCCATTGGGAGAGTCAAAACTAATAATACAGCTGATAACCATTTGATAACTCAATGCTGCTAAACCAGGATGGTCTTCCTCCTTCAGTTTCCTCCATCTTCTTTCCCCTGCTTTGTGTCCCTCAGGCTCCACCAGAGTCTCTGCTATAGCTGCAGAGATGTAGCTGCCATGAGGATGAAGATCTTGCAATGGATGGTGTCTGCAGCAGTGTGCTCAACCACGTGCTTTGTGGAAATGTGGCAACGCTGCCATGAAAGACTGAAATCTTCAGCCAGATCTCTGCACAGTTTCTCATACGTGGACCTCCTGCAGAGGTATCTATTGGCACAGAAGTGCCAATGCAGACCATGACTTGATGTTCCAGCTACTGATAATAACTGGAACTGCTCTTCCAAAATCTCTAATTCACTGGAAGGCAAGAAGGAATGCGCTTTGGCAGGCAGAGTGGGCCTGATTCAACCAACTGCTTATATGTCACTGAAATCAATGGTGCTATTTAGGGGCTTAATTGCTTTGCTGAATCCAGGCCAAAGAGACAAAAAGCAAGATGGTTAAGCTGCAAGGCTTGGATATGTACCTTAAATCTTGGAACACTTAGATCCTTTATCAATATTATGATTCTCCCCAGTAAGTCACAGTTGTTCAGAAAAGTTTCAAAGGAAACGCACGCCCTACTTTTCGGCCCTGACTTAGCAAACATTTTGGTGTACCATTATTCATGCAGATGGTGCCATTTTCTTAAGAACTGAAAGACACAAATGAAGTGCCACAACAGGCTGTTTTTGCAGGTCAGAGCTGTCTTTAATATCTACAGCATTTAAGCATTCCTACCAAGGTTATACAACTGCTAGAGACATCTGGACCTAATACTGAAATGTTCCTATTGCAATCTGTGTGTGCGTGAATATTCTCGTGCCAAAATATTTATTTAAAACTGTCTTTAAAAGAAAGAACAATAAGTTCAAGGAGTTACAATTTTTTTCACTTGTTTTTCTTTCAATAACACACTTCAGACAAAAAATTAACAATTTCAATACCAGTGTTGAAATAATGCTTTTACTCACTGGTTAGTCAGAATCCCTAAAGAAGGGCTGCATTTGCCCTAATTAATGACCCATTTTCAGGAAAGACTTTAATTAACATCTGACATTTAAGGATCACTACAATGAGGTGTGCAATTATCACCTGGCCTACTTTGGTGTGATTCAAATGCTCTTGGAGAAAAAGATGCTTTTATTTTTCCTGAAAGTTTTACAGAATGGAGTAGCAACAGAGACCTAAGAAAGAGAAGGAAAGAAAGCCAGATCTTTAGAGATTTAGGGTGGAGTTTTCCAGTACAATTAGCCTGTCCCAGTGGCTGGCTGCCCCCTCTAAATGAGGGGGACCCACTCATGCACCTCTCAGCTTTGCCCTGGGCCACGTATTTCCAAACCACTCCCTCTCCCCAAACTGGCAAAGCCCTGAGTGCCATTGGGAGAGTCAAAACTAATAATACAGCTGATAACCATTTGATAACTCAATGCTGCTAAACCAGGATGGTCTTCCTCCTTCAGTTTCCTCCATCTTCTTTCCCCTGCTTTGTGTCTCTCAGGCTCCACCAGCAGCAAGCCAAGCTGGTTCAGTTCCTTAGCCCTGGAATCAAAAGAGAAACTAGCTGCTGTACTAAAACAGTTTCCTGTAAGTTCGTGAGCTCAGCTGGCTCACCCTTGCTTCTCACTCCCAGGAAGGAGAAGGAAGAAGTGTCGGACCACCACCTCCCAGTGGAAGTGGGCTGGTATTTTGTCTTGCGAAATCGGACTTTATCTTGTGTGGGACGGTACACCCCACACAAGCATATTTTTGTACTGTATGTATTTTCTATCAGAAAATTTGTGTCTAATCAAATGACAGTGTTGGTGAAGTGAAAGGTGAGAGCACATGGCAGGGGCCTGACAGCCCTTTTGGCTGGACCAAGGCCACTCTTCCTATGGTGAGCTGTAACCAGAGGACAGAGGACTTTGCAGAGGAAGAACACGCTTTACCCTACCTGTTCAAGTTGCTCTGTATGGCATGGAAACATGGAATGGTTTAGGCTGGAAAAGACCTTTGAGACCATAGAGTCATACACTAACTTAAGTAGCTATTAATATTTAAATTCATCATTATTTGCTGGGTCACTGAGAGCATGAGCAAGCACCAAGCTGTGGCCGTGCTGAACCCCTCTCCTGCTCTCTGGCCTGATGAATATTTCACTATGCTATATCAAGAGAAACAGCTTTTGGCATGGGGGCCAGGAGCTCCTCTCCCTCAGCTTCCAAAGAATACACAACAGCCTCCTGATCAGAGCACCTTCCCCAGAGAAATGAGCTGGTTTGCTTTGGCAGAAGAGAGCATGGGTGACACTTCCCGTGCTGTGCTACAGAGGTGGGTGTTTCTTTACCTCATCGTCCAGCCATGCCTTGCTGGAGCTCAGAGTCAGCTCTGCAGGAGGAGATCCTTAAACAGCATGGACAGAGAACATAAAACCAACACATTGTGATAGGATGGGTATGGAGCTACCTGGGAAGAGCTGAGCTCAGTGACCGAATATTGTGTGAGAAATAACCCCAGTCTCACACACTGGCAGCTTTGGTGCATGAAGTAGAGGACGTGCTGACATACAAGTACTGATAAGGTGGCAGTTCTGAGGTACTCACGGTGACTGCCCTGTCCCCAGCCAGCTCTTGCCTAACAAAATCAAACCAAATGTAACTTGGCATGCAGGGCTGCATTTAGAAAGCTGCGGCAGCTCTGGGGTATTTCAGATATCTGCAGTGAGGACAGGAGAGACAGCTGGGGTGGTAGTCTTGTTAGCTAACCTAATATAAATTGTCTCTTCCCATGAATCACAGCTGTCAGGCACCAATGGGATTTGGGAGCCACTAGGGTTAAGCTGTAAGGAGAAACTGAAGATCATGATTTTGGATCCAGACATCTAAATTTTAGAAAATTTTAGGAATAGAATGCATATGTCCACATTTTTCTGTGGGTCTAGTCTTTGGAGTATATGTTACACCATCCTTTAGCCTGCCCCACTTCTACACACAGCTGATGATATTTGCCTCCTAAAAATTACAGTCAAGGGACCCATTATGAACTGACTGTGGGGTTAGCATCCAATAATTCCTGAGATCTAAGCCCAGATCTGTCATCTATTTGTTCCATTGCTCTGAAAGGAGATTGTAAAAATAGCACCCAGGAGCTCTGTATCTATTGGAATTCAATATTTCAGTCTGGCAGCCTTGAATCCGAGGGTGAAACATTGCTCTTTTAGCCAGTACATCATTGTCAGCTTCTGGGTTGGCGATAGGGAATGGGCACATTCTATATAATTCAAGTGGTGACCTGACTCCCCTAGGTCAGTACTGCTTCAGCAATGCAAGGAGAAAATGTTATTGAAATCAGTGGAATTGTTTGCAAGAATAAGAATAATGTGCAGCATTGCACATTTTTTTCTCTTCTTTCTTTTTCTCTCTTATTGTACAGTCAAATATCCAGGGACAAGTCACAATCCTGCTAAAAGTTACAGCCTGTCTGGTCTTTAGTATCTGTGTTCGGAGATGATCCCATTCACCTGTTCATTTTCCTACTGTCCTCATTCTTCACTCTGAGTGCATCCAAGTCTTATCATCATGTCCTATATGACACAAGGCAATAAAACCAAAAAATGAGGCAAACTGGTTGATGGATCTGCCGGTCGGGTTTGTGCTACTTCCACCAAGTGCTGCTAGGTGGCAATATGTTACCTGGAAAACCACGAGCTTCCAGCCGCCGTCGCCCTGCTCTGCCTCCGACCGAGCTGGGACGTGCCTGGGCATCGCTCCGCTCCGAAAGAGGACAAGGCCTTGCTCCAGGACCTGCTGAGAGCCGCTTCACTCACACAGATCTTCACTGAGGTTTTCCAGACACAAATGCAGGGCTGAATCCTACTGGAAAAATTCTTTGTGAACCCAAGAGGAAAAATAAAGAGGCAAGCCTGCCTGTTGCAGTATTTCTGCTTACACTAAAAGTGTTGTAATAAGGAAATGTATCCTTCTATTGTATAAAGATAGCACTGCCTGGGACTAGAATATTTCATAGTCTCGATTCTCAGAACAGTACAAAATTGTTGTACTGAGTCTGTTCAGTGAGCAAAACTTTTGTTTTTCCGAATAGATGATTAATTGAAATTCTCTACATACTCAATCAAAATTTTTAATGAACTAAGCCAACTTTGGAACATTTGTATTGACAGTCAGGTTGAAAAACAGCTATAATAAAGGTGAACAAGATGTATTTCCAAATACATTTTTTAGCCATACTACAAATACTTAAAACCGAGTCATCTTATGTATGTGTATCAACAAGGACACAGAAAGAAAGACTAGCTCATATTTGCATATGGCTTTGAATATGCAAAGCACTAAGCGATCTCCATTTGAACCATTTATTTCCCTTGATCTGGCTGCTGGCATTTGTTCTTCCAAGGAAGAAAACCGAGGGCAGGGCTGTGTGTGACAGTGCCATTTTATGCCAGCCTCAAGCTTACACAATTATAGTTTGGTGCAAGGATAGCTTGCGGCTGGCTCAGTACTTTGGCCCAGCTGCCAAAGCTGGGTACAGGTGAGCGGCACTTGGAGCCGGGGAGGCACAGCGGCCGGGAACAGGACAGAGCTCCCACTTAGGCTGACAGGTAAACTAGATGGATGTGAAAATGGGGAGCCCAAGTGTCTCCTTGTGCCGACATGGACAGCAGCTAACATCTCTCCCGGCTGCTGCGCGACACCAGGCAGAGCAAGCGAGGGCCTCGCCGCTGCAGGCTGAGTTCTCCCGGCAGCGATTCGGATCCTAACCTGAGCCACCTGAGGCGGGACCTTGTCCTGAGACAGCGGAGAAACAAGGATCTTTAATTACACTGATTTGGATAGAAACACAGGGCTTGGTTTTTAGAGATGGAGGCGACCGGTGCAGGAAATAATAATGACGACCTGCTTATGTAGTGTTTAGCAACCTAGGACGTAACAATCATCGTCTGCGGCAAACGACGCAAATTTAGGCAGAGCTCTCGGTGCTCGGAGTCACCCCTCTATGGATGTGGTATGAAGACCTTTCCTGCTAGCCCCAAGTCAGCCCCCAGGTCCCGGGGCTCAATAAGTTTTTAATTCCCTTTGCTCGGCCCGGGGCTGCCCCGACACCGCTGTGCCCAAGGCGCGGGCAGGCGGCTGCAGGCCCGGCCCGGAGGCCGCGGCAGCGGTTCCCGGCGGGGCCCTTTTCCCGCAGCACCGCCCGCCTCCGCTGCTCCGCCGGGGCCCGGCCAGTGCCGGGGCCAGGTCAGTGCCCGGCCGCGGGCCTCGGGGGGAAAAGGGGCCTCTGCAGGGGAACGGGGCTGCCGAGGCGGCGCGGGGCCCCGGGCGGGGTCCGGGTGAGCGCGGGGCGTTCCGCGAGGCCTCGGGGTGCCCGGGGCAGAGGCGAGGTGGTTTCGCCCGTGCTGGAGAGGTCGGCGGTGCTGCTGCTGAGCCCCGGTGTCTCGGGTCTCGCTTTGGGAACAGCCGGTCACCGCCCACCTCGGTCCTGCTCGGCGCTGAGCCCTCCCTCGATGGTTGATCTGACATAAGTAATTTTATTTTAAAAAGTGTTAGGAAAGCTTCCCTAGGTCACACAAAGTGCAACAGCGCACTGGTCGGGATTTTGGCATCGCACAAGGTCAGCAGCAAGAAATGTCAGGTGGGGATGGGGAAGTAGCTTCCACCCCTCGGCCCCTTGGGTCTTCACTTTCTTCCCAGGGTGATACCAGGGAGGTTGCCATTGCTTCCCGAAATTCAGTGTGTAGAGCCAAGGAAGCATTTGACAGGCAGTCCTGCTGTGGTTCCCAGTGCTGTTACGGGGGACAGGAGAAACATGGACAATTCAGGGTATGGTTTTGCTTCTGTCGGCAGGAGCATTTATGGCTGGTGGTGGTGGTAAGGAGAGCAATAGTAAAGAGCGGTGTATTAGGTGGAATTCAAAACACTTATTGACTACAAAACTTAAGAGTTTTCAAGGCAATCATTGGGAAAGCATCAGTATTTGCAGTTAGAGCTAGAATTGAATTCATGCTTTTATGGTTCAGGATTTGGTAACTTAAAAGGCAAATGATGGGTTGGTTGTGGTTGTTTCTGTTCCGGTGAAGTTGTGCATCTGCTTATCTTAAAGGTCTCTAAAACCCACCTAGTGGGCAGTGAACTTAAGAGAGTTTTCTGTCACTGCTAAAAAAGGTCCTTTGATTACAAGTGTGAAGAGAACTTCTTCAGATCAAAGCACTGAAAAATAAAGAGCCTGAGTGCATTTTGCCGAAAGATAACATATTCTTGGCCTCTGCTGTGAAACTGAAAATCTTTTACTCACCATGGGACCAAAATCAAATGTTTCTAGGTAGTGTCATCTAGATTTATGGAAAAGCTTCCTTTGTCAGCTGTTTTGCAACCTTAAATGCCATTATTTTTCTGTGGACTACAGTATGTTTCTTTGTGATTTGTTTACTATTCTTCAGAATAATTAAAATGTGATTAAAAGAGAATGTAATTGTTTGGGGATAGACAGACAATTCACATCTAAACTCTAGCCTGCAGGGATCATTAAAAAATACAAAACTAAACAAAGAACAAACAATTTAGAAAGCCATAGCCTGCTATCCCCAGAATTGGGCTGTGCAGAAACAATGAAAATAACAAGAAAAAAAAAGAGGGATAAAAGCAGAAATTAGGTGTAAATGGTCAGCCAGCCTAAAACTGAAACCATAAACGAGGGGTTTTTATTTACAGTGTTAAAAGATTCTTCTTTCCTTTAGTTTATTTTTATTTCCCATATACATTATTTGATGCATCTCAGTTAGTTAATCTGGACATGTTTTCACTTATTCTTTCAACTTCTGGATGGACAAATGTTGTTTCTAATGCTGACATCTAGAAACTAGGAGGCCCAAATCTTTGGTTCTCTCAGCAGTAATACAGACGCTAAAAATTGTCCTTTATATGACCAGCTACTTTTAAAGCCTGTTTTTAAAAGAGTCATAAGGCTTTTAAAATAACTTTTTGCTGAACTGGAGGGACTGTTGATCCCATCTAATTTGTCTACAGTGCAGATACCAGAGACAATATACTAAAAATTTTAACAGGGCTCAGCAAGTCTGAGAGCCGTGACATTTTGAGAAAGGCATGGGGGATCAGTCCCCTAGTTGGGGAGGTAGAATTTCCTCAGCTTCTCAGCTTTGTTTAGTTTCTGTGTTTGTAAATCATGTTTTGTCAGTAAGTTTTCTGCTGCTGATCCTTTAGCATACTTAAGATCTTCCCACTGCTTGCTTTCAGCAGTGAGAAAGCCAACTGGAGAGGTGACTGCCCTCAGCTTGCTTTATCTGGTAATTATTAGAGTGGGAGAACCTGTTGGACAAGGTGTTTAAGTTAAACTAACCCACGCGTCGTGGAAGGAAAGTAGAGAGATTAGTGGGTGAGGTAGACAGAGGGCTCTGTAACCTTTGGGTGAGGGTTGGTGACAAGCAACTGGCAACAGAGAAATCCTGTGTGTGAGTCCTCCCTACTACACCTTTCTTGTGTCTGAAGGCAGGGTCCAGTGACTCAGTCTCTTCACTGTGAGACCAAGCTGGCCTCCTTTTGGTTTTGTTTTGTCTTCTCTTTTCCAGCACTAGAATTTATATTTTCTTCCCTCATAACCACCATCAGCCCACTGTCCCTGGGTACAGTTGGTTGTTATTTTCACTTATTTTCAACCTTTTTTTTTTTTTTTTTTGGTACAAATGGACTATTTTCATGCTTTGTTTCTCCATCAGTGTGGTTTTTCATCTGCTTTCATGCTGTAGGGTCAGTTGTGCCAGCCCTCAGTAGTGGGCCACCACTTGCTTTCCATTCATTGGCCACTGCAGGAACATCTGCCAGTCATGGTCACTGCTCCCTAGTACAGATGGATGCCTTCTAAAGTGACTGGTAAGACACCTGCACAGGGTTCACTTGTGAATCATCTCATCATCGTCCTCAGTTCACATTTTTTAACCCTGCTTCCCTGTCTTTGCACTTCTGTGCTTGTCACTGAAATTGTAGCTGCCAGAGGTCTTCATCAAGTCAAGTTCTCTTGTTCTTCTTGACAAAGTGCCCTTGGTGCCTTTGGTAGTGTCACAAAAGTGTCTTTCTAATAATTTTTTTAATGCCATTTAATTATTTTCTCCTCCCTGAGATTTATTTTGTGGGTTTTGTCTGTTGAATCCCTTTATTTCTGTTATGCTTAATCTCAGTATACCTTCATCCAAACACAGAAATTGAGCTGATGGGATTTTTTTCCCAGTATCTATATGTGCACATCACACCTGTCACATCCTGCCCCAGATGAAAGGGCATGCTTATTTCCCTGATGTATTGAAAACTCATCTCTGCATCTTTTTTCCCCATTTTCTTTTCCCCTGACTTGTGTCAATAATTCTGGCACCATTTTTGAACTGGAATTTTCTGTGCTCATGTATTTTAACTTGCTGATTTAACTTGCTGTGTAGTGCAGTGCTTCTTGTTTGAGCATACAGCTCTCAGGATTCAGTTCTCTGGTTTGTCTCAGTTCTTCTACCCATCTTGAAAGTTGCTACCTACAGCCCTTACCCCTTGCTTTGGCTAGGTATCTTTGTGTTCAGTCACAGTTGCAACTGGTAGCATTGCTGGAGGTTGCTGTTTGATGCATCATGTGTTATGAGAAAAATTTGGGTTGCAACAGAGTGGTGGTAAATGGCAAGGGCAAATACCCTTGTTCAAGATTTAGTAATTTCCCAAAGAATCTGCTCAGTTAGGGAGTACTGACATTGGTATTATCCCTATTATTACTACGTTTTATTAACATTGTGAGGTCTGAATTTTAACTAGGCAGTTACCAGAGGCTGTTGGAAAGTCTCTGATATATCTGCATGCACAAAAATACATAGATTATGAGTGCCTGCATGTAGAAACACTGCTCTTGCATAATGTGTGTCATTCCTTTGTACTGAAGTGCTGGCATTCGATGTGATCCTATTAACCCACAGTCTGCTACCCCACGGGCAAGGGTGTTACAAAATCACTTGAGTGCCAAATCACTTGAGTGCCAAATGGGATTTAAACTGTTGTTTTATATAAGAGTTTTATACAATAACTGTGGAATGAACAGCTATGTCCATACTGTTGGCTTCTCTCTTAGTGGTCTCCAGTGATCTGTAAAGCTATAGCACTTAACACATTTGAAAGATGCTAATTGACCACTGTTATTCCTGTACTGTCAGGTTGGTTTTTTTCATTGTAGGAACTGTGCATAAACTATCTTTGCTACAGACGTTAATGGGTATAGCATGTTGCCTGTTTAAAATTAGACTAATGCTCCATTTCTGTAAGTGTGTATAAATAGATGTGATTATGTTAAACTGAAAATCTGACAATTTTAGTGTTAATAAATATACCTCTTGGCTGGTCCTTCAACATCATAAGTGTTACTGCAACATCTCTCTCTCACTGCTTTCATGCAAAATACAAAAATAATCAATCTCAGTCATGCAATGGATTGTGGGTACTCTATACTGATTGAAATTTTGGATGCTGTTTGTCAGATATCAGCAGAAATCCCTTTAGACAGAGAGAGCTCTAGCTTAGCTATCGTGCTTTTCCTGAGTGGTTAGCTCAGTCAGACTGAGCTGTTAAAATAATCATATTTTTATTTTAAAAAAGTACTGGGCACTGACCAGTACTGTAGGAGTTGATTGTAAAGAAAATAATTCAAAGATTATACCTTGCATGAGTCATTAATCATGAGTCATGATCAGGAGACAGTGGTGTCCAATTTGTTTTCTAATCCCGCACTTGCTGCTGTTCTTTATTACCATAGTGATAATATTAAAGAGCTGTTAATGCACATAACCACGCAGTTGAAAATGACAGACTCCTTTTTCATTGGAATAAAATTTCCATATCTTAAGTCTGTTTTGCTCAATATGTTTCTCGTCATGAGAAATTCAGTAGTGTATGAAAGTCATGAAAAAAGTTTAAGTCAGCAAGGGGTTAAGTTAGCAGAACAGCCTTTTTTCCCCCTCGTCTTTGCTTTCAAGCCAGTCATTGGGGCTTCCTAGAGAACTCCAGCTCTTCTGTTTTCTTATGAGAGCTGGGGACACTTTGTATTCATTAAAAATTGGGAATTGATTGTTTAAGGTACACTTTGCAAGGAAAGCCTGCACTGTCCATGTATTTAATGTTTGTTCTCTCCTGAGCAAAAACTAGCAGCTGGAGGGAAAGTTTTATTGCATTAATATATGCTGAGGAATGACTACTGAGGTTTTAGAGAAAAGGGAAGGCTGAACATAAAAAGAGAGCCTGAACATAAAAAGAATCAATTAGTGGAGAAATGAGCTTTAGAAACCCATTTTCACTCTTTAAATAAAATTTTAAAAGCTCTGAAAGGTGGTGGCTGAAGTGCTGCAGACTATTAGAATGTACATAGATGGAGAGTGTTTGGGTGCAGCAGCAGTCAGGGAATTTTTTTATGAAGTAATGAATCTTGTATTCAATTAGATTTTAAACTTGATTAAATTTTGTAATTGGTTTTATTAGTTTACACTTTGGAAAAGTTCATCGTGACAGATTGTTTGTCAGCAGATGTTAAAAAATCATCCCTTTACATTTTCTTGTGTAGATGATTACATAATGCATAGATTAGTGTAGGCCTTACTGGTTTCGTCGTGTTGAGCTTGTGGCATCCTGTTGTATTGGTGGATGCAATTTGGCAGGACAGGTAGGAATCTAGGTGGCTCTTCACAGTTGCCTGGTATTGCTGCATATTCCTTCACATCCCATAGTGTGGTTGCTCTGCAAACTCCTCCTCCCTTTGAATGACGACAATACCTGCACCAACAGAAGCATTTTCAAGTTTAGTGTAGCCAGGAGTAGTACAGCTGGTGACAAGAGAAGTGTTCACTTGACAGAAGTGTTCACTTTTTTCATTAGGAGCTAATTGTGTGTGGTTTTTAATGTGCATTTACTTGATCGTGTGTATAGAATAAATGTTTTCAAAAATGTTGAGTCTGTAAACTGTAATATACCCTGAACAGAGTATACAATATAGCTGTCACCAATTTCCGTCTCAGTGAATGTGTTTGTGTTCTGAGTTCACCTTAGAAAAACTTTCTAACGGCTGCTTGCCAATTCTGAAGCTATCTTGTTTCTGCCAAATATGATTGAGAAACAAAGAAGGTCTTTTCCCAGTTATCCAAAAAATGAGCATCTACCATGTCTTCTGAATGGCCAAGTCCATTAAAAAGGAGGTTGGGGAAAAGGTAGGACTATTCTATCAAATTGCAAAATAACAAGCTTTTTTTCCCTGTCCTGTGGGGTTCTTTTGATTCCCACTGATTGGTTTCTAAGATAATTACTTCGATATCAGCTGTTTCCAGTTCAGGCTTTACCCAGTTTCTTTCGAGTCACTTGTAAACCACTTTCTCCAGTAGACCCTTTTCTAAAGCAAATAAGTAAAGGCAGAGATGCAGATGAAGAGTAATATATGATAATTACTTTCTTGTTATTTCCTGATCTACAGTCATACACTGTAGAGTGGAAATAGCAGAGGAATAAGCCATGGGTATAGTGGCACACAGAAATAGTTTATACGTATTATTACCTATATAAAAGGCAAATATGGTGCTCAATGCATGATACTGTTGCACACTTTGCACCCTTTGGAGTACTGCACAGATTCTGTGCCCAGATGAGATCAACTCAAAGTGCTACTGGGATGACTGGGAAAAGCACATAGCAATCAGGGGCTGAGCAGACTAATTAGTTTTAAGATGGAATGTGACAACTGTGTTAGTGGAATTAGGTGATGGGGAACAGACTTCGATATAAGAATGATCTTCAGTTCTTGATTTTTATGTTCCTTAGGTGTTTCTGTAGGGAAGGTCTTGCTCCAATAGTTGCTTACAGAAAAGCAGGACATCCAGATATTGAAAGCTGTATGATTTGATAGGTTTTTTCCTCTATTATAGGTGTTGTGTTTGTGGGTCTTGGTATTTTTTTAGAGGGAAGGGTGAGGGAGAGTTTGGAAGATTAATACAGAGTAGATTGGTCTAGTGGAATACATGAGTCTTACTATAGTTCTTGAGCCTCTTTTATGTTCTGCACACAAATACTTTTCTGGTAAATTTTACAAGGAAATATTTAAAAGGTGCTAATATCTGGCTTAACTACTAAAATCACTCCTAAACTCATAAAATTCCCTCTGGTAACTTTGTGGGGGTAGGTTCAAACTGAGATTTTTGCAAATGTAGTTTGCAGTGATTTCTTTCAATGGGTATGATTGTGTCACCTTTATATTAGTTTCTACTGTCATACTTCCCTCTTTCTCAGAGGACTGAAGTAGATTATAAAGGAAATTTCCTGATTATTTTTCCCCTCACCCCATGTATTTCCAGAAATGGCCCTTTTTCTGTGGAAGAACTTACTTCAGACTACAAAGAAAAGGATACTACAACAAAGAAGGCTGTCACTGTATAATGGTGCTCATGGCTATGACGAAGAATTGATAAAGAAGAAACTTCAACAGTTTTCTGGTGGATCCATCAACCTTTCCAAAGAAGACAATGGCATTGGAATACTTACTTTGAATAACCCAAAGCTAATGAATGCCTTTACAGGTATCAATTAGTTGATGGGATTGCTGGTTGGTTTTTTTTTCTCTTGTTCAGTTACCGATTTTGACTAAAGAAAGTGAAACACTCTGCCTTACCATGCCTTAATTAAAAGAATAGATGTCATTTAATCAGATATGCAGCAAATGTCCACTGTTCTGTGAAGTAACTTTGCCATAAATGTAACTTTGTCATAAATACCAAAAATCAATTCATAAGAATCCCAGAAATTCTCAATGACACAGGGACTGTCTTGCAGAACGTGCTTCTCCCCATGTTGTTTAAGTGTTAGCACAATTCTGCCAGTATGCTCTTTCTTGCATCTCCTCTCATTTTGCTCTGGAAATATGGAAGGCATTTTTGTGGGAATGAGAAGATGCCACCTCCTTTTTGCAGGTGATGTGGAAAGAAAGACTGAGTTTACTTCTTGGTTCTTTAGGTAAAGTCTTCCCTGTACTTTAAACTTCTGTAGTTTGGTATTTTCCACTCACCCAAACTGTGGCTTCTATTTCTTCTTCATTTGCCTTATGTCTTAAATATCAGTGACTGGTTAATTAAAGATCAGATGAGCTGGGTATTCTCAGCTGTTGCAGGTCAGTGATCTATTTAATGTGCATTTACACTGGAGAATACTTAGCTATCAAAACCAAGTGCCCTATTTTATTAATCTTGTATTATGAGAGGTTTTTGTTCTCCAAGTTGAGTGTATTTACTGTCTCTTCTTAATTGTGTAGATTATTCCGATTTATGTCACTCTCTTCAGTTGTGAGTGGCACAGGTTCAGGGTGGGAATCTGCCTGAGCTGGAACTGTGCATAAGCCTTTACTGTAAGAATGTCTTTATCTGTTAATGTTTTGAAGTGGAGGTATTTGAGTCATCTTGCTAATTTCTTTGTTGCTGTTCTGTCTTCCTGCCCAATTCTCACTGTTCCTTTGCCATGAGCAAACATTTTGCAACACACTAGCAAAGTGTGCCCTTTGCACGAAGAATGTCGATCAACTCTTTCCACTAGTGATTGTTAGCAGAAAGGAACTTAAGAGAGCAGCAGAATTGGTGGTAATGTACTTAGATGTGTCTGCATTCTCTTTTGTTTCCCTTAAAAAACTCATGTATAAAATCATTACCTAACTTAAGAAGTTGTAGCTAAAAGATGTTAGCATAGGGATTGTCCTTCCACATGCCTCCCTGTCAGCATATTTACTGTTATACAACCATAATTACATTGTTGTTTCTCCTTTTTCTACAGATCAGTTTCTGTTTTTAACTTGAAACAAAACTGTGCAATGTACACCTTGTAGACTGTGTACTCTTATTTGTTGTGGAAGTTGAAAGGGGCATGAGAAATCCAATGTAACAGGAAAAGGAGAGAGCAGACTTTTTTCTGTTCTAGGGAGATCAAGAGTAATAAAAGTCAAATTGCTTAAACCAAACTTTCATAGAAACTTGAAAGTATGTTTTCTGTTTTCTATATACTTGTCAGGAGGGGTTCAGAAGTGATTGGTGGCAGTGCCATTTAGGCAACTGATAGCTGTTCTTTGCCTATACAGTGTTCTATATAATGCTAATATGCTGAAATCATATCACACATCTTGAATTGAGCACTCAAAATTAGCAGACATTTTCTCTATGGCACAGTTAGTTGTCTGTAAAATAATCTCTCCTTACAGGACTACTGTGAAAATAACTTATTAGTGTATGTGAATTAGATGCTCTAGTAACAAAGAGGAGCTACAAAAACCATGGAGGAAATTAATAGCTCTGTCTTTGTTATGGATCCTCATTAGCATATAACAAATGAGCCATGGGATCAGGCAGCTCCGTTTTACAGCAGTGTGTAGAGCCCTGTAGAGAGCTGTACTCCATTTTGCTAGGCAATAGCCACAAAAAAATTGCTCTGGAAAACCTTACTCTGTCAGTTCAAGAGATTCTGCTTCTTTTTGCTGTATACCTCTGCTAGAGACTTTTGTTATTATGGGAGGGAGAGTAGAAGCAAAATCAGGCTGGCCCCTTTGCTGCTGCAGTGAGTGGTATGGCATCTTAATTTATACTGATCTTAATTGCATTTTTAATATTGCTTCTGTAAAATGCTGTTGCTGAGAAACTGCCAGGAACTTAATCCTTTGCCTTCAGTTGTGCATCAAATAATGCTCTTCAAGGGGCAGGATGGGATGTGCTACTTCTGAACTGCCTCTGCAGAACCTGATTGACTTCATCAGCCAGAGCCTATAGATTCAGCCACCTCCCCATCAAATTCTGTTGATTCTGTGTCTCAGATCTTCTGAATAGTGGCAGATGTGAATTTATATATCCATGCATTCTACCTCTAGAAAGATGTGAAACATCATTAAACTGTTGCCGGAAAGTCTATTTTCCAGGCATTTATTTTACACAGCAGTTTTTTATCTCAAAGGAATTATGTTTTTCCTAAGTTTGAGCAACTCATGAAATCAAAAACAGAATGAGATTGTTGGCAAATTGCTTGATGGGCAATATGGAGATTGTTACACCTTTTTTTCTCTTCTTAATTGGAATCTGATAGCCACCTGTTTGAAATGGTCTCTTTGGAAACAAATGCTAATAATACCAGTTTAAGCCTGGTAGAACCAATTCCAGCAGCCCAGCCTCTCACTGAACTAAACTTGAATGTAATTCAAAAGAGAAGAAAGCCAGCCTGTAGGAATTAGAAAATAATGATGATAATTTTTATTTTCTAGAATCTACTTGAAAGCATTTATTCTCAGATTATAGTTTAGATGCAAACAAATTATTATTCCAAGTAGATTTAATTCAGTAAAGAGCATAAACTTAGTGGTATCAAATACTGAAAGACTGGCAGAATGAAGATTTGCTTTAGTGTTGTGCCCTCATCATTATACCAAACATCAGGAACTATATCTTTTGGTAAAATAATAGTCCGGTGTTGTCAGGAATGGAACAGATCTTGCAGGAGGATAGGACAGGCTCTGGCCAGTGTCTCTTGTCCCCTGCTATTGCATGTAACGGGCTCATATGGATCCTGCATTTTTTCAGTTAATTGGATTTTTGGCTTGGAATACTCTGTGGAAAGACTCTTCAATACCTCACTGCTTTGCCTATTAAAAGAACCACAGAGAGTGGCTGTGCTGTATTTGTCTCTAGGAAAGCTTGGATGCCAACCTAAATACCTTTCTGTTAAAAAGACTTAAAGCGGCGAATACGCAGTAAGTGAAATCCACAGGGTTAATGCACACCTGTTGGAACAGCAGCACTTGCAGAAAAGTTGTTGAGTGTCCCATCAGGCTGCAAAAGCATTTCAAGTGAAGACCCACAAACATCTCATTCCGGCCTAGTTCTGTTCAGTATTTTCCTTCCTGGTTTGGATGATGAAATAGAAGGTGAACTGCTGATATTGTCAGATGACCCCATACTAGGAAAGCTTGCAAGATTATTTTTTGGAGTAGAGGAGAGGCATTCAAAGTTATCTTGATTAGCTGCTACAAAGAGCTCAAGATCAACAGGGTGAACTTCAGTGAAAGCAAATGTAATGTGCCACATACAAAAAGCATGACCGAATTCTGAATACGGAAGGGAAAGCAACTGGCAAAACTCCTGGGATTTTTTAGAGGATTGTAGCATGGACTTCACAGTGGGTAAAAAAACCCCAGCCCAATATTATTCTGGTATATAATATGTAATGTCTTCTTAATTATTGGTCTCCTCAGAAACATTGTCAAAATGTGCTGTTTCAGTGGTTGAGACTAGGCCTAAGGGGGAAATGCTTAACTGAGTGTTCACTCTTGAGGTGGTACTGGGAAGCTTACTTCATAATGAACTGTAATAAAAAAAACTGGAAGAAAACATAAATCTCCCATGGATTGGCTGCTAATGGGAAATTTCAGAAGAGGATGAGTCCTGCGCATGCAGGTGTAGAGTTAAAAAAGCAACACTGTTGGCAGAGGAGAGCCCTTGAGAGTATTAATCTAAAGCACATTCCAATCTGAAGAATGTAGGCCTGTCCATCTAAATTCTTGTCAAAGAAGGGTAAAGCTGAGGGTGTTATCAGCCTGTATGTACCCTGCTTACTGAAATTAGGTTCTGTAAATGTTTTCTCTTAAGCATATAACTGAACAGAGTCATCAGTATTCAAAGAGGAGGAGCTTTAAATTAAATTAAACTAAATTAAATTAAATTTTAGTCTTTTCCACTCACCCAAACTGGCTTCCATTTCTTCTTCGTTTGCCTTATGTCTTAAATATCCAGCACTTCATTGCTGTCGAAGATGCTGCTGTCTAGGATGAGCTCTAGAAACAGGAGTTTGTCGAGTTCCATGTCCAGAAGGGTACTTAAGCGAATATGGTGTTTATGATGTTTTATGATGAATTGGGTGTTTGAACAAGAAATAAAAAGCTAGTCCTGTATGATGATATACTTTGTAAAGAGAGTTTTAGAAAGGAATCTTTGTTAACGTTGACTGGTTGTGCCTTGAGCCCGCCTTGGGGATGATTCTTTTCTATTATCTGCCAATTGTTTGGACAGGGAGAAGTATCAGTAACTTCAAAATGACTAGTTGGACAGATCTGGATGGACAGATCTGGATGGATACATATAAATTCATGTGTCCTGAATATATGCATTTGAGAGCAGAAATAAATCAGGTAGATGTTTTTTGTTTGTTTGTGGTTGGTTGGTTTGTTTTGGGAGTTTTTTGAGTGTAACACAAATATCCTTCATACAGAGTATCCGTCAGAATTTTGGGAAGTGCATCCTTGAAGAACAAACGTATGTCAGTTGTGTGCAGGATTTAAGATTATACTTTCCCTTGTGATTTTAATCCCACCACTTATTAACTCTAACTTTGTTTTGCTGGTGGAAAATGTAACAAAAAACATGATGGTGATAATAATTTCTTGTTAAAAATTTTGTTTCTACCCTCTTGTGGCAGGTACTATGATGGTAGAACTCCAGGAGAAGGTAACTGAACTGGAAAACTGGAAGGATGGCAAAGGCCTTATCATCCATGGTGCAGGAAACACCTTTTGCTCAGGATCTGATTTGAATGCTGTCAAAGAAATATCCAACTCCCAGGCAAGTATTAATGCACATGAAGGTTTTGGAGAAAAAATTAGTTTTCTGAGATTCTCTTTAGACAGAGGAGTTACACTACACTTCTGCTACAATTTTACGTGCAAGTCACAGAATGGAGATTTAATGGTAAAAAAAAATGCAGTCAGCCCCTTTAAGCCGTGATTTAAGTGTTATTATAAGTGATTCATAACTCTAAATTCCTACACTACTTGTTCTTTTTAGCCTTTTCTTTTAAAAATGTCATTTCAGTTTCTCACAGCAGTATATGGCAAATTAGTACGTCAAATAAGCTATGCTTCTGTAGTTTGACCTTTAGAAGCAGATAAAAGTAATAATTTCTCATATTCTAAAGTAAAAAAAAGACATTTAAGTAGCATGGCTGCTATTACAGAAAGGTTTCTGTTTTATCAAAACTGTGCTTGGGCCTGCATCAAATGGAAGAACAGATGCAATTGTTGTGCTGTACTTGAGTCAGGTGAGTCTCGTGTGTAGCTATGAAGTTGAAGAGGTTAGGGTTTAATGGCAATTTTTTGCTCATGCTACCCATTTGGACAACTTCCACGTGTGCTACAGTTCTTTCTGTGGATTAATATGTGGACTTGGCAATGTGTGAAATAGGACTTTGTCAGCTGCCAGGGAAGAGGGTCTTCCTGTGCTGCTCTTACACCTGGTTTGCAGTTGGGGTAAGTAACATCCTGGTCCTTTTTTCTGGCCACTGCAAGTTTCAGGGTTTAACCACACAAATGAAACATTTAATTGACCCTTCCAGTGCAAACATCAGTACAAAAAGTGGTTAAGCTGATGTTTGTCTTTAGTGATGATTTTTTTTTTCTATTGATGATACTAAATATCACAGACCCCCACAATGTCTTAGATTTTATTTCTGGCCTGATAAAATAAATAGGACAGTGCAGTTTTCAAAGGGTATAGGACACTTTGTTTCCATTCTGGAACACCACGAGAAAGATGCTTTTCTTAATACAGAAATGTCATGCTTTATAGATATAAATGGATTTGGGGGAAGTTTTCATTTGGATATTTTATAAGCACTGGTAATTTTAAAAATATGGATGTAGATGGGATTTTTTCTAAATTGATTTTTAAAAAATTTTAATCCACAATTCTCAACTTCTTTGAGCATTATACCAACAAAAAAGGAGCTGAAGCCAAGCAAGGCCAGTTCTTTTCTCATCTGCAGTCTAGGCTTTCCTTCAGAGTTCTGCATTCAGTAAATCTCAGTGATTCTGCTTCCATACATTTAGTATTCTCTCTGTATGCTTATACAAATTACTTGGAGCCACTGCAGTGGCAGAGAGCGCTCTTGCAAGGATTAAGTTCAGTAACAGATATACTGGGCAGAATGAAATGTGTGCATGTTAGTTATAACTTCGTTGAGAATTCTCTGCACAGAATCTAGATCTCATGCTAGTATTGAAATGAAAGCCTAAGAGTCAACCGAAATGCTTCAAGAATAGTTAAACATAGTTGCTTTTCTATTTACTTTGGAGAGTTGAAGCTATTTGTCTTTAACTGAGAGTTTCTTTGTAATAGCTCCTAAACCATCTGTTTGGTGGGGTTTATTACATAAAACTTTAACAGAATGTGGAATAGCATTTGCTGTTCTTTAGTCTTACAGAACTCTTCTCTCTAACTTGATGTAGATGAGAGAGTTTTGTCTGGTTTCAGGTTAAGTTTTCTGTCCACAGGCATCTCCAAGGCAAAAAAACCAAAAAAACAAATAGCTTCACGCCAGAACTGGTGTGTCTTTCACAGTATCACAGAATATTCTGAGTTAAGGAACCCACAGTGATGATCGAGTCCAACTTTTAAGTGAATGGGTTGAACCCGTAACCTTGCCATTATTAGCACCATGCTCAGACAAATGAGTTTTCCTTTATTTTTTTTTTTTAAAGGCTGCTTTAGCCCATAGCTTTTAGTAATTGCAGAAAACACTTTTATTTTATCCGTTCCAAGTTGGTTGAGGGAAGACTGTATTTTTCATAATTTTCAGTACAGTTTGCTTTTCCCTGCGGTGCAGAATAGGCAGAATAATGGCCAAGAATGCTGAAGGATTTCTGTGCCCCCTAGTGGCTCTTTGTCCTCACCTTCCACTTCATTATTTTCCTCTTTCTTTGTCCACCTTCTCCCATGTTCAGTTGTTCCTAACTCTGAAGCAAACCTAAGTCCCCTGCCTGTTTTTCTTTTCTGAGTGCTAACATTACATAACCAAATCACAGAAGGCAAATGAATGGTGGAATTTAAGTAAAAAAAAAAAAAAATTCTTTCTGTCTTTGTAAGCCTGGTTCCCAGAGCAAGAACCTCATTCTGGAGTGAGGCTTGAAAAGCTGGCTAGCTAAAAAGCAAGAATGGCTGAGAGGAAGAAGCACAAGGGAGAATTTTGCTTTCCTTGTTCCCTGTCTAGAAGCCTGAGGACAGAGGTTCCCAAGCATAACCTGTGAAGGGAGGACTTTGGAGCAGTTGGAGATGATCTGGAAATATTGTTCTGTCTGTAGTGAAAATGGATTCAAAGCTCTTGCAGCAATAAGAGCCATCGTTAGTTTTCTGCTTCATGAAGGTGACTTTCTTCTTCCCTGCCTCTCCTAGGCCCACTCCAAGCCATTAATCCTTTCCTTCCATATGCAATGCATTTTACTGCATTTTACCTCCCTTTTTGCTTTCGAGATGTCATCTTGCTTCAAGGACAGTATTAGAGCTGAAAATATAATTATTCCACTAGACTGCAGTGAACACCTCTTAGTCAGAGTATTTTATCTGAATAGTAGCCTTATTTTTCTTATCAGGAGGTTTGGAGGGTTTATTTGCCTGGATCCAAGCAATTGTGATTTCTTTTTTTTGGAGTGTTTTCTGTGCAGGCATTTTTTCCCTGGGATACACAGTAATCTCTCTACCACCTGAGAGAAGACATTTCTTTTTGTCTGCTCAGACATAAATGCGTTTTCAAGTTGGTCTGTTCTGGAATGAATCTTTAATTACCATTTTGGATTTTGTCATTAATTGAGAAGGCCAGTTTGAATGCAAGGATTCTGCTATGAGGAAGTGAAAAATTATGTTCTCTGAAGAGCTTTTGTGCAGCTTCATCCTGACAGTTGTAATATGGGAATTGTGCAAGTCTGTGGTCTGAGAGCTGATATCTTGTGTGTTGTGTGGGTTTTGAACTTAGTTACTAAGGCAGCTATCATGAAGGGTTTGAATGTTCTTTAATTTGGAATGGAAATACTGCTACTGTTCTTAGGGGGTGTAGGAGATGGCTACAGTGATAACTAAAAGCCTCTTGATAAATCAATTATGTGCTAAAATTTTCTATCTGGCCTTTAGCATAGTAAAACTGAATACACTGGTTCTAGTGTAGCGATTGTCATGGCACTCACATCTGCCAGAGGTCTGTGCCTAAACATCATAATGCTGGTTTGGCTTTGGACAGAGTAGCTCTTGGGAATACATGACTAAACGGACAATAAATCACCTGAAATTGGCTTACTGTTATTTCAAGGTCCCATTCCAAAGATGTACTGGAGACTTAATGCACATCTTTTCTTTCCCTGAGGTATGAGTCAGAAGCTTTTAATTCAGGCAGATTCTCTGACTTGCCAACCTCTGTAAAACTGTGTTTTAGAAATTAGTAAATTGCAGTAAAGAGATGCTGGGTTTGGTTTGGTTGTTTGGTTTTTTTTTTCTTAATTTATTGTTTGAAAGTCATGCTGAAATTGTTACATACTAGTTTTTTATTTCTACGGTGTCCAAACAATTTTTTTCTTTAATCTGGGATAAATAGTATGTGTGGTTCAATTCAGTGTGCATATGAACATGGTGATTCTGGATCATTTAGCCCAGTTATTTGTCAAGTTCCTGTTTAGTACTAGATGTCTGATAAAGAGTATAATAACAGGGAAGGTAGATAGATAATGGCTTTGCCTCCAAATATTTTCTTAGCCCCCAGCAACTTGTGACTAAGACTTCTAGAGGAGTTGCCTTCTATGTAATAAACTTTGGTTGCTGTTCCTGTTGCGAGTTATGTAGTTCTTGAATTCATGTGGAGGGTGTAATGCCCTGCTGCTGAGTGTTCCACATTTTACCTACATGTTGTAGGAAGAAATATTGTTTTGAATGTATTTTATTTGGAACCCTTTAGTTCCTGTGCTGGATTAGAAGGAAACAGTTGTATCTTTTCCTGGTTTGGTTTGTTGCGTTTTTTTTTAGCTGAAATGCCTTTGGCACAAACAATGAAAGATTAAATTGGTAAATTGTATCTTGTCTAAAACTTTATGGATTTGGGACAGTAAAAAGTATGCAGCACACTATGGCTTTGTAGAGAATTTAAAAACTCAGATTTCTGGGTGTTCTACTTGAAGTGAGAAGAGGAATTTAAGAAGCCTAAAATTTCACAACATAGAAATTCAATATTGCAGCTACTTTAATGGTGGCTTAATTATAACTGAAAATTATGTAAGTGAATTGAGTTCGGATTTTATTTTTTTTAACCTGATTTATACTAGGTTTTCTGTTTGTGCGTAGTGGGGTTGGGCTTGAGTTTGGGCAACATGAACCAAAGAGAAAAAACCCATCAAATATAAAGAATATATTTGTCTTTATGAAGCAAATATAAAGAATATTTACCCCTGTCTACTCCATCTATGTGTTTAATTGCTTCACATTAAGATCACTTAACGTTTTTAAATTTCCTATTCTTTGTAGGATGGGATGAATATGTGCATGTTTATGCAAAACACCTTAACCAGACTTATGAGGTAATGTATTTCATTTAACCATTTTTAAGAAGCAATTATAAGTATCGGATTGTATTTTGGCTAACTCTTTAATGAGATCTTTAAAGTTAAATACATAGTTTTAAGTATGTAATTTTGAATCACAGACTTTGTATTCACACATGTTAATCAGGTAGGTATTTATGGATTTAAATTAGACCTTAACATTTTGCAACTATTAGACTTTCCAGAGTTTGGAACAGGAAAAAAGCCCTGAGGCTTATATGTGTAGAGCTAGGAGATACCCAGAGTTAAATCTAGGCCTTCAATTTTTCTGAAAATTGACCTCTGACTCAGGGGAAATCGGTAGCTCTTAAATAACAAGCAGTAACAGGTTATGCAGCCTAAATAGGCAACATTTATTTGATATATTTATTTAATCTTCCCATTTCACAAGAGGAGTGTAGTCAGTTCTACCATCTGGTACTTCTGAAAAAAACACTCTTTCTTTTAGACTTAGCTTCTCTTAAGAAATCACGTTTCTATTAAGTCCATTTGTGGTAGAGTCTGTCCTTTTGTGCTCAGAGCTCTTTGAAGATGAATACTCTTTGTTTTCAAATATTCTTTGTTTTCATATAATCTATATGAAAGAGTGTTAAGAATTAACATTTTTCCTGTAAAATTATCCAGGAGATTGGAGACTTATATTAGTAATACTGTAAGGAATCCTCAGAATTGGAAGCCATTTGCATAATCTGGTCTCCATATAATCAAAATTGATGGGGCAAAGCTAAGAGGAGGAAGATGTGTGAAGATTAAGCCCCCATCTCAGGTGTGTTGACTTAGTGTATCTTTAAGCCGTGGTTCAGAGGGAGCACTCAGCTGCTGTCTGGGGACATCTGTTGTAGATGGGATTAGTCTCCTTCAGTGCTGTGACTGACTGTGGTGCTGAGGTGCCTCAAATGGATTAGAGTGTGGATGTAGATGTGTTGAACCCCTATCTTCTGGTTTCTCATAAACCACAGGAAAAATGAGATTGCCCTCTTCCAGTGGGTTCACTTGTGTCAAGTATTGTATGAACGGTGCTGCAGCTTGTAAGTGAACCTGGGCCATAAGAAAGTGTTGGTGCTTCTGTTAAAGTAGAACTAACCAGACATGTGGTTATGATTAGGAAGCTGACTTCTGAATGTGGTTTGTAAACTGCTCAAATGCTGAATGTCTCTTCATAGTAAAAGATGAAACGTCTGTATTAGTGTGCAAATTCTGTGACTAACCAGCTGGCTTCATTTCTTAGGGAACTTGCCTTATCCTAAGTCACTGTTTATTAGTATTCATTTCACATCACCAGTGGGGAAACATACTCTTCCTTCCCTCTGTCCTTTGAATTACCTTGAACATGATTAAATACCTTGAACATGATTAAATACAACACCAACAAAGGTAACAGATTGCTGCTTTCCTCAGAAGCTTTTGTCTGCAAAAAAAAGTTTTGTTGATGACTGAGATAGTAGCACTCTGTTTGAAGAAGCTGCTGAAGCTGTCATGGTAAATCTCATTAATTTTAGATAACCCAGCCCTTCAGTTCTTTGTGTCTCTTTCTGCTGCTTTCTGGGTTGTACTGGCTTAGAGTAGAATCTTGTGTTGCTATCCTGTCGCTCCTCGCAGGTAGTGTTTTTAGGCATAATCTACAGCAGGTATTTTTCATAATATGTGATTTTCAGTATATGATATGTATTTTGATTCCATTTGATATATCTGTTTTGCTGTTCATTTTGGGATTCTGTATCAATTATGCAATAGTAATTTTGATGTAAGTGGAATTGGTATTGTGCTGCTTGTCCACAAAGATGTAGTTATTTGAATAAATTGGAATGGTACATGTTTCTCAACTTCTACTGTAGAGATGGTTTGTTTGAATTGTTTTGTAATTTCTGAAAAGCGAAAAGCATGAATTTTGCTTACAAAAGTCTCTTGTATAGGTTGCCTTTGATCAGTGTTGCACTAGTTCAAGGAAAGGCTTTTGGAGGAGGAGCTGAACTTACCACAGCATGTGATTTCAGGTAAGGCAAACAAGTTGTGTAGCTGTTACAGTGGGTCGGCAATTTAATGATTGTCCAAGTGAAATATGAGAAGCTTGAGGTACCACTTCTACCAGGAGTCACAGCCTGGGTTCCAAGGCATTTTCAACTAGATTTTGTCATCAGACTTCACAGGGAAAAAAAAAAAGTTGTGGTTTCTGCCAGATTATGTGGTTTGGATCACCATGTAAAACAAGAGCAGTAAGGAGCTGTAGCAACTGACTGTGTTCACACCGAGTGGGTTTGACTCACCCCTGAGTGAGAGGTAGGAGGCCTGCAAAATTGTGTATCTCCCTGTGTCTCTTTACTTGAATGTCATAACTAAAAATAAATAAATATCTTCATTACTCTTGTATTTCTTGTTCTGGGTTTATTATTTGTAACATCATTTTGTGCTGCACAGTTGTTGAAACAAGAGTTTGAGGTGGAGAGGAAAAGAAATGAGGTTTTCTTCCTGGTTTTTTTTTTTTCCACACAGGTGCAGGGCTTTGCTAGCATGAAACAACTGGCAAAAAAGGCATTAATTAAACAGGCAGAACAGGAATGGGAAGAAACAAAAGTAATAAAATGTCACTTTATATAAACCATTGCTAATGTGCAAACAACCTACAGATGTTACAGGATAAGCACAGTGGGAAGCATCTCGTAAAATGACGAGCTTTTAGTGAAGTTTTTATCTAAGAAAAGGAAATGTGCTCTTGAAGAGGGCCTTAGTGCCTGAAGTGGGAAAGGAATTGCCCCGAACAAGCTAGAAGAAGGTACACTCAAAAGTAAACTAGAATATTACAGTGCAGTTCCAGGTATCAGGAACAGGCTTTGCAAGAGGAGGTGGTATCTGCATTGTCTGAGCACTTGGAAGCAATCTTCATTTGCTTTGAAAGTAGATGTGGCTGGATCTTTCTTCATATCTGCTCGGCACACGGTGAGCTGAAACCCCAGCTGTGATGTGAGTCCAGGCTGTGTTACAAATGCCTGGGAAACAGCAGAGAGGCTCCGTGTTTGACAGCTGCAGTGCTGGTGGGAGAATGCACCTGGGAGACTCAGCAGACCTTTCTCTATCTGTGAGCCTGTCGACAGAAAGTGTTTCTTGTTATCTCTAAATAGGAGTTTAGGGAACGGGAATGTAATGAAATGGAAATCTTTTGGCTTTCTAAAATATGTAGTCTCTACTTAGACTCCAGCTATGCTGTTTTGACATGCTGTGTAATTATAGGCATTGTCAAGTAGCTCTTATTTGCATGAATTGAGCAGCTGCAATTCCTCTCATGCGCTGCCATAATTTTCATAATAACTACAGCTGTTGATCCATCTTCCATTACTTTCTACACACCCATCTAGTGCAACTAAATAACAGCAATTCAGGAACAGCAAATAGGACTTAATTAATAACAGCAACAAGACAGAGAAACATACTCTGTGCTGTTATTGCTTTGAATTTGAGAATTTTAGTACTGTTGGACAAAATCCTGGGGGTTTTTTGAGGACTATAAGTAGATATTAGTGGAACAGGTATTCTGTCCTCAGTCACTAGATGACAAAAGATAAACTTGAGACAGAAATCAGAGATTTGTTTTCTTCCTCAGATGAACTGTTTGGACATTTTATTTTTTAAAAACAAAGTGAGTTTTTTGTGGCTGCTTTTAATTCGAGATTTTTAAATACAATTCTATTTTTTACAGTCTCTGTTTAAAATACCAGACTGCTTGGTTTTGGCCCAAAATATTTTCTTGTTTTTATCTCTGCCACTTTGTACTACATTAATTATACTGATATTGTTGAAGCAACTCAATTGAACCAAAATGACCTGGGTACCTCCTCTGAAGTGTGCTCTGGCAGCATCATGCACATCTCTACTAAAGTAGAGGTGTGGGCGAATCCAATTTTAAAATAGCTGAGGTGATTTAAGATATTACTTATGTGTTCTTCCTGTAACAGTTCTTGTGGCTAATTGTCTCGCTCTGTGTTAAGATGGCTCATTTTAAATTGGATTAGGGAGGGCTTGTGTGAACTTTGCCACATTTATTGCTGACATAAGGACAATGATGGAAAGTGAAAACGTCTTAGGTCAGTCCACCTTTAATCTGGAGGAAGAGGTCTTCTCAAAACATCTTCTTCAATCTTAGCTGCCCTATATGTTGTTGGAGTATGACTCTCCAGAAGAGCAGCATCCTTATAAAGATCATAAATATGTTACTAGGGAAAAAAGAAATCATACCAGTCCAGACAAGAGCAAGGTACTTAATTTCCTTTCAGACTTTTTTGATATGAAAATTGGAAAGATAAAGCTTCTGACACTATAATTATTTATCTCAATTATTAC
Organism: Vireo altiloquus; assembly: GCA_013396875.1. Lineage (NCBI taxonomy): Eukaryota > Metazoa > Chordata > Aves > Passeriformes > Vireonidae > Vireo > Vireo altiloquus. The sequence continues at coordinate 1,901,510 of VZRF01006837.1, forward strand.
TGCAAAACTGAGTAATGTAGAAATGTGAAAGTATGAAACTTGTTCAGACAGCTGAGCATTTTAGTACCATTTTCAAGAAATACTGACATTCTTCAGTGTGCCACAGTTGAGCCTGTGAAGGTGGCTCGTGGTTTCTGCTGCCAAATATTAATGTATTTTAACAGCTCTGCATGACACTGCAGCCATTACAGTGAGGTGCAGAAGTGGATGTGGTGATGGATTTAGTAATGCAGTTTTACAAATAATTGAAGTACCTGCACTAGGTTTCTGTATGCAGAAACTTGAAGTGTGTCTTGTGCTTAGACAATGTGTGAAAGTAAGGAGAACAGATTTGGCAGGACCGATTGAGGAATTTGGACAGGAAAGCAGGAATGGTAGTAGATTGTTGGCCAATAAGCTGACAGATATGGGGAAGACACAGTTGGTAATGAATCCTTTTGTGCAATTAGCAGATCACAATAATCTCTGAGTGCAGTCACTGCATTGCACTACCAACAAATAGCCAGAATAACTAACTTTGAATTCTGAGCTGTTTTGTCTTCTGTTTCATGTTGGTGCCTTTGAGAAATCTCTCTGGGGCAATGCCTGCGTAGGTCTTTTACACACATCTACAACTTTGAAAATCTGGTCCTACATCGCTTGGCAAATGGACTTCCGTTGTATCTGAGTGCTTCTGCGACACAGAGTCTCTTTCCTGCTACCCCGTTTTTCATCTCTAACACTGCTGCAGTCCAAGTAGAGGTGTGTCCCTGCCATGTCAATCAAATTTAAAAGGTAGTGTTTTTAGGCAGAGGACAGAAGTGCTGAAATAGAAAACTGTCCATTTCTCATACCATTGATCTCAGAATGGGCTCGTAGGTAGAGACAGCAGTAATTTCCTTTTCTTCTTTAGAAAATAAATTAATGAACTGTAATTTCTTCAGCGGTAGTTGATGTTGCACCGTTAAATTGCAAAGGGCCAGTTTCATTACTGTTGTAAGTGCTGAGCTGGCTATTAGCTTATGCTAATAATACTGCATTTATCAAATTGGCCTTGCTTTGTTTTAGTGATGTTTTCTATATTTTTGTGAAATATGTAGGCATGCTTAGTATTACATTTTAAGGTGTTAAACATGTTCCATGAAACACATAATAAGAGACAATGAAATGAACTGTTATTGAATAACACTTGGTGTTTGTGTTCCTGGGATAATTTATGCTCATTTACTTTTACAAGATGTATTTAGAGCATTAAATGCAATTTACAGGAAATTAAAGGAGCAGAAGATAATTTAACCACTGCATAGATATAGGTCCCCTATTACCAACTTTTCAGTTGTTCCACCTTTCAAAAAGGAGAAGTGGAGGAAGCCGTAAAAACATTAGTATCTACAGTAAACTCTTTCAGAAAGAGATTTCAGAACATCAGAGCACAGCACATGAGCTTCTTTGGAAATATTTCACTCTATACAAGGATTTGGATTTTTAATTTTATCAGGAGGAGCATTTAGGTGCACAAGATGCAGGTGTTTGAAACACCTCAGTGCATAGTAGCACTCAGGGTGCCTCAGCCCATAGTAGCATTTTTCATTGGGCAGAGCCTGATATGAATGTAGCAGGATGGGGTTCACACACTCATGAGTTCTTGCAGCGTCCAGGCTCACAACTTTTCATTCATGTGACTGTAACATTGCTGCACATCGTTACAGAAGAATCAGTAGCCAAATCTGAGAGTGGGTACTCCCCCTAAAAGATAAAGGGGTAAAATATGTATGTTTACATATAACACTGGTAGCTGGATAGCCATAGAGCCAGCCAAGGATTGTTGGTAATAACACACTCTGAGAAAGAACAGGATGTGGGTGGAGAAGGGGGCCATATGGAGCTAGGGCAGCACTTTTCTGAGACAGATGTCCTTGTTCTGCTGCCTGGAGTTAAGCACAACACAATAAGTACAGGGCAAGTGCAGGAATGAGGTTGAGAAGCAGACATGCACTGTAGTGGGGGATTAAGACTGTTAAAGACCCCTGAAGCCTCCAACCCATTTCCAGAAAGGTCTAGAAGAAAGGACTGTGCCTGATAACAAATTTTCATAGAAAGTGAGAAGCTTACCTCCAGGACAGGATAAAACAGGACAGGATATCTGTAAAAAGGTATCCCCACAAAGGTTGGACGTGTGTGCGCCCCAGGACCCTTGATACTCCATCTGAATCAATGCTGCAGCCACAATTGATCTCTCTTTTATTCTCTTTCTTCCTTTCTTTCTCTCTCTTTAATTCATCTCTCGCTCTCTCTGTTCCCTTTCACCCTACCCCTTATCCAAAACCCACTGCTGTGTGCTTATTTATACTGGGAGGTCAGGAACTAGAATAACATAATGTCCATGCCAAGTGTGTAAATTAATAATAAAACACTATAAGCTTTTGCAGACCCTCCAACTTTTGCCATTCCTTTTGACCATAAGCGTCTACGAATCTTGGGTTCTCCCTTCTCCTTAAGGGTGGGACACCACATTCTCATAGCTTCAAGTGCTTGCTTTGTGGTGTAGGTCACTTTTTTAAACTATGTAGAATTTTGGTCTTATATATATGTGTGTGTGTGTGTATGTTTAAAATCTCCTACAAATCAGTTGGCAGTTTTAGAATTCCAATGCAATCCTACATCACTTTGCATTTTTAGAGCCCTGGGGGATTTGTTACTACAAGTTTCTTGTTACGATTTTAAAAATCTCACTTTGCCTGCCTTTAAAAAGGCTATTCTTATTTTTGATGTGGTACATTTAACATCTGGTTAAGTAAGCACTTAGAAATAGGCTCAAGAGCTTCTGTTACTTGCCTTGTATTTATGAACTGGTATTGGGGGGGTTTTACCAGTTTTCATTTGGGATTGAATTTTGTGTGTTTACACACAAGGCAGAGGATTTTTAGATGTAGTCTGCAATTCAAATTTACCACTGTTTGATTTTAGTAAAAATTTAAATAACATCAACGAAGCATGAATTTGAGTAGATGTTTTCTTTCTGAAGTTGTCTTTTTGCAGGGATTTACTTCATTCTAGGTTGTTTAGTTTGTTTTGGGTTTTTTTTTTTTTCCATTGGGAGGCCAAACCATCTTATCCTGGGTAAATGAAATTTTTCTTATCAGCATGTGTCTACATTTTGGACCACTTGTACCATGCAATCTTACATCCTTTCTGTTGAACAATCCTGTCTGCAGCTGATAAAATGTGCTGCATCATAATAATAAACAGAGATAGTCCTGATAATGGAAAACTTTGATAAGGCAGATTTTAGAGCATGCAGGTGTGGACCCGTTCTGATACCTGCTGATACACTGAGCTGTTGGTCCAGTGTAGAGAAACATTTAAGATTCAAAGACAATTTGAGAAAAAGATTGCAAAGGCACTGGAATTATCCATTATGCTTGCATCTGTGAAGTGACAAATTCCAAGTTTATATAAACTGGTATTTGAGTTTGATGCATCATTGCTGAAGTTCACTATTGATTTTTGTTAATATATGTTTATATTTATTATCAGATAGCTCCACAAATTGGTTAATATGAAATGTGAGAAGCACTTATATATTCCAGTCTGCTGGTTTTGAGGTGAGGTTATATGGAGCTGTGGCTTCATGAGGACAGACTGCCTGAACAGCTTCCTTGGACATGGGAGGAGAGTGTCCCTGTTGTATATTCCCAGCTCACTTCTTACCTCTGATTTGCCAAGCAACAGTGAAGATGCCTGTATAAGTCAATTATCTCACTAAAAAGCAACAGAAAACCTGGGTTTTTCCTGTTTTTATGGTTAACTAGAGTGGCTTGTAAGGGCATATAATATTGTCTAGAGCCAGTGTGAAGGAGCTAAGTCTCTAGGAGATGGCAAAGAACTGTAAGGGGTGACAATACAATCTACTCCTTTTGGCTCTAGGGAGATGTTAGATACCCTCAGTTTCCCCTGAAGCCACAGCTTTCAATGCCTAACTTTGCACTGGATCAGCTTCCAGAGAATGTCTTCCTGAGTCCCTGTTAGCTGCTTCATTTTTCAGCCCTGTCAGGTGCTATTGAAGGACCATTAAAAGAGCTTTTCCTCTCTTTATCACTCCAAGTAGCAATATAGTTAACATTGTAGATCTCTGAAGGGTAATCATCCACATCAGGGTTACTGTTCATTGAAATGACCTGATGTTCCCGAAATGACTCAATTTCCCTGGGTGTAAGCAGGCGTTGTGTGGATCTCAACCTACTTTCACTGTAAATATTGCCTTCAAAATTGCAACTCCAGTCTTCCTCTTCAGCCTCCGGTTTTATTTTTGTCTTTGATCCAAAACAACCCAAGGTCTCAGCGAAGATTTGGAGCCCTGCAGGCTGGACCTCTATGTTCCTCTTCCTTCCAGATTTATGCAAAATTGTGTGAAACAAGACTGCAAACTGTTTGAACATGTTAACCTTGGTGGCTTGAGCTTCCTACTTCCTGGATTCTGTTGTCAGGAAGAAATTAATTACTATGCTGTGACTCAGCAGTCTGAATAAAAATACATCAAATTGTAAATTCTTATGTTAAATAGATTCCTATTGTACTTAAACTGTTGGGTGTGTAAGGACTTCTGCTGTATCCCTGGTCTGTTACTAGGTGTTATCTTCCAGTCCTATTTTGTGTGCTGATGATTCATATTCGTAAGCAAAAAGCAAATATATAGACTGAGAAAAACCCTATCATTTAAATTATCATGGATTTGTGTGTGTGTGAAAGAGAAAGATTGCAAATAAACAGATAGCCAGGGAAAATACACTTTTGGTGATAATTGGTCCCACTCTTGGGCGTATTTATGGGACATCTATAGCAATTTGCTGAAAATGTGCCTGCTTCTTGTCCAGGTAGTCTGAACATGACATCAGTAATTTGAAGTTGGTTTGAAAGTCTTATCAGTATAACTAGTATTCCATATTAAAAAGTAAAGAGGAGAAGCAGCAGGTTACTGCTTCAATGTAGAGTTTTAATGTTAAATTATCTATCTCATGCTTTTTTAAGTTATATCATTGTGCTCTTCCCCTCCCCCCAAAAAAATCTGAAGGCATATATCATATCTGGAAAACTTAGGTCACAGCCACCATGATAATTTTAAAAAAGCCAAACCAGGACTGTCAGTATTTTTTTTTGTTTGAAATTAACATGGTACCCTGACAAAGTGGCAACATTCCATTATAATTGAATCACCAGTGATTTCAACTAAGTATATGATCTCTCTTTGCTTTAGTCAGAAATTGTGTAGGATGTGCAAATGCAGCATTGGTAGCACCGTGTGCAGAGACAGCTGAATTTCAAAGCGTCTCGTTACCCTGTGTCTTGTGAAGGGTTGTTAGTGTGACGTTATGTTGTATTTTAAGTTCTTTAGTGCTGTGAGTTGCAGAAACCCGATACATCAAATCTATCATAAAGTATTAGAACAGCTCGAACCTTGCATTTCTCAGGGCTGATGTCAAGAAATGCTGTTCCTTTCCAGTCGGCTGAGTTCAGGCGAGTGAGGTGATCTTTGCGTTTTTGACATTTTAGATGCCAAGCTCTGAGCCCTTCCCTGTTGGGAAGCCCCTCCTCCCCTTTGTGTATCATCAGTAGAGATGAGCAGAAAATGTGATTGAAATGCTCCTGCCTTAAGAGACTCTTGAATTTGGTCTGGGAGAATTCTGTTCTGTTTTCTATGGTTTTGATAAACATACATGATGAAAATAAAGATGTGGGAAGCCAAAGTTATAAACATGGTTTGTATAGGCTGCATGAAATTGTGCACATAATTTTAAAAATACAATATTTACTCTTTGAAAACAAGCTCCATTGTACTTTTTTTTTTTTTTTTTCCTAGCTGAATACTGTCATTTAAATTTGACTTAAAATTTTAATTATCAAACACCTTTACCTGCAGGGGGTCTTTTTCATCAGAGAATCTGGTAACCTGTCACTGGATCTTTCCTAATAGAAATCTTTGCTTTAGTCTAAAAGGCATATCTGTTGTTGACAATGTTTGCATGAACAGAATCCTCATAGCTCTAGTTTCTTTTTTGGGAAGGAAAGACTCATGCAAGATTTCATCTTTCCAGCATGAGTAATTTTTTTGTGAGCATTATTTTGGCATTCACTCACTTGTGTATTGAGGCTTTGGCAGCCTGTAAAGAAAACCTGGTTCATGGGTAAGACCCAAGTGCTATGGCAAGATGAGAATGGCTCTGAAAGGAATTGTATGGTAACCAAGGTGCCTGGGACCCACTGACACCAGAGTAATACAAATATAATCATAACTGGGAATTACAAGAAGATAGTAAGATATTGATCATTAGCCAGGGAGGAGAAATAGGGTGGTAGCCCATGGATTGCTTTTGTACATCTGTGGGCAGTAAGGAGGATCCAGGCACTGCATCTTGAACGATGGGGCATCAGTCCAACTTCATGGCTCTGGGTGATTCACAGCATTTTCAGAATTTATACTGCACACTTCAGGGAAATTAGAGCTCCCCAGTGTAACTATCTGTTTTATTCTTCTGGTTCTATGTGTTCTTAAAATGTGATTTGAGCCCTGTGTGTGTTCAATAACCCATTGTAAAACCACACTTCTACTTCACCAGTGTGCGCCCAGGGGGTGTTAAAAAGGTCCAGGGCAGCACCCATGGACAGGGCAGTCTTTATTGTGTTATCTGTGTAATTGTAAGAAGTTTTACTCTGCTACCTAGGAAAGACCTTTTAATTTACTTTTTCTGCAGTTTTCTGAAACTACTCAGCTCACTTGGATGCTTGGGCACAAGATGGAATGGGGGAGCAGTGTGTGGCTCACACAGCTTTTATGTCACATTGCAGCTTGTGGAGGGGCCACCCAATGTGTGTATGCAGCACACATGGCCTGGCATGGCAGTGGTGAAGGGCTTCATGAGCCCCCTGGCCAGCCCTCTCCCCATCTCCACCAAGCCCTCCCACAGCACCATGGGGATGGAACCTTGGGCCTTAGGAATCCCCTGTGGACATTGCCTGTGAGCCTAAAGAAGTATCATCCTGGAAAATGGGGCAGATTCACTTTGTGATTTGGCCAAATTTTTTCTTTCCTGTCAGTTTATTGAAAAATGACTGGGAAGGTGAAAACAAAATAAAAAGGCTCATCTTACTTCTTTTAATACTGCTCGTGGAGTTTTAATCAGTCATGCTTTTTTTGGGCCCATATTTCTTGCTTTGTGATCTGCCGTCTAATTCAATTTTTCATTCCTGCTGCAGAAAATCTCTTTCTGCAGTTTCCAGTATCCAGCTTCATTTATCCCTTTTAGAAGAAATGTAGGTTTTTATAGCGTACTTTTTTCTCCCCAGCTTCTGTGAAGCCAAGGGTGAGAAAATGTCAAGCCTGAGGTAAAAAATTGCATTTAAACCCCGTAATCGAGGTCTGCTGTGTGAGGCTCCATCTGTACCTGACTCCTGGGAGGCTCTGGTGCTGGTCCTGGTTCTGGCTCTGGTCCAGAATGAGATCGAAAGTCTGTGCGGATGGCAGCTGGTATGACAGCAGACATCACCTGCAGGAGTCTTTGCGGGGGCCTTACCTACCTTGTCTTGACTGAGACTGCACTACTCCCCTGGCAGGGTATTAGCACCAGCTTCTTTCCCCCTGTTTCTTTCCTTTTATAATCCCTCTCTCAAACTAATGGTCTTTCTGGTCCTCTTTTAGCCCCTTTTCTTTGATCATGGGAATGTTTAAGAAATAAACCATTTTTCACTTCTCTGGTTGTTCTTACACGTGTCTAGTCCAGTTTTAATCTGTGTCTTTCCAGGGGATACTCCCAAAGGGTCTTGTCTGCTGCCTTACTGAGCTCCTTCATGCTGCTGATAGGTCTTTTCTTGATTTTTCTCAGTGCAGATTTTGCTACTGATGAGATGCTCTTTTTTGGGGGGGAACAGGCAGGTCTCTGTGTCTGCCTATTATAATTTAGATATAAATTTATTTATAATTTATTTATAATTTATTTCCCTGTTATCCAAGGGATCTTTTTCTAGTAACAGTATTTTTTTTGTGCTTCTTCCCTGGAATGGCTTCCTTTAGAACTGGTAATCTTGCAGCCTCTTTTAAGTTGACTTTGTTGATTTTGGAGGCTCCTCTTCCATTGAATATCCCAATATTTGGGCAGTAGGTGTTGGTTATCCACACTTTAATTTCCTGTTTATTCCTGGAGACCACATTCCTCCTAAAATGGCAATTTTTGCACTGGTGTTCCAATGTTCCAACTCTTCCTCTAACCCTTGTCATTGCTACATATTCCATTTTTTAGATTGAGGACTCCACTTTTCAGAATTTTAGCATCAATGAAATGTTTTGTGCTTCTAGATGAAAGTATGACTTTGTCATTCTTTCTTCTGCATTTCATTTGACTCTGGGTGATGTGAGAAAGCGTGATAGAGTCACATTATGAATTGTTATTTTAAGACCTCCTTTGAAGAATGCAATTCTCATTGTTTAGGTCCCTTTTCTCCCCTCTGGAAAGTGCCCTCAGGTTTCCCAGCCAACTCAGAAGAATGTTGACTCTTATTTAAGAAAATACTTCTGTAATTAGGAGTCTATTTACTTGATCTGATTTTTACCCTGATCCTTAGAATTCCATAAAATGCATTGGAGAATCTTACTGGAGGACAGCAAAGGTAGGGGTCAAAGGTGATATGTGCTAGGGAGACATGGGAGATTTTTTTGGGCTACTTTACATAAAGTTTGATTCTTAGCTTTTGTGGTGAGTGGGGGGAAAATGGATGCACTAAGAGTGTTACAAAATAATTTAGTAACTATAAATAAAAGTCCACCTAGTCTCTGTAAAGTGATTTGAGAAGAGCTGTGAGAAAAGCAAGCTTTTGTGCTGGTGAAATTTCTTAGGAAGGCATCAAGCCTACTCCTTTGACAATGTGATTTAGAGTGTGCCTAGAACACTCTGTGCTTGGGAGGCTTCTTGGGTATCATTTATTTTGCTTCTTGGGTATCATTTTAATTCATTTAAACCTCAAATAAAGAAGGTTTATTGTTTTGTGATTTTAATTGGTGGAGTGTTTCTAAATCACTGAAAGGATTTGAGAGGGGTGACTTTCTGATGGGCTTGTTAAAATAGTAGCTGGACCTACTTCTTTCCATTGCTTTCTTGTAGAAAAAGTTATGGATTAAAGCTGATAAACAGGAAAGATATTAATATGCACAGTCTTCTTTTAGCCTTTTGAAATTTGGGATTGCAGAGCATCTTTTAGCAACTGTATCTAAGATAAGCACAAGGCATGCCATTCCCCCAGACTATCTTTAAACTATTTTGTCTTCATTTTTATGTTCTTTAGTAGTTACCATTTATTCATCTGTCAAGTGAATATCTGTAACTAAAGGATTTTCAGAAGGAGCAAACATTTGGGGAGCTTGCTTTTATGATGCCACAGTGGGCTGCATAGACCATCACCACAAGCATGTAGCACAAATCCTTACATTTATCGGTTTTACAGTAATTTCACTTTGGAAGTCTCACTTAGTGCTGTCGTGGGTCTGAAGTAGCAATTGCTGCAGTATCTAATTGCCTTATTATTTCTCTGCATAGGGCAGAAACATGAGAAGCTCTCAGTGAGACAGAAGATATGAGAGAGATGCAGAGGGAATTAATACTAGCAAGCTGTGTTGGAAAAGCATGTAACAGTTATGGCTTGCCAATATTCACTGCATTGCTCCAGTTCAAAAATCTACTAAATAGAATCAGCAAGGAGTTATTGATTAAATGGTTAATCTGGGTCTTTTTGGTCCTTTAAAGCCTATCCAATTAATCAAGTGAGATTGAAAAATAATTGAAATTATGATTAACTCTTCTCAGGATAATTCCACTTGTTAACATTCTCAGAGAACAAGGGTGGGTTTTTTTGGTGATAGAGAGTGTAGTAAGCTGACTTTCAAAAAAATCTTTAGCCGTTTTGTCTAGATAATCCCCTTACAGAGTATCTAGGTGATTATTTGATGGTGTAGTGATAAATAGAATGCCGAGACATTGCACCGGATAGGCAGAGAGGGATTAATTAGTCCCAGCTTGCTTTTTGGAGGAGACTGTCTTATTCTAAAAACATCTGTCACGAAAATTGAAGGACTGGAAGCTGCTAATCAGCAACTTTGCTGACTGGCAAAATTATTTTAGTATAGCACTGCATATTTCTTCTGCAGAATATTCTTCCCACAGTACCTTGCTGCTTCAAAATTCATTTTTATTACAAAAATGACTGGTTAATACATTTGTTGTTTTAAGATGAGTTTCTGTAGTAACTATGGAAGGCTTGTGTATTGGAATATTGAACAAAGCTTACACAAGACAAGTTGTCATTACCAGAACACAATGTTGTCATGTAATTAACTTATTAGTGTTTAGCTTTCCAGGTCAGGTCTCTGCAGGCGCAAACTGCAGCCTTACATTTAGTCATTTCAGGCTTTCTGTGGCTTTGTGAAAATATCAAGGCAGTGGTTCATATTCAGGTTGAGTTTTCAGGGTTGTACTCAGGAATTACTTTTGTTGTTAAACATTCTGGAGAAGATAGGGATTAGTTTTGCAACAATTGCCAAGGAGCATTCATATATAATGCCTAAAGAATTTATATCTTATTGCTAAGGAAGTTCCGTAGTTTCTTACACATGCTCTAATGTCTGTCTTTCCATGATGGGGAGAATAGGTATAGGACATATTAAATGGGAAGGTGCATGATATCTGGTGTATCTTTCTGGCTCTGAGATTTGGAATGCAGATGCCAGAGGTGGATTGATAGGTGGTGATAAGTACAAGTTAAACCTTGCAGCTCCACATGCCATGCTAAAGAAAATGGGGAGAAGACAGTGAGCTTGGAGGATTCCAAACCCCTTGGTATGTGCTGTATGAGCTGTTCAAAGTAACGTGAAGCTCCGCAGTGCATGACTGCTTAAGTGATGGTCCTTGCCCAAACCTCAGGCTAACGGCATTTGCGGTTCCAGTTAATTGCTCCTTATGGTCCAGCTTTCAGAGCTGCCACTTGCCTGTGGCATGATCCCTTAGTATCCCTGCCTGAACCAAGGAACTGAAGCTACAGAATTATCTGGGTGCATTTGCAGCAAAGGTGACATTTCTCTCATATGGAATTGCTTTCACATCCAACTACCCTCTTCTGTCTTATCTGAACAGTTATTGCATTTCAGCCATTCACTTTAAAGCTGCATTTTTTTTCCAATTTAAGAAGCTTAGAATGCAGCCTAGAAAAGATTACTTGATTTATGTGGTGCACTGAACCAACCTGAAATAAAGGACTTCTGTTTAATCCAAAAGCAAGGCTTTTGCTGTACAGATAAAGGAACCGGTGGTTTATTTCTTGCTGTGATGCAACAACTTCAACAATCACAACTCTCTCTTGCTTTGTTTTAATGTAACAGTCTAGTTGACTAAAAACATCCCCTCACTTCATGTGTTCAGCAGCACTTTGTGTGTAAGAGCAGCACTTTATTTTTGTTGGGTTTTGTGTGCCTCAGTAAGAGAAATGAGATTAGATTACAGATGGTACCTGTGTAACTCTGCTGCCTGAGTCCCATTCACTTGCTTCAGGAACTCGCCATCAATACTGGGATCTCCTGTGTTCCCTGGGATGCTGAGGACAATGGAGTGAGATTATGAGGTGCAGTTTGCTTGTGAAGTGGTGGGATAGGGATTGGATTTTTGGTGTTGAGAAGGTGCACCTGGAAAACAGGGAAGAAGTGGAGAATGGATTGGCTTTCTTGCTCGCTTAAGGTCCACCATGCATGTGAGAGTGGCTGCTGTTGCGAATTGTCCTGGTAGCACTCACCAAACAAAGTTACAAAATCCTAAACTAGTTACACATGAGCTTTTGTCCATTTGCCAGCAAGATCATTAAATTTTCATGTCCACCTGGCAAAGGAAGTTCACTTTGCATGATAAACACCATCTGCAGATAATGTCATACCTGACCTCGTAACAAATTCTGGAACTTGCACTCCCCAGCAGTGTGTATTTTAAAAAGCTCTTTTGGCCATGTGTCAGCATAACGCTGATGTTACTTAATTTTAAAAGAGTTAATTAAGTTGATGCCATATTGATGAGCGTATTAGAAAGGCATACATGTTGGGCAAAGTGTATGGCAGCATTCTGCATCATCTTTGTTCTTCTGTTCTTTTGAACAAGTGTTTGGCTCTTGATAACCTTCCTTCTGTTACTGTTTTCCTGGTGGTTTCCTTTTTCTTTATTATCGCTCTTTTCCTGTACCTGCAATTGTTGCTCGTGTGGTTTGGGTGGTGGTTTGGGTTTGTATGGCCAGGTTTTGGTAGCAGAGGATAGCAGCAGGTATAGCTTCTGTGAGAAACTGCCAGAAGCTTCCCCCATCATAGGTAGAGCCAATGCCAGCTGGCTCCAATAGGGATGCACTGCTGGCCAAGGTTGAGCCAATCAGGAATGATAGTACTGCCTCTGTGATAACATATTTTAAAAGGAGAGAAAAGTTACTGCACAGTTGTAATTATGGCCAGAGACGAGCAGGGTGAGACTATGTGAGAGGAACAATTCTGCAGACACCAAGGTCAGTGGAGAAGGAGGGGGAGGAGGGAAGGAGGCACCTGAGGTATCAGAGCTGAGATTCCCCTGCAGACCATGGTGAGGCAGCTGTGCCCCTGCAGCCCGGGGAGGACCACAGGGATGCAATGATCCACCTGCAGCCCCTGGAGAAAACCCACAGCAGAGCAGGTGAATGCCTAAGAGCGGGCTGTGAACCCGTGGGAGGCCTGTGCTGGAGCAGGGTCCTGCAGGGACATGTGGATCTGTGGAGAGAGGAGCCCATGGTGGAGCAGGTTTCCTGCTAGGACTTGTGAACCCATGCTGCAGCAGGCTGTTCTTGAAGGACAGCACACTGTGGAAGAGTGAATCACATTGGAGAAGTTTGCAGAGAACTGTCTGTGTGAGGGGCCCCACACAGTGAGCAGAGGAGGGACTCCTCTCCCTGAGCAGTGGCAGAAACAACATGTGATGAACTGACCATAACCCCCACTCCCCATCTCCCTGCGCCAAAGTGGGTGTGTGGCTGACCACAGACATGGCTTGTCACTTGTCTGGGTGTCCTGCATCTATGTTCTGCAAAATGTGTAGTTCTACTTGAAGATTTATTATTATTTCTGTAACTCTTGCTCTACAGCATGCTAAAAACATGGATGTCTTTTAATTGTACCCCAAGGCCTTTGACTCTCATTTTTGGAGAATTTTTCTCTTTGTGTTGGTTCAATCACCTTGCAGATAAGGTATTCTTGAAATTTATAGAAGGTAGTAGCAGATATGGTCAGGGAACTTACTGTGACCCAAAGATGTAAACTCTGTTTATTATTTATATTAGTATTGATGGTTTGAGAGCAGGATGCCAAAGTATTTGTTGGGGAGATAAAAGTCATCTCATGCAGTTCTGGCTGCCCTCTCCTGGTACAGCCATAGCTGGGAACCAAGTGCTGCAGCACTGCGTGATGCTGGCTGCCTCCCTCCATGGTGTGTCAGTCTCAGGCCAACTAAAAGGGGAAGATGAGAAGTCAGGAGATATGTCCTTATGTGACACTGGGAGTCAAACAGGGAATGGGAACAAAGTCCAGGTTGCTGACAACACATATTATGTTTTAGGTGTCTTTTTTTCCTATAGTGGGTTTCAAAAGCATAGTTGTAGGAGCTTTTAAAATGCATAAAACAGATGGTGGTATCTGTCTCTCCCTAGTAAACTTGATTAGTACCTTTGTCTTGTCAGAATGCTGAATATAACTCAAACCTTGAAGTCCAGGAAATAAGGGTCAGCAAAGATCTTAATATAATCTTAGTTCTGCCAAGGAACTGATTATATCCATTGGAACAGCTCAGTAACATTAGTATTTATAATAAACAGGTATGAAAAGTTGAGAAAGTGTATTTTTGTTTGCATTTCTAGCTTTTATTGTATATGCACTGGCCTCAAGTAGCTGGGAAAGGAAAGGAAAAGGAAAGCATAGCTGTAGCTCACAGCAAGTACTGCCTTTGGGGAGCAAGTGTACCTTTACAAGGCTGGGATTTGCTAGGCTGCAATGTTAATAACAAGGTTTCTTCTCACGTGCATTGCCAGTGATGTGACAAGATGCAATGTGACAGTCAGTTGTTTGTGGGTACGATGAGATGTCACAGAATGAAGGAATCCTCAGATCAAAGGGGGAGGATTTGTAACATTTAGTGCAGCTGAGAACATTTTAAAATTTACGGCAGGAACATTTGCTGCAGCTCGTTTGTTTTAGATGACTAACACAGAATTGGATATGGCCCATGGTGGCTGTGCTTTCTTCCTGGGGGGGTTGTAGTGTTTGTAACATGGAAATAAAATGTTCTCAAAGAAGGTTTCAGCCACACTTTGGAGCTTATATTACCTTAACCTCTTATTTCCATTTTAAATGGTGAGGATTTTGCCACCCTTCACATTTCTGAAGGGATGTTCCCCTGCTTACTCTAAGGTCTTCTGTCACTTTGTACATTAATTACATTGAATAAATATTTTTTCAGTACTGTCATGCAACAGAGTTTCTTTATTAGGGCAGGGAAGGCGTTTGTGTAGGAGTCTAGCAATATGACCTTCCCCAGGGATACAAGGGACCCAGATTTTAATTCCTGTGACATGAAAGACAAGAACAGGCATCCTGTTCAAATCAGGGTTAATTTTGTATTCATCTACTACTCTGTCTCAGGCAGGGCCAGTACTAGGTGAATAAGGTATAAGCAGCTCAGGAACAGTACTATGGTCTTTCCAGCTTTTCGATGTCTGCCTCTTTGTGTTAGGTAATGCTTGATGTGCTTTTCTTACATAAATTCTTTTAATGGGCTATCAGATCTGTCATGTCTCAGAAGGTAGACTCAATTCCTTTCATACAATAAAAAGGGAAATATGTATGCGAGGCTGCAGCTGGTAGCATTCAGAGGCTGATCCCAGGCTGGCTTGGCAGCTGCTTCCATGTCTTCAGACATGAGCTCAGGTCTCCATTGCTTCCTGGGCACGGGGACTGCAAGTGTAACAGAGAGTATGATGGGTGGTTTCTGTAAGAAATGGTGTGACTTCATAGTTGAAAAGTCTGAAAAAACATAGATACCTTTCTTAAGCCTGAAGGCAGTCCCATACTGCAGTTACACCTTCCACTGACTGCCACTTAGCTCAGTATTTTCTGTGGAGCTTGTTCAAAGGAGCATTGTGGGAAGAGGTGAATCCTAGGGAGGTTCTGGAAGCTGCAGCCTCTCAGCTGCCTCACTCTGTGTGAGTTAGGCTGTCAGTGGTTTATTTTCCTTTCATTGTATTTGCTTCCATTTTCTCTGAGGGAGGTGAAGACTCTGCAGGGAAACAGAGCCCTTCCCACATACTAAACATTGTCTGAAACAATCTCAGATTCAATATACAAGTGCAGCATGGCCTCCCTGACCTGTGGTGGCTGTCCTGTGAGACTGCCTACAGGTTGTATAGCATCAGATGCCCAGCTGCCTGTGACCCTTTCTTTTCTAGCATCTCACATCGTTCAGCACAGCTAGAATTAAACCCTTAATAATGTTTTCATTATTGCTTTTCCAGTGGGACACTGGATGTGAGCAAATTGCAGAGTAAGCTGAGCCAGTAAAGGAGTTTTGGAATACTTGCAGAGTCATTCTTTTGAGAGGAGAGACCTGAACTCCCTGGGATTTGCTGGCTCTGGGAAGGACTTGATAATGTTAGCTTAAAGCCTTTCCTCCCCTGCAATACTCTGCTTTCTTCCTTTTGTCACACAACCTTCCTGTGCTATCGCTACAAAAAGGCTTTCATGCAATCTGGCCCGTCAGCTGTTGCTTTTGTGCATTGTGCTGGATCTGGGATAAAGCGTAAGCTCTTCAATTCTGATGCTGTACAGTGTGGCATGAATGCTGATGGTGCTCTAGTTAAGAATAAAGCAACCAAGCAAACTTACAATTAACAATAACTAAGCAGATGTGAGAACAGTGAGTTCCTAGAAGTAGCTGCATTTTTAAAGATTTTCCTTTTCTTTCCTGTTTCAAAGCTGTTAACCTTGTTATTTTCACTATGGAAAACTGCATTGTTAGGAAACAGACTTGTGAGTAGACCTCAGTATCACTAGATTTGTCTTGAAAAAGCCAATTAGTGCTTGAAGTAGAAGTTAATCTACTTCACAAGTGTAATTTCCATCCTTTGCCTTAAAATCAGCAGCAAGCAACCACACTGTAGAACATCACCTTGAGAAAGAGCAAGTACTGGTCTGTTTCTGTACATTTTTTCTGTGTTTCTGTTTCTAGAGGTTTTTTCCACTAACCTAATGTGTGTCAGTGTGACCACTGAGTGAAGACAGAACAATGTGCTGCAGCAGAGCTCCTCCAGGGAGATAGCTTAATGAGCCCTAGGGTGAGTTCTTAAGTAAAAGGGGTGAGAAGCTGTAGCAAAGAAGCAAAGAAAAGAAAGATGTGAAATCTTTGGAAAGAGGAATGCTACTTGTGTTGTAGAGGGGAGCAATTCTGTTCCACACTGCAAGCATAAATAGAAAGCAATTCTCTTGTGCATTGTGAGCCGTAAGTTGAGCATCCATCCCAATTTCCCTTGCTGTAATGAGCAGTTGAAAATCAAACTCACACGTATCTCTAAAATACAGAACAAAAAAGCTCCACCTGTGCTGTAAACACCACGGTGCTTACAGAACCTCCCCAGTTCAGATCAGTACTAAGACCACAATCCATCCTCTTGAGAAATGTTCTGTATATTAGTTTGCTTGGGTTTAACCCAATACCCCTTGGTTTAGCCATGCATTAGCAAGGCAGTGTGGCACTGTGAATAAACGTAACGTGCCCTCTGTCTGCAGTTCTGTTTTCTCACTTTTTAGAACTGACTACAGGTATCAGTATGGACACTAAGCATCTTGTAGCAGCCTATGTATCTAATTTTGAGAAGGGCCAAAAGCTGCCGTTATGGCACCATGTGATGTAAAAATTAAGATACTCCAGCTCCGGCTGTAATAAGCACACTGTCAAGTTGTATCAGCCTTTTGAAGCAGAGGGGAGGAGAAAACAGAAAATTGAGGGCCATTGAGCTGAAAACAAAGGTCGATGCATGGATTGACCTCTGTGTGTTTGTTCTTCATTGGCAGGTTGATGACGCCTGGAAGTGAAATTCGGTTTGTCCACAAGCACATGGGCCTGGTGCCAGGCTGGGGAGGAGCTACGCGGCTGGTGCGGATCGTGGGCAGCGCGGCAGCCCTGCAGCTGCTGGGCGGCGCCGCCCGGGTGGACCCCGAGAGGGCTCTGCGCCTGGGGCTCTCCCAGGAGACGCTGCCGTCCTCGGACGGAACCACAGCCATAGGAGAAGCCCGAGCCTGGCTGAGTCAGTACACAGAGGGTCCGACCAGTGTCATTCGGGCTGTGAAAAAGGTGGTGACAGCAGGAAGAGAGCTCCCACTGGAAGCTGCCCTAAGGACAGAGAAGGACATTTTTGGAACTGTGTGGGGTGGGCCTGCCAATTTGCAGGCGTTGGTTAGAAGACCAAAACATAAATGATGGTTTATGCACAAGTAATGAATGGGCTTAACTTTTTTGCAATCAAAGCTTTCAGTAAAGCAGCCATTAAATAGAATCATTTAAGGACTTGTCCATTTAAAATGGCATTTACATCCCTGCCATTTAGGTCAGGCAGGCGTATTTGGTGTGCAACCACAGAGAAATCCCAGGCAGATTCTCTACTGTCTCAATCACCCACTGAATGAAGATTAGTGAAATTAGTATGTAAAGGTAAATACTGTGCTGAAAATAGAACTATAATTCATTTGGAACGAGGCTGAAGATTTTTTTTTTGGTGTTTTGTTTTTTTAACTGGTATGGAAATTAATTACTTGAAAGTTATGAGGTTTATTAATTTGCATAACAGGTGCATCTAAAGCTGCAAAATATGAGCTTACCAACCAGTGTCTTTAAGCAGCTTGGAACAGACGATAACTAGTGAGATGATAGCTTTTATTTTTTCATTTCTAGTTAGTTCTTCATATAATTGCTGAGAAAGTATCCTTGTATACTTCAATTTTAATGGTGCTTTTACAGGAGAAGCTTTAAGTTAGTGAGAAGCTTCTAGCACTCATTCACTGACACTGATTCAGGTTTTTGAATGTATTTTGGTGTCTTCTCACTATTCAAGGAATCAACTACCTACACATGCATCTGCACATTCCCATACCCTGTACTGGTGCAATGCTGCTGGCCTGGTTCTCTACACAGAATCTAGTTGAAATCTTGGAAGGCCATGATGTATCATGCCCCAGTATGGCTTGTCCTGAAGTGACTGGGTGAAGTGAGTACTTCAGCATTCCGGTAAGATGTGTGTGGCTATGTCTGTGTCTTTCTTCAATGCATTTTTGCTGGTAGGCTATATTTGGGCTGACAAGAAGATTTGGAAGTCAGTCTCCATTTCATGCCAGTGACGATGCAAGCACTCGGATAACTCAGTGGGGAAAGTTTTCCCTTTAGAAATTAGAAACTGACACAGAGTGACTACTTTAAAAATAAATATCTGTGAGAACAAAACCATACAGACATATCTGTGACTGAGAGTTTCCTGTACTGTTGGTTAGGATGCACTTGTCTCTAAATCCAGGAGGGACTGAGATCTGAGCCAAGGATCTAAGTACTCTGTGGAGGCATGTAAAGAGGGAAGCTCTGGGCTGTGTGCCACTGATGTGCATTCTTGCTCTGACCAGGCATAACTAGCTCTAGATCATGGAAAAAGCTCCCTTAAGAAAAGAGAGCAGTATCTTGGATGGAAATCCATGTTATGATTTCTACAGTGTGGCAGGATTCCTGGGTTTCACACAGCAAGGTAACTACATATGTTTGAGGATTTGGGGACAAATCAATCTTGAGAATTAGGCTTGGATTGCCTGTTAAGATTCTGCAGGTTTCGAGAAGAGTCTGTGATCTGCTGGGCATGTTTTACTGTATGGTTTTCACAGCAATGAATATAGCCTGAAGCAACCAAGAGAAATGCTGAAGAAAGGGATGTGTTTTGAGGTGGCATCTCAGAGAAGATAAGGAACTTGCCTCCACCCTGTTGAACCTGTACCTTTGCCGTTATATCTGAAGCACTAATGGAGGAAGATTTCAAATCTCTCTTCCCCGAAAATAAAGCTCAAGTTTTACTTTCAGGTTACAGAAGAGACAGGAATGAGAACATGTGGAAGAGAGTAGTGTTTTGGTTTGTGCCTTTCCCCCCCTGCTCCTTTTTATCCAGTAGCCCAGTTGTAACTCCCATGTAGCTGGATTATTTCCCATGCCCTAAAGAATTTCAAACCCATTACTCCACAAGTGCCTATGTTTTAGCATAGTCAGCCAGCACTTGACTGTTTAGTAGTGAAGCTGTTCTGCTTTTCATGAAGTTTCTCAAGACTCATGAGGGATTCTGGACTGCAGCATCACTGAACTTTCAAGGGACACTCCAGTCCATACTGATCCAGCTTTTTGAAGCAATAGCACATCATGTTATTATGAGTGAAAAAAAAAAAGTGTTTTAAAGGGCAACTGGTTATGTTTTTGCTTTTAGCAAGAATTAATGTGCCATTACTAATACTGGTATTGTTTTTAAAATTGGTGTGAAAATTACTTAGAACCTGAGCAAGACCCTTGAATCTTTTTTCTTTAGTGTGTTAGGCTCATAAGTGTACTCTGTGCACTGGGTAATAGAAACTTGAGAAGGAGGAAATTGTAGGACAAAGGCAGAATCTGGTTTCTTTCACATTTTCAACCAGATCTGTGCTGGCAGTAAGTGAGTGGTAAGTACACTTATGCAGGATCTCTTTCCCTTTTGATTTATAGACAATGAGCTTACTTCTCATTTCAGCAAATATATTTCCTCAGCCACCCTCTCTGATTTGTATCAAAGGCCAGTGTTTGTTTCTAAGAAAACAGGACAAATAATTAACTAGTATAGACCGAGACACATTCAGAACAGGTTCAGAAAGGGTTACAGAAACCCATTTTGTTGGTATAATAAATATACCACACATAGGTACAGGACATTCTGAGGATCATTACAGGTTTTGATCAAGGATTTTGTGAGTAGTCTAATACCATATTCTCTGGTTTGTTTTCTTCTAAAAGGAAGATAAGTCCTTCATACAAAAACCAGCCCAACTAAATTACCATGAGTGCTAGGATGAGAGTTCCAGATTAAGATGAAATGGAATCCCATTTTACCCATTTGAAAGCTAAATGCTTTATTTCACAGAATGCTTTCTTACCATCATAAAGTGACTAATACCTTTAACCAGCAGTTGATAAGTGTTTGGATTTTCTTTAGAATTTATTAAAGATGTCAAGCTTCATCTCAGGTTTTTTTTTCCCCTTCTGAAATGGCTTAAAAACAAACAAGCACTAAATGCACAAAATAAATTAGAAACATCAAAATTGATAGTCCCAGTCTCCTAATTAAATAGCATGCCAGCTTTTGTACTTCCTAGGGGCTAGTTTGCCAGCTTCCTCCTTAGCAAACTAAGTTTCCTATTACATTGTGAAATGTCTGCCTTGTTCTTCCTCTGTGTACTGGGACAACCCAAGGGCTTAATAGGGGTGTGGATTCTGTACCATGCTTGTAAAGGTTGGATACTGGAGATCACTTTAACCAATACAGATACTTCCATCTTACTTGCTGCTGATAGAAATATATTTACCAAATGGTCAATCTAGATAAGCAAGGTGTTCTTGCAGAATGCCTTGTTCACTATCTGATTCATCTTTTTTTTAGCCATAAAATAGGATTCCTGTATCTGTGGTTATCTGTTCTGGAAATGATGAGATGCTGTAGATTTTGTAGTATTTACATTTCCTTTTTCATTTTCACTTCTGCTCCACTGTGCATTTCTCTGGTTATGCTGTACAAGTCAAAAATCACTTAGTGCATGGAATTACAGTCAACCACATAATGCAGTGTGGTGTGGCTTTGCTAAAATAGACAGAGAACATTTAGAATGTCTAAAATAGACATTTCCTACTGAAAGCAATGGTTTAAGTATAAGATGGGAATTATCAGTTACTAATTTTCCCTAGCTTGATCTGGGGAGTGCATTTGCCACTCTGATGACTGGCTATTAAGCTCTCACCAGCCTTACTTTAAGTAATTTTAGTGTTTCACAGCTGTAGTCAGCCAGCAGGAGCCAAAAGCAGCATCACACGTGTGGGGCTGAACTCTCGACTTGGGTCAAAAACCCCAAGGACAGAATTATTTGTGGATTGTTTGGGCCGCAAATCCTAGAATTAAGTATATAGTGAGTCATGTTCTTCTATTTTGTTTCTTGGTTTTTTTAACCTCTACTCTCACTTGAAGTAAAGTGTGTGCACATAACTGGTGTTCTTAGTGAAGGCTTTTGCAGCACAAAGTCAGACTTTGGTTAGAGCCACTGCAGACGAACTCAAATCAGAGAACTAAGACAGCTAGCAACTA
Organism: Vireo altiloquus; assembly: GCA_013396875.1. Lineage (NCBI taxonomy): Eukaryota > Metazoa > Chordata > Aves > Passeriformes > Vireonidae > Vireo > Vireo altiloquus. The sequence continues at coordinate 1,922,972 of VZRF01006837.1, forward strand.
ACAGAGAAAAAAACATTCCATCCAGTTTCCTTCTGAAATCCACGTAATTGGCTTATTTCCTTACAGGACTGGAAGATGATTGTGAAAGTCTGTGATCAAGAGCATCTATTCCTAGCTGAGAATGAAGGAAATCTTACTTACTCCATCCTAGTCTCATCTGCACTTTCCTGACCCCCACTGATCTCACCTGTAGGCAGAGGAGGGGAGGGCACTTTGTCCAAGATCAGACATGCCATCCATCATTACAGTAAGAAGAACATTACAGAAGTTTAAATCTCCCATTTTTTAAAATCAGCCCTTTTAATTCCCTTCAAATGGTTGTTTGCCTAAAGCAACATTTGTCTTAAGATCAGCAGTACCTATGTATCAGCTACTGTCCCTTTCTGTTCTAGGATACATACACTAAAAACCGGAGTTTAGTTAGCTTCACTTTAAAGACTGAGTCCAGAATCAAATAGTGCCATTTCTCAATCTGAAAAAAATGTAAAACAACTGTCAGGGACAGAAAAGACAAGCTGTGTTTCTCAAGAACTGGCTTCTAATATTCAGAAGTCTGTAGAAATGCAGCTCCTACACTGTTAATACAAATACAAAACTACCCTTTCTGTGCTGACACCAGTTCTGCTATGAACAGATAAACAGCTCTATAGTCCTTAGTGTCCATGTCCTTTGTTATAGGGTCAACTTTGATAACTTACACTCTTATTTCAACATTTCTGCTGTTGAAATAAGGCTGTGCAATCCTTCTGCCTGCCATCAGCAGTGAAGTGAGTTAATCAGCTCTTCAGATGTCTGTGTATTAAAGCTTGCAACTCATGATTTTTTGGTAAAAGACGATACTCCTACAGCATCATGTTTGAGAGACAGCTAGTCAGGGATGCAAGAACTTCTGGATGCCACCCAGAACTAGTCCTCCCTTTTGGTAAACATGGTGAAGTTCAATTAAACTGGAAACATATCTGAGCTTGTTACTGATAAAATGTAATTTTATTAAATTATAAATTCTGTAACAAAAACAAGACAGATCAAGAAAGATCTCAAAAAACAAAACTACAAGGACTAGATGGCAAAGCCAGTGAAAAAGCCATGAAGAGTGTAAAGGTAAGGATTTGCAACACAAGTTAACAGCATTTTTACATTACCATTGAAAGAAGGTAAATGATTGCTCTTGTCTAGTAAAAACACATTTTAACTCCAAACTCACATCTATTTTCTCACATTAAATTAAGCATCCTGTTCACACCCAACACCTTGCCCAATTCCACATTGCCTTAGTGTTCTTTTCATACATCAATCCATGCAGAAAGTAGTAAGACACTTAATGCAACAGTCAAGAGAATGAAGACAATTCAAGTTGTACAGTAGATATACATTGGCCAAAAAGGGATAGAGTATCTTCAAGGGGAAAATACTACAAAATAAACACAAGACATTTTCAAGAAAACTGGGCATTGCTAAACAGTTTTCAAACCATTAACAGGACAACCCAGTTTCCTAGAGTTAGAGAGTCTTCCCGCTGAGACATGTTAAGAGACTTAAAACAGGCCAAATCTGTTTCTCCCCTTCACCCCACCCTCCCACCAAACACTCTGCTAGGTTTGAGTGCAATGCCAATGTGGACAGAAAATTTACAGAAAATTACAAGTGAGTATTTTTTTTCCGCATGGCTCTAGATTTAAACTTCAGTGACTGTGCACTGTCCATCTGGCCTTCTAGATCTTACACTTGTGTTTGCCACCCCACCCCCTGCCCCTGGTCTATCTGCTCCTGGCTGGCTTGCACTGGCATTCAAGTGTCTCTGCTGACCAGAGGATGGGTGTTGCTGAAGGTGGGCAGACACATCCTCACTGTCGCTGCTGGCATCTGATTCGGTCTCCTCAACAGAGGTGTCGGGGGCTGGCACCCTACCAGACGATGACGATTCGTGGTCTTCTTCTCCCTCTACCCTGTGACTCCTTTCAGCCATACTGTCTCCATTTATTTGCAAGTGGGCAAAAGAGTTCTCTAGAGAATTGCTTGCATCAGGTGATGGCGTTGAAGGACTCACGAGCTGACCATCTAGTGCTGGCAGGGGTCTCACAGAGACGGATGCTAGAGGCTGCAGAGCTGCAGTCCCTGGAGTCAGTGTGCTGTCCGCACCGTCAGCGGAGCTCTCTCGTGCCAGGTTAACAGTGTTGGTGTCACAGTCCAGCCTCAGCCCAGCCACTCCCTTCTTTGGAATATCTATTATGTCCCGTTTTATTTTTCTGCGACGTCCATGCTCATTTCTCCTATACTGAACCATATTTTCAAGGTCTGCTACATATAAAAACCCAGCAATTAGCATTTCAGTGCTCTTTTTACCCTTGGAAAACGCATCTTCCAGCTCTCTGCTGGTACGTTCATCATACTGCCACCAGCCATTTCTACCTTCATAGTACCAAGCATATTCTCCATTGCCTCTGCTTGCTGCTTTGAGTTCTTCGGGTGACAATAAGGTTGGCTTGTCAAGAAAATCCTCGGGAATCTCTTGCCGGCAGAGTGCACATCGTTTCCCAAGCCAAGAAGCTCCCTTCACACACAGATAGCAGAAAACATGTTTACAGGGCAGACTTACTGGATGGACACATGTTTGCAGACAGATAGCGCATTCAGGGACTTGCAGGGAAGGTGCTGCATTGGTACATGACTCATTTGTCTTCCTATTTGTGGGAAGCATGTTGATCGAATGATCTATTTCACCACAGCCAGCCATCCTGCAGAGGATCAAAGAAATTTAAATCAGTTCATTGTGTCAACTTAAACTAGCACCTCACATCACATTTCATCTCTACATCCACAGAGTGAGATGTTTACCTCAAATTAAGGTAAGTTACAGTTTCCTGAGGTGACAAACTAAATCAAGTACTAGGAAAATTTCTTTTGCTAATTACCAACATTTTATCTGTTTAATTTTCAGCACGTTAATATCCCAAGTTAGAAACAAATTTTGGTGTTTCCTCTGTTCATTCTCTGAAGTAGTATTGATTAATGAACCTTCAGCCAACCAGTTACTTTGGTGCCTCCTCAGGAAATGGAAAGAAATGGTTCTTTCCACAGAGGTGACGTGGCTGTGAGCTCTCTTCAGACTACAGGTGATCATCTGCTTGATTAAGGGACTGCATGAACAGTATCTTGGACTAGGTTTGCACAGTAGAAAATATGCCTGATAGCAGCACCCACCTGAAGAATTCCCTAGTTCCTTAGTTCCCATCCACCATGGTACACTATCCCTCAAACTGAGCTCAGAACAACCACATGGGGCTACAGAAATAACCAGATGTGAAAACTGAGGTGGCCTTTTCAAAAGATACCTTGGATTCTTTTTTCTTAAACATCAATGAACTCCCTGATATATGCGAGTGCCTCTCAAAAGGAATCACTGCAGACCAGCAGAAGCAGCAGCGTATTGCAGAAGACACACACCTCTGACTTGACTGGCTTGTGAAGTCATTGCCTTTACTTTCTCTGGCCATATCTGATTTCTGTTATTAAAGATGATTTTGAAACTGTAAGAGAATGGGGAATGCAAAACTGCATCACTGGGGCACTGTGTAGGATTTAAGTAGTTGAAAAATTCTAGCCTAACTACGCAAATGCCTTCTCTACTAAATTTTTGCCATGGCAATCTTTCACAATAAAATAATAATTTTATTTATTAACAATCAAAACCAAACACCAGATACCAAATGAGCGAGAAGAACAGGCTTTGGGGAATGGGGCCTGAAAAAGTGCCTTTTTCCATTTAAAATCCCCAAGGAACTTCAAGACTGATATTCAACAGAACAGCCTTTCAGTGAAAGTAGTCTTTGTTGTACAGGCAGCTAGGAATAGCTCATGCAAAACTACCACAAGCACGTGGTCAAAAGGGACCTTTTGAGGTCACCTAGTCCAGTCTCCTGCTCCACATGGCACCAACACTAATACTAGATTAGATCAGCTGTGGCTTTGTCTAGCTGAGTTTTTCTGAAACCTGCAAGGATGGAGATACCACAGGCTCCCTGGACAGCCTGTTCTAATGTTATACACATTTCTAACAAAATGTGTTACCTCAAGAGAAAATGCCTAGTATTACTGTAAAAGCCTCCACTGGTTTAAAAACATTATAAATATATGCTGGGAATAAAAAAAAAAAAAAATGCTTTACTATCTGTATTTATCTCTACAAAAATATATTGTGTTCTGTTTACTTAAAATATTTTTCTCTATGCTCTCTGTTCCCTTCTATCACCATAATTTCCTCTTGAAAGACCAATGCCGCTTTAATCTTTTTTTATCAAGTAATTCTTTTAAAAGCTCTACAGCTCAAATGTTTTTTCCTGAAGTAGTACATAATTGTATCCACCTATAATTCAGTTTCATATCTGAAAATCTTTTTCTGAGATTAATGACAAATCTGCATAACAGTTCTTAAATCAGCATGGCAGATACAGACACAGCATTACCTACCAGCTGGTAACTGTGTTTTTACTGCACAGCACACATCTGTGAAATCCATTCTAACAATGTTGTGAATAAGTTGCTTTTTGGAAGCCTCACACTTCTGAGGCTGTATTTTGCAATAGATTTTTACAGCAAATGTCGGGGTTTATACCAAGAAACTTACTAGAAAAAGGAGAGAAGAAAGTCTTTGAGATTTTAGAGTACCCACAAACACAACCCAGCTGTCATTTCACAACAGAAGAGCTGAAAGAGAAATCCATTTATTGATTAATTTGTGCTAACCATGGCTGAGGTAAAGGATCTTAATTTTCAAGTGCCCCCACAATGAGATATTACAGTGCAAAAAGGCACGACAACAGAGATGCGTACTTCCGTGCTACAGTTTTTAAAAAGGATGCTTCTCCCTGAATATCCTTTATAAAATTATCATTTTCAGAGTCAAAGAAAAGATTAGAACAACCTGTAGGTAAGTTACTTCTATACAAGTCAAGTATCATAGTTAAGATTTTGAAGGTGATTAAAATGCAATGCAGGGATTAAAAATGAAATGCACTTTGACAAACCAAATTCTGACACTGTGAGCTAAACTAAAGAGAGTTTACCCTGAGGTAAACTAAAAGAAGAATTAAAAGTTCTCACCTGTTTACTGGAAGCAAAAATGCTAACATTTGAACTTTGGTCAGTAGGTCACCCATTAATTTGAGGGATCTTTAATTTCTTACTAGATCAAGATAATAATGCGGGATATGAAAATGAGTAAATTATTTTCTTGAAATTCTTATTTGATTTTTAATGACTCTAAGGAAAATGTTATGTATAAAATGAATAGAGTTGGAAGAGCAAACCCTTATCTCTACAAGTGCTACCCTGGAAAATAAAACTCTTATAAGATAAGCCCAACTGCAGTTGCATGTGCTCAGAATGCAGGACAATTATGTACTTGAAGATTTCTGTCAACTACACTGATGCTGTCTCACTTCTTGTTTTTAAAGCCTGATGCTACTTAACCTTTTTTTATTTACCTTTTTAATCCCAAATCTAGGTCAGAATTTGTTTATAAACTGGTAGGAGGATGCACACGCACATAGGTTTTTGCTGAAGAGGTAATCCTTCAGAACTGAGGACAAACATCTCTGACTGCTATTCTGCTATGTTATGGCTGTGGAAGCACTTCCACTGCAACTTTGTGGTATTAAGAATTAAACAAAACTGACCACACAGTACTTTTCCTGAAATTAAGAGTAATATTTTATAACAATCAAAATACACTTTATATCAGAACTGTTATCAAACAGGAAAGCTCTATTTTCTGGAGGATTGGGTTCCCTTTGAGACACTCCTGGCGTCATGGAAAATCATGTTCTTAACTACTGACTACAAATTAATTAAACTCAAGGAAGAATTCTAAAAATAGCTTTATTTGATGTATTTAGATCCTTAATTCAGGTATAAATAAGGGAACAATAAGAACCTGAACTCTGCATTTTAATAAATACAGCCTAAAACTGACTGAGAAGGAATCAGTCCAAAGTCTTGCCAGATCCCACCTCTTGTGGTTTTTAAAATTAAATAATACGTTTAATTTCTAAGGTACGGGGCCTTCATCAATACATGAAGTATGGAAGAGGTGATGTGTAACAACTACATGAAAGGACCCCAGGCCTTCTTGGATTTCAATGGAAGAAAAAGTAAATTCATACAAAACCACTTCAAATTCCAGGTCGAATTCTAATGGCAACTACGCAATCCATCAAGGAGCTGACAGGTTAAAGTTCATTAACAAAACAACAGCTTACTTTTTCTGAATAATTTCTACTGAAGCATGCCACAAGACTGAAATGTCCTCTCTTCAGATGTCCCCAGCTAGGATGGCAGGTCCTCCTTCCGAAGGCTGGCTCATTCCTGACTTTTCCTGCTCAGTGGTACACCACAGCGTTTCAGCTTCTCTGCAAACTAACAGAAAGCAAATAATACCACCATTACAATGTTGTCCAGAGCTACAAGCAAGCAAAGTACAATACCATGGTTCAGTTACAGAAGGGAAACTACTATGCTTTTATTTACTTGATGCAGGTTGTTTTCAATAAAACTACTATTAGACTCCTGTTTCATTTTTTGCAACCATCAATTTTGATCCACAGTTTTTATTCTGACGTCTGGCTTAAGCAAATCATCTTTTTTTAAGCATTAAAAAAGGCTGTTATTTTTTACTATAGTAAGTTAATTGCTCATTTCCATGCAGTGACCTCACAAAAGGAGTAACATAAAAGGAGAAACAAGACCAAAGTTGCGAACATGTTATGTTTATGCAAATTTAACCTCTAATAAATGATCTCTTATATTTAGAAAATTTAAAAAGCTTCCTAAAGCTGTTTGTAAAACTATCCGTATCACACCATTTCAAAGGACCGTCTAGACATGTGTCTTGTCCTGACATGGGCTAATACCAGATGCTTGAGGAAAAAACAGTGCATGTGAACAGCTGATTTCCCCCAGGTCTTCTCCGTATTTCAAGCAGAAATATGCCTCTTTATATGTTGAGGTTAAGAGCCTTGAATCCTCGTCCTCTTTTACAGAGATCATTGCATTCATTTAATGAATGAACCTCAGAACCATTCAGCACTTTCTTCTTTATAAATCTACATATGTATGCCCTCATACCAGCTTATAAACAAATTCTATGACCTACATTTGATACTTAACAACAACAAAAATTAATTAGGACCTTCCTCTATTTCTTTAAAATGTCCTGATGGGCTCCAAGGTTCAACAATGGAAAGAACATGAATGATCTCTATAAAGGAGGACAACGATGTAACTTGCCCTCCACACCTCAGAGGTAATATATTCCTCTTCACCCTAGCAGATAATGCCAGTCACAATGCATTTGGTGAATGCCACCAACCAGAATCTGAGCAAGATCATTTCACAAATACATAATAATCACCAAATACCTAATGAATACCTAAAAAGCTCCTACAGTAGGGAAGTAGGAATCTGCAACCTCAGAAAGGGAAGGGAGACCATCACTCTTGCATTCTCACACCCTAAACAGGAAGGTCTTGACTGAAAAGGAAACACCTTCAGTGACTCCTGTGTAAAAAGACTGACGAGCCACGGAGTCACATCTTCCTTCTGGTCTGTAGCTTTCTGGATGATTCTTAAACATTTTGAACTACTGTTTCCAGTTGCTGCACAACATTATATATAGGAATGATTTGAAGCAGACGTGAGACTGTCACCTCTCTGATTTCAATTTGTTCAAGGAAAGCATAAACAGAGCAGACTTGTAAAAGTTGAGTGAAGTCAAGGAGTGATAAGTCACTGAAAGAATATAGAGCATTATAATGTTATGTGCAATAGTCCATCAAATGATCGAATGTTTATCATTAATAATATCTGAGTGTTCAGTTGACTTCAGTGCATGAAGCATTACTCAAGTGTGTTATTTTCTTTATAGCTGAGCTCCATGTAACATTCTGTGCAGCTATTTTTAGAATGAACTCCAAAAGAAAAATGCAAAATTTAACAAGCCTATCCACACCTTTCCTCCCCTCATAGTTCTAGCAGATTTTCTTTCTTCACACATCAATCTGAAACCACGAGCTGCAATCCTGTTAGAACTGTGGCTCTACTAATCCACTGAGACAAGATACTATGTTTTCTATGATCAAAGAGACAGCTGCAACAAGCTTGATGCTCTGGGTGTGGTGTTCAGTCCTTCATCTTGGTAGCTGCTTTCTGTAACTTCAGTAGGTATCACCTGAAGCCTTTTATCTACTACCTCTCACAATCCACTACCAGAGGTAGCACATCATAAAACCAAATGCTATGTGGAGATGGCAGAAAAAGGCTGGGTCAGTTCTGGGAGATTTCTTACAAAATAAAAATGCATGCACATATTCAAGGTATGTAATTATATCTAGAAGAATCCCAGGAAGACATAATTACAGGATTGTGGTAAGGCAAACTTCCAATTTCTGCAAAGCTCTTGAAAAGAACTAGTTCACACACTGACATCAGGTAACCTCTACGTTTCATGACATTGTTATTTATTTAATAAGCCAGTCTTGAAAATTCTACTGAACGGACTGACAGACACTTGTGGTTACACACACCCCCTTCTTGGATGATGACTCCTCCTTTGAAGTAACCTGGGTAAGAGCTGTGTTCTATATTTAGCAATTAATTTTCTCTTTTTCCTGTAGTATGAGGAGTTACACTATCTGCAGCAACCTGCAGGTATCCATCCCTTCCTAAACACCTGCATCCCTGCATCACATACTGATTTTGAAACTTTAAAGATGCAACAGACAAAAGGACAATGTCGCTGATTAAGAACAAGAATTCAAACTGGGCAACATCCCTGTCCAAACTGAGACTCAGCCAGCATGGAACTGTTCTCTTTGTCCCCTCAGAAGTCTCTCAGGCTTCTTACTGGGAGAAGTCACATCCACTTCTTCCACACTTTAAGATTTTGAAGTTATGGACTTCCTACCAGACTATCTCCCAAAATGACTTCAGGTTCTTCTTAAGAACAATGTTAAGCTTTTACTAGGCCAAGATGGAATGAAACCATTTCCTGTCAGCTCAGTCAACTGTGCTCATTAAATTATGAGACCCAGTAAATCATCAGGTCTACCACTATTTTTCCACTCTTATTTCTTTGGGGAAAAATCAGCAAAAATTACCAAAAAAAACGCCAACAAACAAACAAAAACCCACCCAAACTAAAACCAGAAGTAAACATATTTAGAAAGCCAGCTCCTATATATTGATGAAGAGTTACCTACAGTCCTAAGTTTCCTCCATAAGTAAAATCTTAGCTTTTTAAAAACAAACAAGTGCAAAACATTGGTGAACTCAGCGACCACCAGCCAAAGACCATTATTTGAGTCCTACTTCAAATGACAGAAATCTCGTGAATTCTGCTACTCCATACACAGTATTCTAAAATAGCCATCACAAATTAATCACTTCCCCCCTTGAAAACTCAGCAGAGCTGCAGTATTAATTCACAAGAATAAATGCTCTTCTGTAATTAAATACTTGGATTTTTTTTTCCATTAAGCTCCCTAATTTCTAACTGAACTTGAGGTCAGGAGGAGAAAAAGATCTCCCAAATTCTCCCCTTCCCCACAAGGCTCCGTGAGCCAGACAGCATGGGAAGAAAGAAGGTGACTGTTTTATTTAACAGGAGAAATCACTCTCCTGTCTGATGGTCTGCTACTGTCAATTCTGCTACCAGCTCAAGGTACTGAGTCTTATCAGGTACGTTTAAAACTGTCCTTGGCACTGGATAGCACAAGAGATAAATGACCTCACTGTTTCCTGTACTTGCCTACTTTTTTGTATGTTTCTTAAACTTAGAATATTCTCAGGAACTGCTGATTGTGATGAGGCTTCAAGTTGCCTGTCATTCCTTATCGCTGGCTATTGCACATTAATCAAACCCCAGCATTCATATGTACATTTGGAACTGAATTATAGAAGAATAGTCAAGTGCAGAACAGTCAGCCATTTCAGTATTAAAACGCTACATGTATTGAAAATGACTTTGCTCCCTATGCTACAATTGGAGCACTGATCTTGAATTTTAACCATATATCCTATTTCAATTTAACAAAGAAAAATGTTAATTTCTCACTCAAATCAAAAGTGTGCAAAAAATGAAGCAGAAACTGGTTCATCTTAAGTTACCAGTGCTTCAGAAACTGCAGTAAGTACAGGGACATCTCTTCGTGTACGTATATACATATATAGACTTGATTAATATGCATAGAAGAGAGGAAAAAAAAAAATCAATTTCAATATGAAGGTCTTCCAGGGACCCACTATTCAATAGGCTATAAAAACACTGCAGTTCAAGCTCTTGAAATAAATGAGAATTCAATTACATCTAAATTGATGCAATATATTTTGAAGGAAACAAGAACCAACTTTTTCTTTCACTCACTACAGATTTTGCATTACAGCAATTTCAACTGGCACTTCAATACATTTGGAAAGAAACTACAGTATTAACCACACAAGACTATATAGCAAGTTCTTGCAAAAGCATTCAATTTTTAAAATTTATTCAAAATTACCAAACGAAGATTCAGATTTCACCATGTCTTCAATACTATTACAGACTGTAATTTTTGGTACAGCATTTTTAGAGATGCTTCAGAATCTATTTTTAAGTAGCCCACCGTCCAGAGGCAGCAGCTAACAAAGAGAGAAGGCTTGGATTTTTAATATTACAAACCTGACAGAAGCAAAACGTTTTAAAGCTCTGCTCCCTACTCCTCCTTGTAATTGCTGATATACAGCTGCATATTACACACCAGTAAAAAAATCTACAGCATTTCTCAGGCATATCACTGAAAAGCCGTACTAAGATTAAACCCCTCACAATTTTAGTTTAACCATTTCACCATTCCGGTCGTCTTGTTCGTACAAAAACCTCGCATTTAGTTAATATTTTACAACAATTTTTCAGTGGCGGCAACATGTACCGCACCAACAGCGGGACCCGTTTTCACATTTCACGATCCCTTTTAACATTCCGAAGGGACGCAATTCAAACACTTGAGCCGAGGCCGTCAAGCACAAAGAAACAAAAGCACTTCCACCAGGAACACTTAGTTACTTCTGTCTGTCCGCTTCGCTGCCGTGACCGCCCGTGCGGCTCGGCTCAGGCTGCCGGCGGCAGTGACCGATGCCGGCCGGGCACAGCGCTGACATCGCAGGGGCCAAGCCACACATTAAAGCGCTGCACATCGCCCTGGGAATTAAAGCGCTGCGCCTGCTCGGCCAGGGGATTCCGCCACGCGTGACGCCGCCACGGCTAATACTTCTGACCTATTTTACTGCCCAGCACAACGAAACCCCCGACTCACAGAGTCAACCAGGTTGGGAAAGATCTCCGGGATCATCGAGTCCAGTGTAAGCGCGGGCCCGGTCCGGCACTCTGCGCGCACCTCGCTCCCCACAGGCGCGGGGCGCCGCCTCCTGCAGGGACACGGCTCCGCCGAAGGGGCTCTGCACCGGCAGCGGAGCCCAGCAGGAGGGGCCGGGATGCTTTCACGGCGGCCCGCCTCTCCCTCCCAGCCCCTCCGTACGGGGCCAGGAGAAGGGCTCCCGGCAGGACTCCGCCGCCGCGGCCCCGACACGTGACCCCGCGGGCGGGGCGGCGGCGGCGGGCGACACCCTCTACCCTCCCCTCCGCCAAAACAATACCGGGCAGGGCTCTGGCCGCCCGGCGGCCGCCCCTCGCTCGGTTCAGCCTAGCTCAGCCCACCTCAGGCCGGCCTTTTGTTCAGGGCACTCAGCCGCGAGGGGAGGCCTCGGCACCCGGTCCAGCTCCGTCCGCAGCCCGCCGGCGGCGGAGGGGCGAGGGGAGGCAGCGCCGCCCCGGCCCCGGGCGGCCGCGCAGGGGGCGCTGTCGGAGCGGCCTTTG
>VZRF01006837.1:1935495-2190622 GCA_013396875.1 Vireo altiloquus
CCTACCGAGGTCGTGCCTCCTTGTGGCGGGCTGACCCAGGCTGGACGCCAGGTGCCCTCTAAAGCCGCCCTGGCACTGCCCTCCGCAGCTTGGCAGAGGAACGGGAATATAACGAAAGGCTCGTGGGTCGACATCAGGACAGGACGACATCACTCACCAATTGCTATCATGGCCAAAGGCATCTTGATGTGGGGAAATTAATTTAGTACTAGTCAAATCAGAGCAGGATCATGACAAATAAACCCAAATCGAAAACCACCATTCTTGCCTTCCCTTCTTTCCAGGCTGATTTTTGGCTTCCCACTTGTAATTTTTGGGGCGCAGTCCTTCAGGAACAGCCTGCTCCAGCGGGTGTCCCCCGCAGGGTCACAGGTCCTGCCAGCAAACCTGCTCTGGTGTGGGCTCCTCTCTCCATGGCTCCGCAGGTCCTGCCAGGAGCCTGTTCCAGCGCAGGCTTCCCGCAGGGGCACAGCCTCCCTTGGGCACCCACCTGCTCTGCCGTGGGGTCCTGCAGGGGCTGCGGGCAGATCTCTGCTCCCCCATGGGCCTCCATGGCCTGCAGGGGCACAGCTGACTCACCACGCTCTGCACCAGGGGCTGCAGGGGAGCCTCTGCTCTGGGGCCTGGAGCACCTCCTCCTCCTCCTTCGCTGACCTTGGGGGTTGCAGAGCTGTTCTCACTCTCATTCCACTCTTCAGCTGAAGTTGTTATGCAGACTTTTTCCCCTTCTTAAATCTTTATCCCAGAGGCACTACCACTGTCACTGACAGGCTGTGCCATGGCCAGCCGTGGGTTCATCTTGGAGCTGTCTGGCATTGGCTCTGTCAGACACAGGGGAGCCTTCTGGGAGTTCTCACTGAAGCCCCCTCCCCAAGCCCCTGCCACTACCAAAACCTTGCCACACAAACCAAATACATCAGAGATTAAAGGTCTGGAAGTGGGTGGGAGCCTCAGTGTGAGTATTCCCTGGAGCTTTCTGACCAGAAAAAGTAGACAGGCACGCTTCCCTGGGATTCATTGTTCCAGTGCCTGATGGCAGTGCTGTGGGAGATGAGCTAGCACAGCTCTGTCATGCTTGATTATTGTGAAAGCAGGTTGCAGTTGCCCCTGTTCCCCGCGATGAGGCCAGACAGTGGATTCAGCAGGAGGCATGAACAGTTGCTGGCCTTTCCAGGAGCACATCCTGCATTTCAAGGAAACTCCAACTAATTTTTTACCTAAAAACTTAGGTGGCTTGACAGTCAGACCTGTGTCTCACGGTACTGTGCATTGCGTGGCCGTGTTTGGGTGGCTGAGGAGGTTTGGCTGCTTTGGTGGTCACCCACAGGCAGAGATGGACCCGGGCAAGACCCTGATGTAACTGCAAGGGGTCAGACTGTTCCAAAGCTGAGCTGCTCCTGTAGATGACATGCAGGGAGGAGACCTGTGCCACCTGCTGTCGTCAATTGAGAAGCCTGCTGTATTAATTTTTTAATAAACCAGGATGAGAAACAAAAATCCACACATCATTTAGGCTGGAATGGTATTCATTCAAATGGGGGGAGAGGGGCTGTGTGTCCAGGTACTCATTGCACCTAAATGGAAAACTAAATGTTTCAATGTGAGTAAAGTGCACACAGTCTACCCAAGGGCTTGTTGGAGCTACAGCTACTGTTTGGCTGCTCTTTTTGATTTTTAAATCCCTGGAAATCACAAGCATCAGAAAACGTAAGAGATGAAAGCTCTAAAAATCCTAAATTCTAAGTATAATCAGGAATACTAGAAGAAATACATTTGGTTAAATCACTTATTATTTTCTAAAAGTCTTAAAAAGCCTTCCCAAAATTAGCACTGGTTTTAATAAATGCGGCACGTTTGCATCCAAGGACAAGCATTTACATGGTAACCTATGTTCTATTTAGATAGTTCTGTGTGAGGCTGAGTCAAAGAATAGAGGTTAGGGAAAAGGAAAGGTCTCTTAATGGCAGTGTGTGCTCAAAAACAATAGCCTTAATCCTTTACTGAACCAGACCTTGATCCTGTGGAAGCTATTGAGGCCAAATTCCTGTCGGTTTCTGTTAGAATCTGACCTAAAAAAAGAAAGCAGGCTTGTGCTCTTAAGGGATCTAAAGAGTTCAAGCAAAGCTACTCTGACTGCACGCAGCTTTGTGAGAAGGCAACACCTTGGAAGACTGTGTTTAGTAAAAAATAGTCTGTGGCTGTGTATAGATAGGCTTGTAAGTTTCACTGCAGCTGCAGATGGACTGAGAAATTGTGCTTGTGAATGAATGATTTTATTTTATTCTCCATGAGTTATGGAGCAAGCATGGCAATCAAGGGAATATCAGACAGTGTCAAATACAGTAACCAAAGAATTAAATGCCTTGCATTTTACTAGACTAAGGGAATAAGGATCATGTAGGTATCTAGTTGAATAGATTGCAATAAGGGGACCAGTTCTAGTAATATACCTTTTAAAATGTTCCCTTCATGGTTATCAATCCTTATTACCAGCTCTTATTTCAGTCAGAACGAGTATTGTTTTAACATCTCTTTTTGCCTGTCTGTTTTTGTCACAGACAAAGCCACTGATGGCTTTCTTTAGGCCTATTACTTGGTACCTGTTATACTTGAAGCCACCTCAATTTTATCTTTTCTACATCTACTTGCTTCACATTTCTGTTGTCTGCTATTTTCTCCTTGTGTGTTTTTATTGTTGTCTACAATGTCATCACTATGAAATTTGTCTTCTGATCACCACTAAATTACTAATTAATACAGTGATTTGAAAAGTCAAGATTCGCCAGACTAATTCTTAAAAGACACCACTTCCTCTGCAATGTGTCTACAGTCCCACCATGAATATTTTGCTGATGCTGTGATGGTGGAGAACTATTAATCCATATGTCAGTGTATCTATTTATCAAGCATTATTTTTCTGCTTCTTCAAACCTGTGTAATACTATATAAACCTTTGCAGATGTGCCAATGTCGTATATTCAACAAGAGCTCAACTTGGTGCAGCTGAGGTGAGGGGGGAGAAAAGCAGTTTCCTTCTTCTGTGGTTTTGAGTCAGTTTATATCAAAGCAATTTGGGAAGTTGGTGTGGAGAGCCTCAGAACTGCTGCAGGTTACACTATCAGCAAAGGAGTGGGTGATGTGTGGTATCATGCCCATTCCACATGTAAAGACCAGAGAGAGTTTAAAGTTGGCAATGCACTGCACCTGTCTCTTCCATGCAGGGAGCCAGAGAGGGGCTGAGAATTGAGTTATGATGTGTAAATGTACTAAAGACAAATCTTGATTTTGCTTGAGTGGCACATTTCTTTCATGAACCCCCTGTTGCTTATCAAGCCCTGCATTCCTTTTCCTCTGAGCTCTCCTAAAGCAGGAGATCCCCATGTTGCAGTGCCCTTTTCCTTGAAGTAATAAGTGTCTTATAGCCATCAAAGACTAAGATATACAAATTTTCCAGGATTATGTCTTTTTACAAATGATATTTATAGGTTTTTTTTTACAGTCCAAGACACAAGCTTATCCCTTGTGCTACACGTGTTTGAAGATGGTGTCAGTGAGACAAGATGACATTCACTTGAACCCTCTTGAAGTACTATTGCAGTTGTGCCAGTGATGTATGAAATGTAAGTTGATTGGTGGAAGTCTGAAGCCCCTTTGGGTTTGCAAGTGGTTTTTCATCTTGGCTATCTAGAAACTACCGAGGTTTATGCCTGTTTCAGCAATCTGCATTTACAGTTCTGCTGCACTGTAGCTAAACTGATTTCCAGTTGCTATTTGTAGATTCAGAACAAAGTGTCAGTTAAAGGCCGAATTGGTATATGGAAATGCAACTGCTGTACCTCATGGAATATCTGTATTTTGCTTACATAATCTAGATATGTAGTAACTTCTGCCAAAAATGCTGTTATTTAACAGCTTTGGAAGGATTTTGCTGGTTAGTCATGAGAACAATCCCATTTTGCTTTAAAAACAGGAAGCTGAGTGATGCTGAGGAGGAGGAGTGGGAGAAGAGGAGCTCAGGGCGAGTTCTTTTTCTCAGTTCTCTCAATCTGTTACTTTTGCTGTATCTGTACCCGTTCTGTCTGTGAACTCCCAAGGAGAGATCCTGATTCTTTTGTTTTCATTTAGTGGCATTAAAAAATTCCACACAGCATACAAAACAAATTTATTTTATTGCCCCACTTGGCAGGCAAGGTAACATTTTCTTCTGCCAATAAGTAAACATTGACTTTTTCCATTATCCCAGCTGTCAAAATCATATCACAGTATATGTTGCTGTGGAATTGAAGTCATCCATATGGTGATGCAGACAAGCAGAAAAATCCCACCACAAAACAGTTATTGCATTACAATACAGTGTGTTTAAATCTTTTTGTTTTCCAGGCAGAGAGTTTGCAGGATTAAAGCCTCTTTTCCCAAAAGCAAGTCTTGTGCCTTAGTCTCATCATCTAGAATCTCTTTCTCTTTGACATCTTCCCCATCAACCAGGGGTGCAACTAGCCTCATTTAAAAGATAGATTTTAGGATCCTCTAAATCACGATGATTACAAAAATTACAAGGTTAGATTTTGGGTTTCTTTTAAATTTAGCCCCAAGTTTTACATCTGTAGGACTTAAGAGAAACTTACAACTGCACATAAAATGTCGATCTCTAGCTATAAGGCTGGCTTTATTTTCACTTTACAGAAGCTGAAATTCTTGTGTAATCATACATCTTCGAAATGAAATCTTGAAAACTAGCTGGAGTCACAAGATTCTTGATGTATGGAAAAACTTAATCACAAGGAGGAGGTAGTGCACTCATACTATATTTTAGTGAAAGGAAAGCAAAGGATAAAAAAAATGTTGTTGTCATCTTCATATTTCATTTTAAAAAGTAGTGAATGTGAAATTGCAATTTCCTTTTGTATCACTAGATGGTATATGGTAACTGTGGGGAAGCTGAGCTCTTATAAAAACTCTGATAGAGTATAGGTACTGCTGTCTCTCCCGATCCAGCTATTGCACTGCCCAGACTCCTGGCTTACAGTAGGAATGCCTGCAAAGCTCTTCCAGGCACCTAAAACTGCTTCTCCTTGTACCAAACCCTTGGTCCTATTACAGGCAGTGACAAAACTTACTGAGTAGTTCTGTGCTCATGTTTTCTGGGAAACTGCACAGTACTTAGGCCTCGAACTCAGGATTACATTTTTGAAAAGGGGAACTCTGTATTAAAACGCTTGAAAACACACAGGCTTTATTGGAAAGTTAGCAAAGTCTTCAAACAGTGTGGATCCGACCCTCTGAGCTGCCGGCTGGTGAGTGCTCGGTAGCTGTAAAAGTTCTCATGGAGACAGAACCAATGGAAGTTTAGGTTTGTAATTTTAGTTATAACAATATGAACTACCATATAGCTTCCATGCAAGGACCTACTTTTACACTAGAGGGCATCTTTTTATTTTGTCAGGTAATAGTTTTGAATGCTATATTGTCACAATCAAAACAGCATCTCCGATAGCAATTATATATATGTGTTAAAATATGCTAGTATAAAATGTTTGCTAGTATTTTATAAAAGAACCGAGAACATTTTATGCTATTCCATTTGGATTGACAGTTCAACAAGTTAAATAGAGCTATTTCCATGTAGTTGCTGTAGTAGTCCCTGACACTGTAGTTTGCAAATTATAAGTTCAAAATTAAAACTACCCTGGATGACTCTGTCCTCTAGGCTTTGCTTTTGGGAAAAGGGTGTCAGAAGCAAAATTTATAGACATAATTCCCTGGTTTAATCTTATTTCTCCTATTCCATGGGACCCCAAAATTTATTAGTGCTTTTTAGTAAATAAAAGTGTTCAGTTTTCAGGGGCTACTTTGCTGTTTGTTGGTTTGTGCTTTTTTCATTCCCTTTGTCTCTCCTATGCTTAGACTCTGTGGCTTTCTGGGTGAGAGATCCATTACGATGGGCAGCATCATCTGAAACTTTCATAACTGTTTCATGGTGTCACCAGTTTCCACAGGAGGAGGAAATGCTGTGGAGAAGGACTTGGAGTGCAGGGCTCTGTTCTGCACAGCCTGACCCTGCTGGGCCTTTGCTCCCCTTGGTCTTCTCCCCAGTGTGTGGCTGGTTCCTCGGGAGGGAAGGGAGTGAGGAGCAGAGCCATACTGTGTGGTCTGTAATCCCCCAGCACTGCACCAAGGCAGCAAACGAGGAGAGGGTCTCTCTCTATAGCTTCACCAGAATTTTCTCCATAAAAAAGAAAAAGAAGATGGAGTTGTTATGGTAAAATCTTGGAAGGAAATTAATTTCAATCAGTGCTTAAATAATTAATCTAATTGCAATTTTGATGACTATCACCTCCAAGAGTCACACAGAGTGAGACAGTTAATGCAAATGTTGCAGATGGAAGAAACACTATCACTTGCTTTAGCATCTGTCTAATAAAGTGTTCTGAGACAGTATGACAGCATAGCACAGAAATTTCTTAGTGGCATGAAACTCCGAGCTGATGGGAGTTCATTGAGGATTTGATGCATGTGTTAGTCAGTAATGCTGTACTGCCTGTTATATCTTAGAGCTTAATTAACAAATTCAGTAAGGAGAAATAGCATCCATGAGCTGATAAAGGGACATTCAGCATAGCTTGAAAAATAAATAATACAGTCAAAATTTAATAATTCTGATTACTCACATAGCCCTCAGGCCAGTGCTTACACACAACCTTATATTTTGCAAGTAGTTTCATTAGATCCATCAGAATAGACTGCCCAAGTGAATATCTGTGTGTGTTTGACTGCCTGCTACCTGCAACCTGCTTCGATTTGCCAAGGGAGCATGCGGAAAGTTTTATGCCTTCTCCTATAGAAGGGAATGGTTTGAAAACATGACAGTGCAATTAACCCCTCTGTAGATCCTCTCTGAGGGGCTGAGAGTGACAAATTTACATCCTGGTTTAGTTTGCTGCCAGACTGGTTTAGAAATGGCATGAGCAGGCTGCCCTGATAGCACCATTTATCAGGAAGAGGTGCTCCAAGAGAAGATAAATGACTTGTAATCTCAAAAGAGAAGGGGTGCATTTTCCACAGCCTAGAGTGCAATGCCCTTTCCTTCCGTATGCTTAATCCCTTAACTTCAGCCATTTCCTGCTCATTCGGTTAGCTCTGATAGACCTAGTTGTTCTGATTGAGTTCATATCAGCTCTGTGGATTTCATAGGATGACAAAAATTAGCTGCAGCAATACTATATTCCCTCTCTGGACCCAAATGAAGAGAGCAGGAAAAGGAAAATGGAAGCCAGGAAAGGAAAGTTCATAAAAGGATCGCAGTACCTTTGGGATCCCAAATTTGGCAGATCAGTGGTCATTTTAACTAGCTGTGAAATGACCTGTTTTACAGGGATCTTATCAGGATTCATTAGATACAGTCTTTTGAAGATGGAAACTACAAAGTGGTAGTATTCTGCCAACCCCATAATCCTCTCCAGGTTCCTAAGTGTCAGTAGAGGATGCTCTGGGGAAAGCAGTTGTTTTCAAACTGCAGTTACGTACCATTTATTGTGCATACAATAAATTGTTGTATCTATTATGTATGCTTGAGTTTATATCTGCTTGGATTTTCTTTACTGCATTTTTTCTTCTCTTTAGTTTGATTATAGGATCTCAAGATGAAATTAATTTCTTCAGTTCGTGGTGAGGCTACCCTGGGGATGACTCACCTGAGTCTTTGTGTGCACTAGTGCATAATTGCTGGTATCACTGGAATTTAAAAGTGCTATTCCAGAGCTTCTTGTTGTATGAATTAGGTCTCTTGGTACATCTGTAATGTTAGCTTGGAGTTTCTTTGTGGTTTATATCTGTTTTATAATCCTAAAAAGCTTCTGATGTATTGATGCATCATTAATTTTCAAGAATGTGTATTCTGTTAAAGGGCTAAGATAAATAGATCTGGGATTTTGTTATTTCATTTGAAGTCTTCACATGAGCTGCACTTCTAGAAGTGTTCTACTTATGTGGACCATTGAGAGCTGAGGGAAAAAGCAATGGAGTAAGATGTTCTTGCTTCTTGGCTTCCAGCAGTGCCGATAAAAGCCCATGAGGGGTTTGTATTTGGAACAGATGAGGAGCCTCAGTTCACCACTCTTCCTGGTTTTGAGTAGGATGTCACTTTGGACTTAATTCTGGCCGTTTTTCTTGCTGGGTAGCACTTATCTCTAGAATTAGCTTCACTGATTTCAGTTAAGTCATTCAGTTGTATGACGATCACTTCTTTCACTTTTGTTCTCTCTCCAGGAAAATTGCGTTAGGCTTTTAAAAATTCAGGTAGAGGAAATGGCTGCACTATTTCCAGTAACTTTGAAACAAGCTCTGAAAAATCTCACTTTTGTATGTCTCCATTTTGTGGCATCACTGAGCACCACTGCCTTTAGCTGTGTATTGCCTAATGCCACAAGGGACACACGCAGAGCTCAATGCCATTCCATGGAGTTTAGTAGACTTTCAGCTGCTCACATCAGCAATAAGTAATGTGTAAGCTTTAAAGTACACAAGTATGTGATCAGCAAGATGAGTAGGTTGTATCTGCCAATCGTGTAAATTCCTGGATTTATATGAGGCCTGAATTTATGGCATCTATTTACCTGGGGCCTCAAGGCAGCCCCCATTATTCATTTTGAGCAGGATGTTGGAACTGTGTTATTCCACTGATCCTGGATTAAATTCACTGCTGTTGTAAGAGCATATAACTAACTCCTTGAGTTCCAGTGAAGTGACACTGGGTTACACCATCCACAGACTCATTTGTATGATTTCATCCAAGATTCCAGCACAACTGGATAGTGAAACAAAGTTGAAGCAGAATGTAATGCCTTAAAGAGTGAGCAGTAAGGCTAGAAAAGGTGACCAGATATGTGTGAATGAATGAATGAATGAACGTAATTCTGATTCATATTAAAGATTCTGCAAGGCTATAGATTTCAAAGATGAGGCAGGACATTTTACAGGAGGCATAGTGCACTTGGTTTGAGAGGAGATGATGAATGAGTCTGTACTTCCATTTGCATTTCCATGGTGTGAAAGGTATCTATAGGTTTCTAATGAGTGTGTGCCGTTGTATACATCCTCACATACACAGTTGAGGATACACTGTGCTTTGTGTTGTGTGGCAAATTTCTGTGATGCTCAGGCCCAGCAAAGTAGATATTCTGTGTAGGTTCGGGTAAATTAGTCTTGGTAGTTTTGGTTCAGCTTGACGTGATATCAACTAATTTTGTTGATGGAGCAATTATTTGCACCATCTAGCTTAATACACCTCATTACTCCCACCTCAGTTTCTAGTTTGCTGTAAAATGGCAGCAGGAGGGATAAATTACAGAGCTCTGCAGGAGAAGCAGAAAGCTGTGCAAGATTTGCAGAGGAATATTTGGGACTCAGGATATCTGGACAGGTGTGGTGGACAGTTAAGGATTGCTGGGTAAGTGTAGAAGCTGGATATTTCTGCTGAAAAGGTTAGCAGTAGTATGATGCTCATTCCATAGTTCTAGTCTCTGATATTATCAGGCTTCATTCTTCAGTGAGGTGCATAGTATCTATCATCATTCCTCTATCTATCAATCTTCCTCTTTGCTGAAGAGCTGCTGAATCTTCTTGTGGAGCCTAGATTCTATGGCATTGTTTATTCGTTATCTCCAACAATCAGATAGAAAGCTCTTGTGACTAAAATAAGACTAGGAGAAAAGCTGCAGCTTTATGCAGAACAAGAACTTATAAAGGAACATTCTTTGACTGATCACCCAGCTAAAATGCAGTAGCAGTCAAGATTTCTCAGGAAAAAATGAAAGCCCATATTGGAGAGGTGCCTGGGATGATAGTAGACTGAAAAGGGCAAAGAAGGGAGGACTCATGTTTTAAACTCATTTAAGATTGCTAACTTTGTTTAGAGTAGACAAACGGTCCAATTGTGACAGCTTAAGAGCTGATGCTCTTAGTTGAGTGCCCATAACTGTCTTTGTATAAACTTTTAAGCCAAAAGGAACAGGTCAAAGCTAGGTCACACTGGGAGATTCGATATGGCTATTAAATACACTTCAGCCTCTTTATCTAGGTGCCTATAGATACACTACCCATTCAAATTTGTGAAAAGGTAGGTAGACTTTAGGTGTCTATGCCCATGTGTCTTGGGCCTCTTGAGATGCTGTAGGGTTTCTGAGACACCCACTTGGAGCTGGTACATCTAACACAGAGCCTTTGGGATACCCATGCCTGCAGTGGTAACTGAACTCCAGGCAGGCTGTCCTGGGGCATCTTGGATGGCAGTCCATGAGATGTTCAGGAAGCTACACTGAGCTCCTGGGCAGTACAGTCAGAAGAGCTGCTGGATCGACTCTGTTTGTCCCAAAGTGATTCAGAAGGCAGGTGGCAACCATGCATCATTTCAGATATGACACAAGCCTTACAGGAGATATATGGCCTTTTTGACATTCTGTTTGGAAGTCAGCACAGGCTTGATAGGGAATATAAAATGGCCTTGGGCACCTACCTTTGAACAGCTGCATTACCCTCCAGCCTCTACTGCTATATTCACCAATTTTACTGTTGACAAAAACAGGATTTTAGACACCTAATCTGTGCAGACACCTCCATGAAAACAGTGAAAATTGGGCATGGTTATCTCAGTTTAAACCTGGTCCTTTGCCTCAGCCCTGAAATGGAGAGGTCATGCAGGGAGGCTGATTTGGCCGATGAGTTGTGCCCTAGCAGGTCACTGACTCCTGCACCTGAAGCTGCTCTTTCTTACTGGGGATTGCTCTTCCCTGTGCCCAAGCATCCATGTGTTGGTAGAAGCCAAAGTTTCAAGGGCAGCTGTGAGCAAAAGAGAGGCTGTTGCACTGGTCAAGGGTGCAAAGGCTTTTGTGTCGTGATGGCAGATGCTGAAGAATTGGATCCCATGAGCTTACACTTGTGTTCTTTTTAAAATATGAGATATACATAGAAATTACCACTGTGTAATGACAGCAAAGAGACAACGTATTCCAGGGGCACCTTGAAACTTGAAAACAAAGTTTTCATCTTTCCCCTGTCCATCTGTGAGTAGTAAGGTGGAGTAATACCATAACAGAATAATTACCATAATATTCTTTAACGATGGGAGTCTTACTGATAGCTGAGCATATTTAAATTGGGAAATGTCAGTTCTCAGGATGCAGTGAAAGTACTGTTGTCTGTCAATATCCATAACTTCACAGGTAATTGCAGCTATATATGAACCATGCTCTTGTTTGATTAAATTTGTTTAGCCAATAATTGAAGGCTTATTGTAGTGTAATTGTAGTATACTGTGTTATTTCTGAACAATGGAAAAGTAAAGGCTAAAGGGTATCCAGTGGATCAAACTACCTCCTGCATGCAAATAAATTGTCCAGTTGCTGTTATAAACAAGAAGCATTGTGTTCTGCCAGACTTGCAACAAAGAAATCATTATGTCTGGCCTGTGTGTTGAAGAACAATGATCTCTATTTCCAAAATTAAAACCACGATTAACCTATTATTATGAGTCCACAACACAAGAATGAAGAAAATGATAGTGTTAGGCCCCTCTGAGCCTCAGATCCCCAATTAGCAACCCCTGAATCAGTGGTTCAGATTTTTCCCACGTGAAGATTGCTTCATGCCTGACTCTCTGTCGGTTATGGAGGCATCACCCCATGGTCTGAGTCACTGAAATGCTTCTCTCGTTACCTACCTGCTATGCAGGACATTGCCAAGAAAGGCAAAGTGTCATAGGGATGTACCTCAAACACCTAGGGGAGCAACTTGGGCTCTGTGAATTACTGGAAACATTTTTCTGGAACTTATTTTTTTGAAGCTTTGCTCATTCTCAGTGTTTTGCCTGAACAATTTCTAGTTACACCACTTCTTTCTTGAACTGTGGTACCTTAAGGGGACACTGTACTTCAGCTGCTTCTGGCAGTACTGAATAGAACAGAAGAATTGTTTCATATATACTGCAGACTGTATTTCTGCATGTGTGTCCTAGTATGATGTTTGCTTTCTTTGTGATATGACACTGTTTACATTGAGCTATGAATTACCACTGCTGCCTAAGGGGCCTTTTCTTCTTTCAAACTCTCTGAATTTGTATGCTTCTGCCTTCATGTGGTGCTCTGCATTTTCCCCTTTGATTTTCATCTTGCTGCTTTACAGAAGCCCACAGGAACATTCTCAGCCTTTGGCCACAGGCTTCTGAGAGATTTGTTCTTGTGCTTAGCTGAGGAAAGAGATTGTGGGAGCTTCAGGCCAGCTTCAGCAGAGCTTGTGCAAGGGAACACGTGTTTGGACAGACAGCTTTACACAGAATTTTAATTCACTGTTACTGCTTGCACAAAAAATCATGTGCAAAGACACCTTGACTACAGATCTATGTCACTGTATTAAAAAAATCAAGGTAAAAGCTGTTTAAGACAATACACAGTGCTGTCAATGCATCCTCTGAGTGCTTTGCATCGCCTTTTGCCTTTTGCCTTATAGCAAGCACAGAGTGCCCATTTTTCAAATTAATATAGAAATTCCTTATGATACTGTCAAGTGTTCTTCAAAACATGGCAGTTACTGCTCTCCCACAGGGGGAGATGGCTGAAGGATGAGTAGGATGCTTCTGCAGCTCCCCCTTGTAGCAATAAATAATACAATGCATGGTGCTGCTGCTGTGATTTTTATGAAGTAACGTTTCAGTAAAACTGGTTACAAAACACACTAAGTATGATATATGGGCCTGAAATTATGACTATCCAACATTCCTGGATGATGGATTATTTATTCTTGTAGTCAGAAGACAAAGCTTTCTATATTGAAAAATAGCTGATACCTCTTTAATTACAGCCTAGGACAATGTGCACATTGTGCTTTTTAACCACCCACTGACAGACACTAAAGTGCAGTGGACCTGCATTTCCTAATGTATGAAATTGTTCCTAGGATCCTGCAGGACCCATGAGAAAATTGCAAAGAATTCTTACTTATCCCTGAGCAAGTCTGTCTCGGCTGAATAAAACTTCTAAGTCTTTCTAAAAGCTTCATTCTTAAGATCTTATATTGAGATGGCCCCCTAATGGTACACCAGAATTTCAGCTTAAGGTGCCCAGCTGATTTTCAAATACTTACTTTTAATTATCGTTCTTTTCTTTCCCCAGGGATTAATTTTGAAAATGTAAGTCTCTGGGTGTATGTGCTTAAGAAATTGTCTTGTGTTGATATTTCTCTCTCATATAAAAAAGGAAAACAAACCAAAACAAGAATTTGATATCTCAAGCAAGATTTCTACTGCCATGAGAATACCTGTTTTTCTTTTTCTTTCCCTCTAAGCAGCAAGCACAATATGTCTAGACTTCAGTAATGCATTTGGCACAGCAAATCTAAGGTTGTAGAAAACATATGAAA
Source organism: Vireo altiloquus (assembly GCA_013396875.1). Lineage (NCBI taxonomy): Eukaryota > Metazoa > Chordata > Aves > Passeriformes > Vireonidae > Vireo > Vireo altiloquus. The sequence continues at coordinate 1,948,903 of VZRF01006837.1, forward strand.
AGAAACCACAGATGAGGGATCATTTGATGCACTACTGGAGCTCAGATAATGTCAGCAAGGTAAAAGGATTCATAAGGAGTAGAATATATGCTCTTGCTCAAGATTATCAGGGAAGCTATCACCAAAAGGAACTCCAAAAAGGATTTGTCAGGATGGAGGGTAGCAGGTGGCTCAGTTCTCACTATTCATTAACTATAATGTAAACAACTTAATTAACATTCAAGAAGACTGTTCATTTATTAGAAATCCCATTAGAAAGTGAGCAGAGCATCCGTAGTGAGGAGAAAAATACAGAAATATCAGAATATATTCCACAGGTGCAGAAATAGGCCAAATCTGTAGCCCGTGAGGTCAGGCTCTACCCTTGGGATTCATTTCAAAGATGACTATAAGAGACTAAAATGTGAATGATCTCCCACAGGTTTTCAAGGTGTTTTAAACTATAATTTTGGCTCATCTAATATCCCCCCTCTTTTAGAGGGGTTTGATCCAAAATGCAGTCTCCACCAGTCCTTCCATCCCTTACTCCAGTCACACACCTGAACACGAGACATCCAAATCACACAAGCTTGTTCTCAGCAGAACTGGGTTAGCTATCCTACATGAGGCACTTCTGTGGAACAGAAGGCAGGGGCTGGTGGGTAGAAAAGTGTTTTAGAAAGAAGTAGCTTGAATCTGGAAAAAATAGATGTTCATCACACTCTGTGAATGGTCAAAGTCACTCTTTTAATGGAAGTGACACACTAGAAGAGCAGTAATATCTCAGATATTATTACTGAATAGAGTGATGGCAGGACATAAGCATCTGACATGGGAGACATCATCACCAAACATGACAGAATTGTGCTCTTGAGCCACTGTTCAAGAAATCTCCTGGTTTAAAAACAGACTGATACCTCCTTGCTCTTTATTTGGCAAAGCCAAATAATTTGCAAAGCAAGATTGCAAAGCCAAATTTTGCAAAACCAGATGCTTTTTTATCAGTTGGTTTAGGAGTAACAGTGGAGGAAAAGGGTTGATAAAAGGATGACCATGAGTTTATTATTTTGGACATTAATTTTCCAGTAACTAACAGGGATATGCTGTTATCGATCAGTGTCTTCTGGACATAGTTTACCCATTTTTAGTCCCCTCCTGCTGTCTGAAACTCTAAATCCTGTTTCCAGAGAACAGAATTATTAAAGAAGCTATAGGACAGAGTCTGTTGTAATTTACTCACTGAAGGTTTCTTTTATGAACAAAGCATCACTGTGAAAAATAACCTCCTTTACCATTTGGAACTGTGCTTTTGCTGTAAGATGTTTTTCAGTTTCTACCACTGTTCAACTTTGACAGCAGACTAAACCAATAAATCATTTTTTTATAAAAAAGGAACACAGCCCTAAGCAGATTATGCTGATTACCATAAGAAATATTATCCACATTTTCCTTTTTCATGGCAGCTTGCTTTATGAACTGCTATATATTTAAACTGTACATGGATGGCATAGTAAGGATTGAACCATTTGTAAAACCGGGTATTTGGTGCTATAGCATAAAGTAGGAAGGGGAGCTGCCCTCCTGTTTTTCAGTCACAAAATTTACCTAAAATTACAAAAGCAGTTCCTTGATATAATGCTTTGGATAAACACCAGAGTTTTACTAGAGCAAGGTGTTTGTTGCAGTACTGGCTCCCCCTGGATAGTGTCTGTATGAACATCTGTAGAACTTTAATAACCTGTTTAGACACAGGTATACTGCAGTAGACTATAAGTGAGTAGACATTACTTCATGTATAGATTAAATAATGGTGACAGCATGGTTTTCAGCTTCTTGCTTATCTGCAGCCAACCAGCACTCTGTTCCCTTCTCTGCAATTATTTGTTTCATCTCTGGTTTCCTTCTATATGCACTTCAAGAACTAAATTAATTGAATTCCATTGGCTTCATTCTGGGATCATTTATCCTAGTGCTTTATTCCCTTTATAAAAGAAAATGTGGTTGCTATTACTAGTTTAATTTTGTTCACATCATCCTTTTAAAGGCTGATGACCAGCTGACAACTTTTTTCTCTCCTGTCCTTGCTATATTGCCTCATATTTTTGTGGTAGCTGCAAAATTTGTTCTGCTTTCACTGTAGTGACTATGGAAAAAGTTGTACTGCCAGTTTTATCCAAGAGAGGATGCTTACCCTACCCTCTTTTCCCCAGGCTGAGGTTCCATGATTACAGGTGAGTCTGCTGGTAAGACTGGTTTCACTTTTTCATTTTATATGGACATTGTTAGTACTCTGAAACACTGTATAGAACACTATCAACAAGAATTTCATTTGCACAGGAAAACACAGAAATTTCTGTGTCAAACAAATCAAACAAATCTTGCTTTTTAAATGCAATTAGCATTCCAGATCTGAAAGGGCAGGCCTAAAACCACTAGGAGTATCACAGCAAAGTTGAGAAGAAGATGTAAGGGACAGATGGGTTATTAAAATGATGAACAAACATGCTGACTTAATTTCTCTTTAAATTATGCCAAAATATTGTGAAATATTTGGAAAAATCTAACCCCCCATTAACAAGAGGCCACATGGGAAAATTATTTGAGGATGTGTAACTACAGAGTGTTCTTGCTTGTAAGAGTGCAAGGTCTTTAATGAGTAAGCTTTGTGCTAAATTACAGCAGTGAAGTAGCAGATCTGAGCCTGAAAATGTGACCAAGCCCTTGCTGATGGACTTAGGAAAGACTGAAGCTGCAGCTGATGCTTGCAGAATGTCACTTTGAAGAGTAACTCCCATGATCAGCTGTTATGTCATCCTATGCAGAGGTTTTTGTTTGAATTTGTGCAATTTCATGTGAACCATGCAAACTAAACCCAGTGCTGTCTCTGCAAATAACAATGCATAGCAATTAAGTAAAAGTGTCATGGTAAATTCATACTGCATCAGAAAGTTAAGCCTTCAATAAATTTCAGAGCCTAAAACCTCAGAAACAAAAGAAATTATAGTGACTCATGAGGGCTATAGAGGAATTCTTCTGATTAATAACGACATTCATGTGCTGCCTTCCCATCAGCACATCAACCACAAGTACCCAGAGGCTGTTGGTGGAGACACAAAACCTTCATTGTGGGGTGACTGGTGATGATGATGGTCCCATTCTGCTGATGGGTTCTTCTGCTGCCACTTTGCTACAGGGTACAGCAAAACCTGTCATTTATTTAGTGCGTTGGTCAGCCTGACAGCTCTGTTGTGGTGGCTCTGAATAAAGCTGCTGGGACAAATTCAGTGAAGGGTTCAGCAGTTCAGCACTTAAACTCTTTGACATTGAATTCCTTTATTCAGATCTTCAGGTGAGAGAACAAGCTACAGCTTGGTCAGACAGGTCCGAAGCTTGGGACTTAACAGTTCTTTGCATTTTTCTGTCTCTTTGTTAGTGATGACAATTCCTTGAGCTGCTTAGCTGTCAGAAATAGCACTCAATTTGTGTTTATCTACTGGCCTTAACTGATATTTAGTATTTTATTTCAGATATATTCTTTAATGATGAGCACGCTATGAATTTGGCTTATAATTAATGTCTATTCAATTTAGGTCCCATTTTAAGAACAGCTGTTCATAATTTTTGGAAATCACTTAAAATTGACTCTTAAGATTTTGAGGTATTTTTTAACTAGGAAACAACTGTCAGGAGAGAAGTCTTACACAGATTTATTCACAGCTACTCCTACTACTTCATCAGATCTTCTCCAGTAAGGTCCTATGAGTTCTCACTAGCTCTCACTATCATGAAAGATCATTGACTCCTGATTTTACACATTTATTACTGCGTGGGCAAAAGGCATCATTGCAATACACTTGGCCCACAAAGGTCCATATTCTCCTTCAGTTTTTTTGGGAGTCCCATTTGAGTAGTTCACCTAGCAGCAGGGTAGTCTACATTCTGTGCCAGGACTTGAGAAAATTCTAGTTGCCCAAGTGAGTTGGAGGTACTTTTTAGTGCTTCACCATGGCTGTAGGCAATAGTGTCAAACATTTTTCTGTGTGGGAGGAAGCAATGTGGGAGACAGCAACTTGTTCATTTCCAGGAAAGAGGTAACGTGGTTTTTCAGGTACCAATGCCATACATTATTACTGCCATGGGCCACATTCTGTTTACATTTTAATTCCTTGCTGAAAGTGACAGTATTGCAAGTCCTGCTCTTGGTAAGGCAGACTTGTCACTGCCTCTTGCGTAAGCAGGGAATTTGTAATAAAGGTTTTTTTGTCCATGTATAACAGAGCTCACATTTGTATCCTAAATTATCTTCTTTTCCTTTCTCCCTCTTTCTTGTCCCTCAGTCTGTAGCTCTTCAACTACTTGATACTGCTTTTCCAGTCTTCTGTTTATCTTTGCCAGATAAGTGGCATTCCTTTGACTCCTCCAAGTATTGTAGCAGAGAATAACTGAGATCAGGGACATTCTGAATATAGCATCTAGTTTTGATTTTTCTTTTTTTTTTTTTAATTCCTCTCTGAACATTCTTGTTCATTTTTATAGATTATTTTTTTGTGCTTCTATCAAAAGCCATTCTTCCGTACCAAACCTCCTTGCCATTTAGCTCCTATATTTAATCAAGGCAGGGAAAAGTGACAATCCTACTGGTTAGTTTTAAGCGTTGCAGACAAATCTTCCCTGAGTTCAACTATTCATGTGGTCCAGCTGCTGACCTAGTTTGCTGAATCCAAGTAGGGATGCTTCATCTGGCCAAAAACCTATCCTTGGAGGAAGCAAATTGAACACTAAATTCTTCCCGAGCAGCTGAACATCTCTGTCTGCCCACCAGCACTGCAGAGAGATGAGTGACTGCAGCTGCAGGGGAGGGTTTGAAGCGCTGGGTTCCACTTTCCATCTCTCAGCCCAGAACTGCTACTTGCAGCTCATCTTGTGGTGCCAGCTTCTGAGTCTGGCAGCATGAGGATTTCTCCTTTCTTCTCTCTACATCCCTTCAGCATCACCCAGAGCCTCAGTGCTGCATACAAATTCTGCACCCTCCACTACAGTAAGACCAGCTCCTCCTCAGCTGCTGCTGCCAACAAGGTGGGGACTTGGTGGTAGAGGAATTTGACTGCTGCTGCTTGGATCAGTATTTGGTCAATGGGAGACTGACCAGAGCGCTCTGGAGGAGGGTGTAGACAAGTTTTGAGATGGAGCTGGGACAAATAGTCACCCCTGCTCCAGTCTCCCACTCCTAAGAGCCCCTCACAGGCACTCAGCATACGCTGCTTTGCTTTCTCACCCGTTCAGATGCCATTGTATGTGAGGAGTGTTACATGTGTGTGATGCTTATCTCTGTAAAATTCAGCCGTTCGGTCTTTTCAACAGCAAAAATATAATAAATGCATGAAATCAGGGACCGGTTACAGGAAGTTTTGATTAATTCTCATGAACATTGGAAGCAAACTGTGTGAGCCTTGAATGCCTTGTGGTTAGACTACTGCATCTATATATATCATTAGAGACAAAGCTCTTACAAAGCAAACTGTAGGAAACCATCCTACGTTGCTGTCTGAATGTTTAGGATATTCCTTGGAAAGTCACTGAGGCCTGTCACTCAGGTGTCAGCCTGAGAGAGAGGCTTCAGTGTGCCTTTTTTAAGGTCAAACTCACTGTGAGAAACAGAAATTGTGAACAGGGAAGACAACCGACTCCTGCTGCCTGTTCTAGTCCACACTCCGCACTGGGTGGGCTGCAACCCCCGTGACAGCTGTCATTGGGCAAAACATGGCAACAGAACACATACTGTGAGGTGTGTTGGTTCCTCAAAATGTTTCTGTAAAGGGTAATTGCATTTCTGAGCAGGAACTCAGTGTACAGCATAATCTGTGTTTCACTGATGTGCCATTCCAAACTCTAACATACCCAGAATGGTACCACAGGATTTGGTTTGTCCTCTGAGCAGTGGAGATTTTCCCCACTGTTGAGTCAGAGAGAAAAACCAGAATAGGAATTTTAGTAAAATTGGACAGAAGTTTGTCATTTCTATTCTTCTATAGGTTTATTTTTGTGGATACTCTTTTGCTAGATTCAGAGTTGTGTCCTCTTCTGTCTGTGAATCTACGAGATTTTGCCCTTTCCCAGTAGAAAAAGTGACACCATCACTGTGAAAAACACATACTTAGATTATCTATTTTTCTGGGTTTTATTAACTCAATGTTGTCTCCTACAAATACGATTTGTCATTCACCAGAAGATTTGAAATGTAGACTTAAGTTACACATAGGTATAAAAAGCATAAAACAGCACACACGGTACCACTGTTTAGACCAGAAAACATTGTGTTGTCCACAGATAAGAGCGTTATTCAAGCTCAGCTTAGTTGCCTTCTGCCTCAGGGATTCAGTCTTCAAAGCTGCAGATGCTTCTGCTTCTTATCCCTCAGCAGCTGAAGCCCTGCTGGCTTTCTCCTGATGTTTCTCGCCCATGTCTGGAGCGTGGACTGGGAAAACTCAGGGCAATCCCATCCTGCTCCACCAGAGGTTGTAAAACCTTGGGCTCCTACTGGCTCTTCAGAAATGTTTTCCTCCTTCTCTTAATTATGTACAATATATGAAGGGATACGATTTTCGTCTTTGATTTAGACATATCTCTTGCCTCATACTTAAACAATAACTTGAAAAATATTTTACAAAGAAAAAGAACATTGTTCATCTGAATGTCATTCATTATTATATTGCTATATTTTATACCCTATTATTAATATATACAAAATTTCTTAATTGCCTTTTACAGATGCATGGAAGCATATAATATAACAGTTCTAAAGTATCCCATCTTTAGATTTTTATTTCCTTGGCTCATGTCAATCTCTTTAATAAACTATGGTTGCTTGGAGAATATAGGAAGTATTTGGAATGTTGTTTAAAGTTTAATAATAACTGGTAGCATTGTCCATTTGTGGCCTGAATGGTTGGAACACCTGTCAGGGCGATCTGGTAGAGATAGCAGCATCATAAGACTTAAACAATCATGGAGGGCCATTAATGTGCAGTGTCAACGGGTGCCAGGTCCTGTTCTTTGTTTGGGGCTTTCCTTTTCTTCGGCTGCGTTTTGTTGTTGTTTTCCCTCTGTTCTCGGTTTTGCCTTCGGGCTGCTCGCCCTTTGCTTTCCTGTCTTGTCTCCTTGCTTTCATCTTTGTTGGAATTTTTTCTTTTCTCCTCCCTACTTTTTTTCCCTGAAAAAAAAAAAAAGATGGCACATTAGAAGATTTGCTCAGGCTATTGCAATTTCTGAGTCCCTCACTTTGCCATAACCTGTGAAACTAGCCTTGGATTATTATCTCCATTAGGAGCTGGAGAGTGGTACTAGTATTTGGAAATTTTTTAATCACCACACCTGCATCCCAGGGCATTCTTGGTACACCAACATGAATCCCATGGCAAAGTGCCTGCTCTAGCATAGGTATGTGATGGTCTTCAGACTAAAATGTGGTGTCTCAAGTCAAACTTTAGACAATTGTAATAAAATTAGGTATTCAACTACTTTATTGCTTTAAATAAGGTAACATGTTCAGGATTTTGTTGCTGCTGCAGACCTGTTCAATAAAGCATCCTGTCCCCTTAGGAACACTAAAACTTTGTATATTTGCTGTGGGGATGATGTAATAGAGGGCACTTATGCTTGCACCTAAGAAAGAAATTTTTTATGCTGATTGTGCTGTAGCACTGGAACAGGTTGCCCACAGAAGCTGTGGATACCTCATCACTGGAAGTATTAAAGGTCAGGCTGGATGGGGCTCTGAGGAACCTGATCTACTGAAAGATATCACTACCCATGGCAGAGATGATCTTCAAAGATCCCTTCCAACCAAAACATTTCTGTGATTCTGTGATTCTATTTCTTCTATTTGCTTTACAAACCGGTGCAGGAATGACATTGGCTCAAACTTACCACGACAACTTATAAGTACACACAAGCCTAAAACAGATTAGATTTTTTGTCTCAGTGGAACTACTGAGCTATGCAGCTGAAATTCACCTGTATGAATCCCAATGATATCTTCAAAGGTAACCTCTCTGGAGACTTTCCTGATAGAATGTCCTACTTACTCACATGGAGAAATTTCCGGACAAGTATTGAAAAACATCTGGCCAAACTCTCTTTTATGATATCCCAATAATGACACTAGTGAAAGTATCTATCCTTCTTTGTTACAGAAAGAATATTTTTTGGTTTTTAATTTTAACAGAGATAATCCAGGCTTTCCTACATCAGTGGCAGGGAGGGTTACACAAACCTGGCAATAGCTCTTCTTGCTGAGAGTGCTGAATGCAGGGAATTTTGCCCATTCCTGCCTCCTAACCAAAGAGGGGGTTTTTGATGCCCCACTGAGCTCTATGGGAGTATGTCACCGTGAGGGAGTAGGTGCAGGGGAAGTGGCTTTGTTCTGAGAACAGATAACCATCCAAGGAGATACAGGTCAGATAAAGGAATAGAGATTCAGAGGAGATGAAGAGAATGCAGAAAGTAAGGATCCAGACCAAGATTTGAGAATATGCTGTATCTTCTTCTTGGGTAGGTCTATGGAAGTGTTTTACAGCTCCTCCATTCTTTACCACCACTGCCTGGGATCGGAGAGCAAGGGAAGGTTTAGATACATGCATTAAGTCAAGTAGGGACCAGTATCTGCTTTTATCATTTGTTGTTTCTGGAACAGGAAAACTTTAAATGTAAAATGACACCTTAAATTTCAGGGAACCAGTTAGAGATTACCTGAATTTGACACCCACATACCTGCAGAATCCCTCTCTGAATTTGTCAATGCCATCTAAGATGCACAGAGGTGAGCAGGAGACCTGGAGAACTGGCATGGGAGGCTCAGCAAGAGCTACCACCACTGGGAGAACTGGGAGAGCTCCATGCAGAAGTAAGGCTGCATCTTACCCAGCTGTAATGCTGTCTCTTACTAATGAATAAATGGCAGTATGGGGTTTCATTCCAGTGGTTTGTAAATACTGTTGGCCCAAGATGAAATGTTATTTGAATGGAAACTGTCCAGACATTCAGTGTTTGACATTACTCACTTGGTGATTAGCCAAAATCATTCAGCTGTGACTTCGCAGCCACAGTTCTTTAAGTATGTTGGAATGACATGTAATGGTTTCCCATTCAGGCATGGACCAGGATGTATGTATTTATATGTGTGTGGATATACTAAGAATAAGATATATTTGTCTAGCTAGAGACTTATCTAGGCATGGCTTTACTGTTTTTGTTTTAATCAGACTGGTGTCTTTACAAATGACAAGGAAAACTGATCTCTGGAAAATACTTAAAACTGAGTCCTAATTCTCTACTACTCTGAGGATAGCTAGTTTGGAGTCCTCTGTGCAGTTTTGTACGTGGTTTAATGCTACTACCTCCATTGTCTTGCCATTTGTGAAAAGATCTGCCCTCTAGACCTGTGCTGTTTTGGTAAAGCAATATAACATAGAGGGGTCATCTTTGCTGGCTCTTTAGTTCCTTTAACTACTATATTTAAAAATGGCAATTTTTATATGACAGCGTAATGTTACTCCCAGTCAGTCCTTGTTTCACTTTAGACCCAAGAGAAGATTCTACCAGCAGTCCTTTGCTAGCATTGGGATATACCTGGACCCACATTCTTGTGTACATCGTCCTCCCTATTCATATTCCTTCTCTCTTTTTCCCAGAGATTTGTCCCTGAATATTTTTTCTTCTTTCTTCTACTTCCTGAAACCCACTTCATAGCAGCACATTGAGCTGGGCACCAGATATTGTGGAAATTCATTGGAAATCTGGGCATTTGGCTATCTGTGAAATGAAAAGTGCAAAAATTACACGGGCCATTATGTTTACACGTTCATCTCTGAATAAGAGATGGCCTTTCAGTACATAAAGAGAGCTTGTAAAAAAGATGAAGAACAATTCTTTCTATGGACAGGTAGTGATAGGACAAGGGGGAGAGTTTTTAAACCGCAGTGCCGGTGCCGCCCGCGCGGGGGCGCCGCGGTTGCGCGCCACGCGGGGCGCGGGGCGGGCGCGNGCGCCCTCCGGCTCCCGCCCGTGCCCTTCCTGCCCTTCTACCGCCCGTCTTTGCTTTGCTTTGCCTGCGCGTGTACTTTCCCGGTGGGTCACGGAATTCTTACTGCGGTGCGCTAAACGCTGCTGACGTTTATTTCTGCTTATAGGTTCAATGAAACCGATCAAAATTTTTTTTTTAAAAAAAAGGATAAATATTTTTACACACGAGATAATTAAACATTTTCCAGTGGAGTGTCTTTCTCGTGAAGAGAATATATATAATATCAGAGAAGTATTAGCATCTCGTAAGATCTCATAAGAATACTTAGATTATATACTACGACTATTCTATTACAAATGTATCATACTTGCAATATATTTTGCAATTAAGTAATTGTTTGGTGTTAAAATAGCTTTTATGTCAGAACCAAAGCTTTGTACGTACAACTGCACTGGAAGAATTGATCTGCAGGCAAGGTGAGTTTTCGGGTACCCAGGAGATACTTTGCTGCTTCTAACAATAGCAGATTCCTGTATTGAAGAAAATCTAGAGACTTGCTATAATTTTGAGAAGTGCAGTAGTTCAAATTAAATGCAGACATGAGATTAGTTTGGATAACAATATAATTACACGTCTAATCAGATTCAAGGTGCTGAGTTCTTGTTGATATATTTTATAGCCCCAGGCCAAAGAAATTCCTGTGTCTGTATTTATGCAATCCATGTCTGAATACATTTATAAGTACACAAAACAGGGTTTTTCAGAGAAGCCTTTGCATCATATCTCATCAGATGTGGTATTTCCATTAGATCTATGGCTGTATTTTATGGATTATGGGGAGGAAGCATTGGCCAAGACTTAGGAGGCCTTGGTACTCAAGAGCACTATGTGACAGACAGTTAACTTAGAAAATCATGGCTGATGTGGATTAACTACCACAGGTGACAGATTTCCTCTGCTTTAAGCATTGCCACTTAGTCCCACCTATTATATTCAGCTGAAGTTATTGCAGGGTGATACCTTAAATGGCTACCTAGAAACAGAGACTAGACAGGAATAAAGGAATAAAAGAAAAAAGGAGGTATTTATTTGAAAGGCCTTCAGATGTACACTTTTGGGCTCCAGAGGGTCCTGCCTCAGTGGATCCCAAAATGGACGACAGGTCACAAGTTCCTCACACTTTTATATCAGCATAAATTCACCAACCAGAACCCAATCAATGATGGAATTTCCCCAAGCTTGCCCCCCTCTCCCCAAGATGATGGTTTACAGTTCTTGGGCCTAAAGATGGTCTGGGTGTCCTTGGAGAGCAAGCTGGAGAGGCTTTGTTATGTCTGTGTGAGCATGAGAGAACAGCACTTAACAAGCTACAGGAAACTTCAGAGTTACACTAACAGTACAAGATTTGAAAAATATAATTTTTCAAACCTAAGACATCAAGGGAACTTGGGTGCTGAAATGGCAAAACACCATAGGAAGACAAAATCTGATTGTGCAAACTGCTTCACTTTGATTGAGGGTGGAGAGGTGTTACAGGGTAGGCCTCATGGAAATCCCAGAGGGGTTAGAATCTGGCACCAGATATTTGTGATGATTGTATTTCTTTCATCACTCCCATGAAGAAATTCACTGTGGGAGAGCAAAAGGAGCAAGAGGAGTCATGGAGCTGCTCCTGTTGGCATTGCAGGCACTGATGTAATAGGCCCCTCTCTGGAAGGGTCCTGCTGCTTCTACTGTGCCTGTCACCATGGACCACAAATCCTCCCTACTGCACTGTAATAAGCTGAAGAGCTGTAATAAGAGACCACAAGCCACTGATGTAACATCCCACAGTGTTCTTTCACACCCCTCACAGCCTTGTCTGACCTCTTGGTGCTTTCCTGGCTACTGGAGCACTATTAGCAGCAATGACCCCAATCCTCTGTATCCCATGAGGTGCAGGGACAAAAATTTGAGGGTTAAGTGCCACCATATGTGTTGCTCTCCTTCCCACCTGTCCACATCCTTCTCAGAGGCATTTTTAGTCCTCTTAGACAATAAGTCTGTCACACTTAGACAAAAAGTCTTCACTTTCCTCATGATGTGACCTGGACAACAACAGCGTGATGCAGAGAAACCATGCTGAGCAAAGAAACCAGCAAGAGGAGCATGCCCCAGGCTCTGAACTCCCTTACTGTAGCTCTGTCAACAATACAGTCATGCCATATTATGCAAATGAGCAGATCATTCTCATTTTCAAGAAAAGTGACACATTTTTTTCTGGAACAGAGCCTGTAGCATGTACTCGCACTACTTGCCAACAATCCTCCAAACGCCCGGCTGTCCAGTGATGCAATGGACTTTCTCCTTTCTTTCCCAAGCCACAAGTGGCTGATTCATCTGGTATGTCTTTTTGAAGTCTGAACAGCATAACTGCATAATTTATATTTCACAGCAATCTCTTTTTCTTTTTCCTTTGCTGTTGTGGGCTTATTTTATAATCACTAGATTTCCGGGTAACCAGAGTGTGAGAGTCAACAACTTCAGAACAATCTAGATGCTGCATGACTCAGTGCATTTCCTGGCCTGCCTTTACTACCCAAGATGTTCCAACTGCTGAAGAGAATATGGATAAAAGTTTTAATGGAGCTAAGGTCCAAAGACATTAAAGGAGCAACTAACTTGCCAAAACCTATGTTCTCCTGCTGTTGAGATGCATGACGACAGCTTACCTGGTTTTTCATATCAGTCCAGATGGATACAGACCATAAGGCACGTGACATATCCATAGTTCTATGTGATGATCTTAGATAATCCAAGATACCTGCATGAGCTCAAAAAGTGGGCCCATGGGAATCTCGTGAGGTTTAACAAGACCAAGTACCAGGTGCTGCACCTGCGTCAGGACAACTCGCAGTATTAGTACAGGCTAGGGGAGTGAACAGATGGAGAGCAGCCCTGCTGAGAAGGACTTGTGGGTGCTGCTGGACATGACCTGGCAATGTGCTCCTGCAGCCCAGAAAGCCAATGGTGTCCTGGACTGCCATGCCAAAACAGCATGGCCAACAGGGTGAGGGAGGGGATTCTGCCCCTCCACTCTTGTAAGACTCCACCTGGAATACTGCATCCAGCTCTGAGGTTCCAGGCACAGGAAGGACACCAACTTGTTGAAGCAAGTCCAGGAAAGGGTCACCAGCATGATTAGAGGGATGGAGCCCCTCTCCTATGAGGAAAGACTCAGAGAATTGTTCAGCTGATTGTTCAGCCTGGAAAAGAGACAGCTTTGGTTGACCTTATTGCAGCCTTCCAGTACCTGAAGGGAGCCTACAAGAAAAATGGAAAGGGGCTTTTGACAAAGGCAGGTAGTGACAGGACAAGGGAAGATGTCTTTAAAATGAAAGACAGTTGTCTTAGGTTAGATCTTGGGAAGAAATTGTAGAACTGGTTGCCCAGAAAAGCTGTGGCTGCCTCATCCCTAGGTGTTCAAGGCCTTGTTGGATGGAGGTTCAAAAACTTGGTCTAGTAGAAGGTGTTTCTGCCCATGACATGGGGTTGGAATTAGATGATCTTTAAGGTCCATTCTAATCCAAACCATCCTGAGATTCTATGATGATGCTATACTTCAAACACTATTGATATTTATGGTTGAGCAACTGTATTATGGGACTTGGTGACTAACTTGTAGTTACGTGTCCTATCTCCTCTTAAAAATGGAAATACTTCTCTAGGTGTAGTCTTTAAATGTCTTTGATGAGGATCCTTGAGGTTTATTTGCCTCTGAAAATAGGATCTCGACTGCTAGATTGCATTCACTTGAAAAATGTTCTTATTTACATTGTGTGTGCTAGCTTGTCCTTGCAAGAACAGTACTGAAAGAGGCACATTAGCAGGAATGAGAATGTTGTTTCCAAATACAGAAATAGCTCAGGCCCACACCACAGACGTTTGCATAAAGCAGGCAGAGAGGAATGGGAGGAGGCTGACCAGATTAGCTGCACCACGTCAGGAGATGTTTGCTGCTGTAGGAGATAAGGAGAAAGTTGTATCCTGTTAGGTGTATGGGAAGTCAGAAGATATAATTTCTTCTGTGGATGGTTGGGAAATGACACTTCTACACTCATGAGCTCATAAGCAAGCCTTATGGAAAGTCCCTGGCTTGTGATGACCTCTTGCAATAGAAACGGGTTGGATGTGCCTTTCCTGTGCCATGGAAAAGACATTGCCAGTGCCTGAAAATAGAATGTCCTCCAGTCAAAGAAGCAGCCAGAGGAGGAGGATTCCTGTAAGGAGCTCTCTTTGCTGTTTGTGGAGACATTTACTGCTGCCTCTTCAAAAAAGTGCTTGTAGGGATTTATTTCCTTCAGGCTTGTCTGTTGGGACTAAGGGAATTTGTTAGCGGCCTTGTTTTAATCAGGACTAATGTGCTAACAACAGCAATTTTGTAATTACATAACAGTTTTCATCTTATGAGAACCCACATCTTATAAAGTCCGAACACAGCTTCCGAAGACAGGAAACTAATGGTAATTTAACAGAGCAGAAAATCACTCCCCATTCCTTAGGACAGGAAGTGACATAGACCATGTTGGTATTTCAGAAATTGGCATTTTTTCCTTTGAGACTTTTTATGATGACTTCTGAATGGGATTGGGTTTTTACAGCTCTTCTAAAAGAGGTGAAAAGGTCCATGAGTGTCCAAATCCACTTGATAGGCCTCTTTTAAGACTAAGGGAATCAGGAACCAGTGCAAAGATTGGGAATAATAGTGATTGGTACCAAAAGCCCTTACCCTGTTGTTAGAGCATCAGGGTATTAGGAGAAATCTGTAATAGCTTGTTGTCCTTTTAGTCACCAATATTCCAAGCTCTCCTGTTAGCTTGGATTGAGATCATAAATATAGTCCTTTTAAGAGACTTATTTCAGCTGATGCAGGCTTTTGAACAAACCAGAATTGAAAATGTGATGCTGCATTATGTCAGAACTACATGTTTAGTCTGCCACTCTAGAAATAATCAAGAAAAGTTATACATGAAAAGAGACAGATGCTATTGCCTCAGCAGACATTTAAACTCTTTCTAGTACAATAGTAAAATGTAGAAAACACACAAAGGAACTTGTTTCTTTAGTGCTCAAATTTGTGCTCGGTGTGCTCTGAAGGGAGGGTAAGCGAGAAAAGACGTTTTCCTTGGCTTTTCTTAAGCTGATTACCTCCATGGAATGTGCTGATTCAGATGATACATATATGACCCCAATGTCTGGGTGCATCCCTAGGGATGCCCTTTTCCATTGGCACCCGTGGCTCAGAGCTGGGCTATACTGGGATTGAGTACAGATCCTGGAGACGTTTGCAAGTCCCAACTCCAACACTTGGATCAGGCCAGAAGTTCCTGCCCTGGTACTACACACCAGGAAGCCTGGGCATCTTTGCTGGTATAGGTACAGCTATATGCTCCCCCTGGAGTCCCCTCCTTACATTTTCTGAAGTTTTCTGATATGCCAAGAAGGTAAAGGAAGATGAGCCCACAGGATGCACCTCTGGCCCCTCTCGGCACGGTTCACTTGTCCCCTCCACTCTGAGCATCATTTGTTTGCATTTCTGCCTGGAGTGACACCTGTGCTGACAGGTAAACAGGAGTCCCTGTGCACCTCAGGCCAGCCAGACAGCTGGATCAGCCTGTCAGCAGCAGGGAACATGCAGGGGGACAGCAGCTCCTGATGGATCCTCTCAGCAAAACCATCAGCACAGAGGCAGGCTACTATTACTTAAATTCACCTGAGGCCCAATTCTGACCTCTGTGTTGTACTTGCTCAAACACACAGAGGTCACCAAGGTTGGTGTTTGGTGTAAATGAAGAGAGAATTTGCTTTCAAGGATACTTTTCAAATCAAGGTGTTGAAAATTGACTGTTTCTGTTTTGTGTCTCCAGTGTGTGTGTACTATTTCAGCTGGCCAGAGCACTGATCCTCTCCTCTCTAAGTAGTGCCAATAGTTCCAAATATTTTCATGTTGATTAAAATGACAGGTCAGGCTTTTAAATTTCTTATGGATCAGAGACTCCAAAGGTTCCCTCTCAAAAAGGGTGACATGACATTTCACTTTGGCCATCTCCATATGTTTCTGAAGAATTTTTCTCATCTATTGAGAGAATACCTGGAAATTTACTGGGTGGAGATAAGCTTATGGAAAAGGACGCTGGGATCACCAAGACTCTTGGGCTGCCTCTGTAAAAGGCTCAGGGAATTTATATGCCAAAAGGATTCAGAATTTAGTCTGAGGAAGCTTGGGAATCTTGGACCAAGTTGCCAGAGGGATCTCAGGTTTTCAGGCTGTGAAGTCTTTGTCAGCCTGCTGGGTGGGTTGCCAGAGGCCAACCCAATGGACAAGCTGGAAGGATACTAGGCAGAAACCTAATACAAAGGCAAGGTTGTTTCAAAAACCTGCCTACTTTCCACTGGGACTTCACTGAAATCAGCAAGTTTCTGGGAAATGTGATGACTTTGGTAATCTGGAATTTTCCATTTCTTTGGAATATTAAGACCTATAAAATATTAGAAAAATATTTCTAAGTAGAGGTCATAGTGGATGTGCATGAAAAGAACTTGAATGCAAATATTTTAACGTTGCCCGTAACTCCTCAATTTAACATGAATCACAGATAGGAATTGTCCATGTGAGTTTCATCCAGGCTGTCTTGCCTTCTTTTTTTTTTTTTTTTCTTTCCCGAGAATGTGATAAGTTTATTCTTTTTAAATCCCTCTGAGGATGAACTGTGCATTTAGAGCTTTTTGTAGTAACACAGCTTTGCACACTGAAGCAAGTAGCCAGCTTTATGAATAGCTGAAAGTGGAATGTGAAAAATGATTATGCCATGTGACAGTGCATCGCTGGAGCCCACTTCACTCAGGATACTTCACAAACTGACTGCCCTGCTGCTGAGATCACATGCAGGCGAGTCCACGTGGCCCAAAGGCTGGTAAATTGGTAACACCCCTAGGTGGTCCTGTGGTGTGTGTGCAGCCCATACAGCAGGGCTGGTTACAGCAGCTGAACTGTTGGAATGCAAGAAAGGTTCTAAGGAACCTGAAGCAAAATTACAGCGAGTGGTATTTTCACTACAAGAATGTACTGCAACAAGTCAGCGTCCTCTCTAGCCTCTCTGGAAAAAATTGGGATCAGCAATCTCTCTCCAGCTGCTTCCTGCTTCCAGGTGGAGAAGCCCACCATCCACTAGTCACCACATATGTTCATGTTTCTCTTCCAAACTGAGTTACTAATCACTTTCCTGCCTGCTCCAAGGACTTTTGCTTTAGCCAAAAGAAGAAACTGCTCCCTACTTCTACAGATTTGAGCAGCACCTGCTTTTGTTAGCTACTCCTTTGGTACTCTTTTATAAAATCTGAGACCAATCCTATAGCCACTAAACCCAGTAATATTTTGCAAGAGTCTGGAATGGCATACTCAGAAACAGTTTGCAGACAGTGTAATACAGAGGTGTAGAAATCCCAGGGGCAAGAAAACAGCAAATATTTGGTGCACACATACTGTAGTAGCGAGATACTCTAAGGAGCAGGATGCTTTGTCCAAGGAGTTCAGACCAAACAGACTCTTACTCCAACCTCAACCAGAAACTCTGAGAAGTTACTTAAAATTGTTCCCGCACTTTTGAAAACGTTACCCAAGATGTCTCTGTGTCCAGGAAGTTAATTTATGGGCTGTGAAAGAGTGAGTTGCTTTCAGATAGAAACCAGAGGTTCCATCAGCCTTAAGTATTCAGAGGTATTCACAGAGACTCTTCCATGTCCATGTAACATCTTCCAGTGTGTCACATTTAAACTTGAGAGATTTATGCATCATTGCTTTAGTTTAATTTAAGACCACTGTGCAAAAAAAATTCCAGCAAGAAAAAATATACTGTGTCTGGGAACATGATCCACTGTCTCCATGACAAAGACTTTTTTCTTTATAATACCATCTTTATATGACTTCCTTGGGTTCCACAAGTGTAAAACAGAGATAACAGTTCCTTAATTTTGGTGTTCTGGAATCTATGGATAAAACTCACTACTGCTGCAAATCAGAGCTGCTGAAGTGCACAGAGAGTGCTCCTTACTTCAATTAATGTTTTGAAGGACCAAATGTTGTACTTCAAATAGAGAACTCAGGATCCATCTTTACAGAATTATTGTTTCCATGCTCAAGCTTAAAGGTAGTAGGGGCTGGATCACCCACTGGCATTCTTCACCACCACCCACATCCGTACAAGAAATAAAGTCAGTTCCTCTGGATTTAAAATAAATCCTTCTGGTTTAGCAATGCACATTTCTACTTAGGCAATAAACATCTGTCATCTGCCATTCATTAATATTAATTATAAATGGTCACTAGCTCATGGGATCCAAGTCCTCCAGCTGAGATTTTTCCAACTTTGACCTTGTTAGGGTTTGTATAAAAAGTGTTCAGAAGGGTTCTTCGAAGCTCGAAGCCAGCAATAAATGCAATTTGCAGAGTGCAGCATTTAGATTATGCACTTAGAACAAGGGCAGTCAGAAGGGGTGATGGGGAGTGGGGGAGGAAGGGGAGGAGGGAATGCAGAGCCTGAAATGGAGCTCCTTTAAATGCTTAAGAGTTTTAGACCTTTCTGCAGGCTAATGACAGGGAGAGGCATTGTCCATAATGAAACCAGCCCATCCATTAAACATTACTGTAAATGAAAGATTGCGTGAATTAAAGGTTGTTCATCTCATGTTTCAGGAATGTAGCTGTGTTTCATGTCTGAAGCCTGTTTTCCTTTTAAATGGAGTTCTTCAGATGACAAATGAGAGAGAATTTCAGAAAGCAAATGGGCAGAAGTAAATACATGCTCAAGAACAAAGCAGAGACATAACTGTAGCTGTAAATCTTTACACTGGGGCTACTGTTTGCTGTAGATATTGGGGAGGATTAGATTAGAATTGAGAAATTTCATTACTGGGTCATTTTGCTTGTAAAACAAAATAACAATAGAAAATCCCAACAGTTAATTGTCAAATTCTGACCTTAATGTCAGCTGTGTACGTTTAACTCATGCAATGCCAGATAATTCTTTTGCTACTATTTTGAATTTCAAGGAACTGAAAATAGAAAACTTAGAAAATGCTTTTTCTGCATCTTGCATAGCCACCACATTTTTAAATGATGAATGTTGAATTTTTCCTTCCAATAAATTTTTTGTCACTGCAAAATTACTTCAACAAAAATTATTGAAAAATAATCTTTCTTTGCATCTGTCCTTATTTTATTTTTTTTTTGCAGGCTTAATCATATAGCAATGTGCCCCTCGTGGACCATATCTTCATCTGCTCTTAAAATAGACACATTTTCATTGGCAGATGTAAATTAGCAAGAAAATCCAGCCCTGTACTCATCCTGTAAAAATTATTCAAAGCTGATGAATGCAAAGACAAACATGGACAGATATCTCTGCAATGTAAGTGACTAAACTGAACAAAATGAAAGAAAAGTTGATTTCAGTTCTTTGACTCAGGCCCAAATAAAAGTCTGAGCTTGGTAAATGACAGCAGGAGGCCTTATACTGATGTCAGTGGACAGAGATACTTGGACTCGTGCTCTGCAAATGGGCAGTACACTGTGTCTTTGTGGGAGTTTTGCAGAAAGCAACAGGCAAGAAAAAGTTTTTGTGAAAATTTTGTAGCCAATTTATAAATGCTTATCAAGACATTATCTAGTCCTTCACTAGTCTATGAAGCTGAACTACTATACTTAGGCTATCTCTGGTGATTGTTTGTCTAACCTATTTAAAACTCTTCCATAGAGGTTCCCACAGCCTTTCTCCCAATTTTTACGATCTCTGAGAATAACACTGGATGTTATCATCTCATTGGGAATGTTCTGAAGCTTCCCTGGACCTTTATAACAGAAGATTATGGCAGCAAGTGCTTAACTTCATGCCCTTTGCAAGGTTATGAAGGTGAAAGAGAGCTGGGAGGTGTCAGCCGAAGCAGACCAAAGGCTACATCAGGTGTCAGAGCTGGCAAGGAGAGTGAGCTGGGAAGAGACAATGAGACTGGAGATGCAGAGACCTGGGTGGGGAAAAACAAACAGAGCTGCCTGGGTGGGGAAGAACAGGCAAATATCCAGAGAGATGAGGAGAAACAGCGGCCAAAAAAGTGCTCCTTTGTTTTCGCTTTGTTACAAAGGAATGCTGAAAATCCCTGCTTTATGGTTAGATCCACAGTACTCTGAAGTCAATGGGATTTCAGTGGGTCTTGGAACAGGCCCTTTAAAATAAGGGCAGCTGTAACACAATAATGAATGAGTGCCATGCTGCCCATGGCCGCAGTGTTATAACAGCATTGCTATACATGGAAGTGTTCCACAGCCCAGGATTTAGCTGATTAAACAGTGCTGGATGTGTCACCATTAGACTTGAAACATCCACAGCCTGATTTACTCTACAGCTCACATACCCCAAATGTTTTGCATTCTTGGACTAAATTTGATAGATGCACTATCAAACTTCTCTCTTGCATTTGTTCCTCTTTCCAGGACGCTCAGGTCAAAATAGTGAGGAGTTTAGATTTCCAGGTGGTGAGAGCCAGGTGGACCCTGCTCCCAACAGCCACCTCCCTTCACATTTACTTTGTAGCATTATTGTGCAAAGGTGAGAAAACAGCTTGCTGTGGGGTCTGCTGAAGCGTCAACAGAAAGAAGTTGTCAAGGTATCCCACTGTGGCACACATCCTGGAAGAGCCTCATTTCCTCTTCCAGCAGTGGCAAGCATGTCCCTTCGTCAGAAAGAGCTCCTTACACCACTAGGAGTTCAGGGAAGCATTAACTTTAGAAGCATTAACTGTGAGTTGTGATAGAAGACCAGTGTGGGAAGAAAGATGGTCATGCGAGGATGTTCTGGCAGAGGAAGGAAGGGATGAGGCGTGAGAGAGAACAACACACTGCTCTTCTGCATGTGGTCTCTGCCCTGCGGCACTGAGAGCAGAGAGAAGCCACAGTTTCCTGTGTGCCTCTCTCTGAAACAATGGGAAGTCGCTGAAGGTGAAGGTGCCATAAATAAGTTGTCCTGGAGTTCCCAGCTGTGCCAGGGAGGAAGATCAGGGACTAGGCAGACTGCTGCATGTCTGCACAACATAACTGGGGGTTTGTTTAAGGACTCTGTTTGACCTGCCCTCTTCACCAGTAAAATCTGCTATGGTGGGAATAGCCCCAGCTGGTTTGGTGGCAAGCCAGAAGGTGGACCTGGATCTTTTGGGCAAGGAGCAGACCTCTGTCTGTTTTTCTTTCACAGAATAGACACAAATGCAGATTTCACCTTCTAAAGCTGGAGCTTTCAATCCCAGACATTTTTATTCAAGAGGGAAGAGTTTAGGCAGGTGCTGGAAATTTAATGCTAAATGAATACTTGATGGATATTCTGGAAGGGGGAGGAAGAAGGGTTCTTGAGAGGGTTGTATTCCCTTCGGCTTTTCCTACAAAGCTGAGGCATCCAAAATATAGTCAGCTGGCCAATTCTGGAGCACAAGGAGGCACCAAAAGAGATCAGAAGAGAAAAAAGCTGATTTCTCTCCCTTGTTTGGTTTAATGATCTGAGGAAGACAGCTCTTGCATTGTTCACATTTTAATAAAAGAATGCAATCAGCTTTTTTCTGATTCACTTCCCTTACAAGAACAATTGACCACATACTTCTCTTTCAGCTTTGACACTATTCCTGTTAATATGAGGTTGATGCTTTTTATCATCAGTGGGTTCAGCACATTTTTTTATAGCATGCTCCAGAGGATCTCAGGGCATCTGAGTCACCTCCCCATTGCTCCCAGGCTTCCCAGGACAGGGAGGAGGCAGAAAGTGGCAAGAGAAGAGCTAGCAGCAGGAAAGGAGAACATCCTACAAGGCACATACAGAGTGTCAGCCCAGCATCCTGCGGGGCTTAAACTAATTTTGATATCTGAGGACACAACCGTTTTTGCCTGACTGTTCTTCAAGATGCATATTATTCAGAGAGTACAACCTTGGCATGGTGCTCATGTACAGAGGATGTGCAGTCATGTGTAGTGCCATAGGTGCAGAGGCACACAGCATGGATGTACTACCTTTTTGTGTGTTCATATGTGTCTGTCAGAACTGGGAGGTTTGATGAGGATTTAGTTTTCACAGTAGCACAAACAAAATAAACATTCTTGTAGTGAAACAAAACTTTACTAGTAATTAGTTCAGATTTTAATGTTTCCGTTTGCAGGTAGTAACTTAGTAAAACTTCCAAAACTGGCTAAGATTAAATATTGAAAATGCTACAAGGTTAAAAATAGCTTTTCCAGCCTTTCAGTGCTTGATTTCTAAAGTCAGTACATCCACTACTACTAGCTATTTTGGATTCATAAATCATTTTGACTCATTTTGGCCTTATTTTTCCCTTGGAAGACTATTCACCCAGATCTCTTCTCTAGGTTGTGCCATGTCTGCTGGCCAGTGGCAGCTGGATGCTGACCGTGCTCTGCCTCACTCGGGGTATCCCCAGGATGCCATTTCCCTTCATGTTGCAACTAGTGGATTCCCGGTCTCAGCAGCCCTACTATTGGAGGCTGGAAATGTGTTAAAGTTAAAGAGTCAAAACCCTCACAAGGAAAGGAAATGAGAAGCCCTCTTGGCAGCAACAAACGGAAAATAAACAACCAAACTCTTCACAAGACAGATTCCTCAATTATAGTAACTCGGGCTCGCAAAGGCCAGAGTTAGGACCCACTGGCGTATGCAATATGTAAACACAGGGATGCAGTAATTAGCTTTGTGTTCATTTTGAGGTTTCAGAAGTCCTGTGACCTGCCATGGAGTAAGGTCATTAACCATAACCACACTAGTGACCTCCGCACAGGACGCCCCATCTCTCACAGTTACACGAGCGAACTGTGTACTGGGATGTCTCCCCAGCTCACATGCCCCAGCCCTCCTGTTTTAAATGCCACTGAGCTATATATGAGGGAGAGGATGTGATTTTGGAATGGGCTGTGATAGGAATATCTTACTTTCCCATATTAAAATGCTTAGGACTTAAACGTGATTAAGTAAAAGTAGTCAATACCAGAAATATCTAGAATTGTCATCCAATTTTTAATTTTTTTTTAAAATCAGAAAAAAATGTGTTTAAAAACAGTACACTGAGGAGTTAGTGAAGTGGTGTGGGCCTCCATTGCCTTGGAAAGAGACCTTTATCTTTGGAGCATGGAATGTGTAGGGACAGACTATTCATTTGAATAAGCAGATGTACAGCCATTACTAGAGGTTTATCAACACAATAAAATGCTGCTCTAACCCTGATTTTGCCAAGACTAGGTAAAATTGGCATTGGACATGAGTATTTTTCAACTCCAGCTTTTGTTTTACTGTGGCTGGCTTGTGGATCCCCTGAAATACACTCATTCTGCCTACAGAGTCCCTCCTCACACCATAGCCGATTGAAGACTTTTTCAGACATGATCTGATTAATATGCTTGGAAGCATTATGTGGACATACAACAATAAGAGACGGAGGAACTAGTACAAAGAAACAACAGAAATGAGCTGAGTCTCAGTTCTCTAAGCTATTCAATGAAACCTGCAGTTTTATATTCACACATATGCCATACATTATAGAACCTACTATTTTACTTTATTAATCCAAAATTTATGCACTTTATACACTTAGCAACAAATCCTGTTCCCTCGGTTCCCTTCACTAGTCTGCATCTAGGATTCAGCTCCTCACCTCAAAGGTCTTATCTCTCTTATTCCTGCTATAAACTTAAAAAAACCCCTAGCTTGGTGTCTCTATTCTCCTTACAGCTCAAACCATTAACTGACAAGATACTTTGCCTTCAGGGGGTTGTAGTCTTTTGAGTTTTGACTAAAATTATCCCTCATCCTCTCACAACAGTATCCCGCTTTCAGACTGTACAAGGTAACAATTCCTACACTCCTCAGTGAAAAAGAAGCAAGCTATTCCACATCCACCTTCCCCACATGTCTTTGTGTCTGATGCTTGAATTTTTGCCTGTCAGGAACAGGAACTTTCTTTGGTCTGTATTTGCATGGAATGGAACACAGTTAACATTGCTTTAGTCCTCTGAAAACCTAAACACCACAAGCATACAAAAATTCAATATAAGAACAAGAAACAATTGAAATTTATTTATTTCCAATAATGCTGTGTAACCAATGTAATCTATTGGCTTGCATAATACCCAGATTTCTAAGGTGTTTTCCTTGTTCAGAACTAATACTAGTTTTGGTGAGTGCTTTAATTCTCTTCAAACTGATCAAAATGTGTCCTCTGAATGTATTTGAAATTTTGTCTGATCTCTAGGGGGGGCGGGTTTAGTTGGGACTCAAGAGAAAGTCATATGGTGAATATTCTCTTCTTGGCAGAATTGCTCACAAAAAACATGCAATTCTTTCCCCACAAATACTCTTGTATGCAGAATATTGGAATTTCAGAATATTTGTCTTTCGTCCAGTAAAAGTCAGTCTCACACATTTGCAGACAGCAGTCCAAAGGGACTTGTGTTAGGCCAGAGCACATTTATGAAGGCAAAGAAATAATATTGACAGATAATTTGCAGTGTTTGAAGAGCTCTGAAAGTCATGCTTTTCCAGTACATCTATTTGCCATTTGCCATTAATAGACATGGCTACAGGAAACAAGACACTCAATTTTTATCTGACAGTGGAGGGTAGAAGTCAAGAATGTGTTAAGTGTGGGAAGGTAAAAGTTCCAGTGCACTGCACTGGGGGAGCAAAACAAAAAGTGTGAGGGAAAGAAAGGAAGAAGAAAAAACTGGAACTTAATGTCATATAGTTGTGCAGACTAAAGAGAACACACCATCATGGGATTAGAAGAGGAGAATGATGAAATAAATCACAGAGAGGTTTGGATGGGACTGAACTACAAAAGGAGCCAGTATGGGAAACACATGGGAATTACCGTGTCAGATCACACAGGGATCAACTAATTTAGTGCTAAAATAAGTAAAAAGAACCCTTTAGGCTAATGGGCTGTCTGTATCCTCATTATTCCTATTTGTTTGCATCCATTCTGAAAATATTAGGATCTTCTCACAGTAAAACATGATTGTATAGTCAGTGAGAAAAAAAAAATGGTTTCAAGACATCTCATCAGCTTCAATGACACACCAGCAGATGGAAACAAGCAAAACTCTTCATCTGCTTTATCTCGTTTTGCGTAGTTGTTCCAGAGACATGTCCTTGCTGCTGTGTGATAGCAGTGCCTGCACTGAGTAACATCCTGTCGCTGACCTCAACGTCTCGAGCAAAGTCATTGAGGCCTCTGTGACGAGCACACCCCGTCATCATGTGGTCTTTGCCCTAAATCCCTCAGCCACAGACATCTATCCAACATGGAAATGGCCAAGAGTGACCGAGCTGACCCTCTCTTCATGGCCATGGAGAAAAGATTAGCAGCACTGCTGGTCGCTGCCGGGTCTGCTGCTGCACTTCAAAAGCCAATGCCATGGAAGCTCAACTCTAAAGCAATGCCATGGGGAGTTGTACAATACAAAAGACCCTTTTCAATATTTCTTAACAGTAAATACAAACTTATTGACTTTCCCTTTCCTTTCAAGTGTTTCTGTTGTCACCTCCTTCTGCACTCACTGACAGGGCACAGCTAGCCTTAAGAACAGACCCTGGCTTGCTTTCTTGGGCAATTATTCTGTTGTTCAAAGGGGAATAGAAGTTTCTCTTTGTGTAATAAGGGACAGTAGCAGTAGGGAAGATATGTTGCCTGGAGATTAAGTTGGAAAGCTTTGTTTCTCCATTCCAGTAGGAACAGAAGGAAAGCTTACAGCTTCCTAGCTAGTCACCATAATTCATCCCTTTTATATGTGATATTGCTCAGTTTTATTAAGAATTATCTTTCTTTAAAAAAAATGAAGTAAGTTCATCTCCCTGAAGAGATGAAAATGAATGGGAAAGACTTTTGTGGATACTGAGAAGGTGACTGTCAGAACAAAAAAGAAATGGCTCTCAGACATAGGCACACAAATCCCAAGGGCACAGATAGAGGTGGAACATAGATTCCTCTTTTGAAGGAATTGTCTACTGAGCATAAAACAGGCTAGAATGTAGACTGTGACTTGCTCAAAAGAAAGAGAAAACCCACCTTTATGCATATTTCAGAAAGGAAGGAAAGAAAAAGATTCATGATTGTGAACGAATTCTTGTGGTGCACAGTATTTTTCAAGTATGGTTTGGCTCAAATCCCATAAAATAAGAATGGATAGCAAAATACGTGAGTAGTTTCTTCTAAAGTTCTTATTACACAGGAACAGCAGGCATTTCTCAAAGAGCAATGTCTTGTCCAATCTGAAGTGTTTGCCAAATTGCTATAAGCAAATACACAATATCATCGCCTCAAAAAGACCCAGTTTCATAGTCTAAAATTACAGTTCAGTCCTATATTCTCATCTCTGTCAAGATTAGGCTTTGATAGGGAACATAATGGACTCTTTCCCCATTTACAGTAGGCTAATGAGAGGCTGGTTCAAGTTGTGCCACTGTGTAGGAACAGAAGCAAGCATGGACATTTTGAACATAGAAATGTGTAGGATTTCTAAAGGGAATCTGTAAATAGGTTGTCTTGGCTGCTACCTTGATGCAGGTACACCTCTCTACTTCAGGACACTGCCCAGCACGAGGAGGAGGGGCTGACATCTATACCCTATGGGTTCACAGTTCTTGGGTGAGGGGGGAGTCACCTGTAGCTCTCTGGTCCATAAGATTCTTCTTCTAACAACAGAATCACAGAATCAGAGAATATGCTGAGTTGGAAGGGATGCTGAAGGATCATCAAGTCCAACACCTGGCCTTGACACACCAAGCCACACTTTGTGCCTGAGAACATTGTCCAAGCTCTTCTTGAACTCTATCAGGTTCTTGGTGCTGTGGCCACTTTACTGGGGAGCCTGTTCAGTGCCCAACCACCCTCTGGGTAAAGAACCTTTTCCTGGTATTCAACCTAAACCTCCCCTGACACAACTCCAGGCCATTCCCTCGGGTCCTGTCACAGGTCACCAGAGAGAAGAGATCAGTGCCCCTCACAAGGAAGTTGTAACTGCAGCGAGGTCTCCCCTCAGCCTCCTCCAGGCTGAACAGACCAAGTGACCTCATCCACTCCTTATAAGGCTTCCCCTGAAGGCCCTTCACCATTTTTGTGGCCCTCCTTTGGACTTTCTCTAATAACACTATTGCCCTTCTCATGAGGCACATCCCCAGGGAATGAGCCAACCTTCAAAAGGCTTACAAGATCCAAACCCTCTGAGCATTCCATAAGTAAGCTGCAGCAACCCTAGCCATCATTTAACAGTGGAACAGTCAGTTATTGGTACCAGCAGCTACTGCTGCCTCACAGATGTTCACATGGAGGGGCAGCTGCTCCAGCTCTTCCACTCACCCTCAAAAGGGGTGGGAGGAAAGAGAGAAATAATATATGAGATGGGGAAATGGGAGTGACAGAGAAAATGGGAGATGGAGAAAAGGAAATATTCCATTGTTCCCCCTGTGTCAACCATAGTAACTTCTCTGAGGACAGATCTTCTCCTTTGCAAGGAGGGGAGAACAATCAAACAACAGTATCTACTGGGTGGAATTTGTCTAAATTATTATTTCATAGACTTTTTAAGCATCTCCCAGTCTTAAGATGTGTGATGTCATTCACTCGCTGCCATGCTGGGGAGTAAGTCCAGCAAGCTGCCTTGCATGGAGGGACAGTTCTGCTGGCAGTCCTGCTTCTTGGGTGAAACCAAGTGGAGTTTCCCTTGTCTGCCACGCAACGCTGTGATCTTTCTCCCATGCTGGGACTCCATGACCCCGATGCTGATGGCAGGATCAGGCTGTGTTAGTCAGCCAGATTTAGTGCAAAGAGTTCAGGCTGGGAGAGAAGCCAAAGTACTGCTTTTGCAAGAGTTAAAGTCCTACTTGTAGGGAAACATAAAATAGGAATTGGTTTGGAGGAATCCCACTGTTGAAGCATGAAACTTGTCTGTCTGATACCCAACAAACAACACCCACCACATGTTTTATGATGGATCTTTTTGTTCTGAGCACTACATGCAACTTTTCATCTTGGCAACTGTTTCAGCAGGCAGAATTGAAAGACAAAGTGCCTTCCCATCCAGCCCACCCTGTCCTTTCTAGATCACACAAAGCAAATTTATTGAGCAGTGTTAGGATTTTATTTACTGCAGACAAAGGCACAGTTCTCTCCAGCCCAAAAAACACCACATCAATAGCAGCTTTGGTGAAGCCTGAAATTGAGGCCTAAGAATTCAGGTGTGAATTATTAAAAAAACACAATACCACATTCGTATTATGATGATGATAACTTGGTACCTTTTCCTTCCTTCTGACATCTCTTTCTTTGTACAATACATTTTCTGCTCTCGCTTGTAGCTGGGCAAGGATTGCCCCTTGCTGATGGATGCTGTACGATCTCTCTGACCCTTACTTCATTTCCTCTTTTGAAACCACATGTTCTTCCTTTCTTCATGCAAGGGCTCCATGGACTCCACTCACTAGTTTCACAGTGCACTGCAATAAACATAGAACAAACTGAGCCTGACCAATATATTTTTGTATACACAACGCATATGGTACACTATTTTCATTCTACCTCAGCCAAAAGGTGGCCAAAACTAATGGAATTAATTAGCAGTAAATTGCAGCAATGAATTGAGAGAAATTGGGCTATTAAGGATATGCAGCACAAAATAATGTCAAATAATTGTGTCGGTTACTATTTTCTACTCGCTGTTTTGTAATTCCATTCCTGAAACAAGGCAACAACAACACAACTGGTCTCAATGAAATAATTTACTGGGGTTTGTTCTGAGTTTGCTTTGGTTTGATGGAGGTGTAAATACTTTTAGCTTCAGTGGAATAAATTTGGTCACGCCTGTGTGAAAGGTGAGTGAAGTCTCAATGGTATTGAATTTCGAAATCAATAGTTATAAAGGACCAACTGATATCAAAAGATGTTACACTAGAAGTCAAATGTCTTTGGTCATCTAAAAATCCATCATCTGTAGCATATACAAACTAGAAACAGGCAAAGCAGAGGAGAATTTGGATCAGTGTGAGGTTTCAATCTTTTCAGAATAGTGCAGGTTACCCTTTCTAAACCAGAGTGATGTGAATGTGCATCCTGTACTGTTTGGAAATCAGAAGATGTGTCATTTCACTCTTGTCCAAACAGTGTAAACAAAAAATGGGAGTAACCTTGGAAGCTTAACAATATGCTTTTAATAGCTATCCTTCTACTGTGCCATCTCACTATCTTTCTCTTGAAAAGACACTGTAAATATATGTATTTACTTTAAGTCCAACTGCATGCTTAAGATTGTAAGTCACCACTGAAGAAGGAAAGCCTTCCAGGCCCTCTATAGGGAGGAATTAATAAGTCAACATTTTTCCAGATCAAGAATTTACTTCTGAATTTTCTGAAACCTAGAAATATAGCAGACTTCAGGCAATCTCTGAGCCGTCCTCCAGTGGATTGTCATGTTGGTCATTTTTTCACGTTACGCTGGAGCTCTTCTGTAAAAGTAATTGGCTTTCACGTGCACAAAAAGGTTCTGTTTTTACTCCATAGCTTTAAATGGCTTTTCTTAGTTAAGACTGACTCATTATTAAAGCAGCTGAGTCTACAGCACTTGGAAACAGCCATCAAGAAACGAAAATAATCCCTTGAATTTCTTTCAAAGATGAAAGTCTTTGCTTGAAAACAAAACCGTAAAAGCCTACACTACCACCTGAACTAATATATATTTGAGAAGGAAAGCGCCAAACTACTGCACATTATTTTTATTCCTGCATTACTTCCCCTCCAGAACACTCTATGCCAGAGAGAGCTGTGTGCCTGATACTGTGGGGGAGGAGATTTCCGTCATGGCCAGGCTGTGCCTAAGTGCTCCCTGGTCGCTGGTGGCTGAAGAGGGCACTGCTGGCACTGCAGCTCACAGCCCTCAGCCACCACAGGTCACAGCCAATGCACTAAAATAAGCTGATCCCTGCCACAGCCATGGAAGGGGATGCTAACTGGAGCAGCTCACAGGCAAACATATCACTTGTTCTTCTTTCATTTGGAGGGGTGGCAGAGGGATGGAGCAGACAGTTAGGTGTGGTGGCCTCCAAAATTGTCCTTGTGTGAATAATTGGAGCTTTTGAGTCAGAGGCTGAAGATATAAAAGCAGGTCTCTTCTCCACAGCCAGTGAGTCACAATGACATCAATCCCACTCTTTCAGTGTCAGTGACACCCTATTTGGTATTTTATTTTAATCTTCATTTTCTGAAGTCAAGTGATTATGCACATATACCATTTTGGAGATAGGGTTTTTCTGGGAGGTTGTTTCCGTAATATATTAGTTTCTAGCCTTCACCTTTGAAAAGGTAAACTTCAAAATGTTATTGTATGCTTTGAAGGCTCAGGTAGTACAAGGGAGCTAAAGCAAAGCCACTAATATTTTAAGCTTTCTTAAACCACATGTGGGGTCTGACTCAGGGTTTTTGAAACTTTGATGTTAATAATGCTGCATAACACTGTAACAGAGCAAGTAAGAGAAGTACGTCATCCTACCTCAGGGCAGACCAAACAGGCATTGCTTCCTGTGACTGAATTGCCCTTACCATCAAGGCTGTGTTTGTGGGACACAACCATGTTTGTGCCTCTTGTGAAGTGGCAAACTTGGGAAATTCCTTGAGTTTTTTGTGCTGGGGAATACATCTTGTTATGAAGAATATTTTCATTTTAAGTTGCACTTCTCCAATGTTGTAACTGATTATGCCTTCCTTAGATGCCACATCCCCTCTGAGAAAACCAGGCAGGACATGGGGACCAGACTTACCGATGCTAGTGCACTCCATGGTGTGGTTGTTGGCTTCCAGCCCATCAGGGCACTTTTCAAGGCACTTTCCACTGTATAAGTAAAACCCACTTTTACACTTTGTGCAGAAGTTTCTGGTGAAGCAGGTATCACAGTCAGCTTTACATTCTGAAATGCAAACAGTGAAGAACAGAGTTGTTGCTCTTTACCATGAACTGCCATGGGCTCTCTCACATATACCAGAATCACACAATTCTAGCAATGTCAGACAATCCTCAAAGGAAGCAAATTATATTAGGTCTTCTTCCTGGCCTGTACACATGGTGAGGCTAGCCACAAGTGACCCTGGCATGGGTGAGAATTTAGAAAGTATGGCCTGATGCTGAACGGCCTCACACTGATAATCTTCTTGGAGACCTATGCAAGTTGCAGACAGAGCACAGCACATGAGAATAACACTGTGCTGCTTCTGCCCTATGCTGACACTGCATTGGTACTAATTAACCCTGTGGGCCACAACTGCTGGGTCAGCTCCACACTGCCTATCTCCATTCATCCAGGAGAAATAAAAATGTGCCAGAATTTAGAATGTGCTTAAGAGTGGTTTGGATCAACATATCTTTCCTTTTCATTAAATGGTTCCCTGATGTTCAATCAGATGTCCTGTAGTATTTCATGTGTTCTCTATATGACTACCCAAATTGGCATTGCTGATATATTTCCTAGTTCTCTGAAAATTTTAAGAGAAATGCTTAAAACCTTGTGTATGGCATAGCTCATGCCTGATATGCAAGGCCACACACTGCTAAAAAGTGAGCAAATACTCTACAGTGTCAAGTTACTCTGTAAGACTTTACTCTGGGGTCCATTCATTAAATAACTTTTATTACCAGGTAAAAACTGGGAGAGTTTCTTGGCCGTCGCTCTTATGTTTTTATATCACCTGTGGGATTAAAAACAGTGAATTCAACAACAAAAAGAGGAGTGGGGAGGACATTGTGATCTTTTCCAGTTCATTTATGGTTCAAAAATCCATAGTGGGGTCAAAATGTTGCCTGAGCAGTAAAGAATAGAGTTGATTTCTCTGTCCCCCAGCCCGGAGACAACACGAATCAGTAAATTCCCCCAAATCTGGCTGAAACCTGGCCAGCTGAAGCCTGGCCAGCTTCTACAGGCATTCAGAGGACTACAATGAGTGTGAGACAAGCAAGAGACCAGGGCAAACCACATCTCCAAAGAATGCCACCTGCCATCTTCTCTCCTTGTCACGGGGGTCAGGCGGGTAAGGGCAGAGGGTTAAACAGCTCCAGCCACCAAGATTCAGCATTCCTCGGTCCCCACTCTCTCTTCAGAGCTGCCGGCGTTCTCTTGCTGCTGGAGGGCAGTGCCCGGTGCCCACCGGCGCTTCCTCTTCACACGAGGATCTAGAGGAGGAGGCCATCACCTGGATTCTAGGCAGGTCATTCATGCAGAGCCAGGATCCCTGAGCTTTAGGTCATTTTGTGGTCTTTAACTTCTTGCTCAGGTTAGTATTTAGTGCACTACTACAAAGAACTGAACAAATAAGGACACGGCCTGTCCGTCTCCTTCTCTGTTGACTCGACTCCTAAGGAGACACAGCATTCAAGAGAGGACAAACAAATCCATGCGCTTCCCCTTTCCCCAGCACTTACTTGCACACTTATTAATGTCGGGATACCGTGTCCCATAGTATCCGCTTGGACACGAGGAAAGACATACTCCAATCTGTTTCATGCCAATCCTCTCCAGAACAAAAAAGAGCCTGGGCTTACATGACAGGCATCCGTTGTAGTCAGAGCATGTAGCACATCCTCCTTGGCAACCCTGGCTCACGTTTGGATGCACTGAGAAGAAAAGAATTTTAAAAAAATGTGAGAGAACAATACATTAATCCAGACCATGAAATAATGGTTCCTCTGCACTTGGAAGGATGAACCATCCATCTCTCTGTCAGCTCTTAAAGATTGCTTCATTTTTTCTTGTGTCTCTTATGACCTGACTTGTCATTTCAGAAATTATTTCATCTGCATAAAAATGAGAAGCCCAGCCGACATCTTCACGTCTTGCAGAAATAGCCAACAGCAAATGACCTTTGGAATAGTTTGTATGGAACAGCAGCATTCTAGAGAACATTTATTTTTCTTTTCCCTATTTTCAAGGGCTTTTCTGACTTGTGTGCACTTGGCTCAGCAGATAAATTCATGTTCAATTTTTCTTGCTTTTCCTAGTTGGATGATTAAAAATCGATCTAGTGCATAATGTCCCTCATCGACTAAATGCCATTTGATTTGAGTTCTGCTGTGCAGGAATATGCCCTTGTAAGATCTGATGATACTTTGCCTTAAAAAAAAGACACAGGAGAGCCATCCTTCTCACCCTCCTTCTTTCCCTGGAATGTTCTCTCTGGCATGTTTTTAATCTCTAACAATTACAACCTGATGTTTAGACTTAACTGTGGCATTTACCCTGCTCCAGTCTCAGCATGTAGCATAGGTAGGATTATATTTGCCTTTCAATTGAATTGTTCTAATTCTTCAGACAAGGAAAGGGAAATTTATTATACTCACTGCCTAACTTCTTTAGGGGCTTGGGGATAGCAGGAAAGAGGATGCTGTTGCAGACTGTCTTTTCAGAAGCAGACATGAATCTGCTGTGTGATATACTGAAGTGTATTACTTCTCAGTAGTAGAGAATAAAGTTTGGCATCTTCCTCTACTTTAGAAGTTGTTACCTCCTTTTAATTCCTTCTTGCTTGCTTTCATAAATAAATTTGAACTAAAAAAATAATGAAGCATCAAGTAGCTCCAGACCCTGTGTCTCTTCTTTTTTTAGTCTTGTCTTGCTTGAAAAAAACAGGTATTTTTCTAAATGCAAGTTTTCATCTCTCAGCCTGAGACATCAGGCTATATTTCATACATAGGAGAAATATAGTCCTCATTTACATTTGTAACTTGTATTTGTAAATACTATTGGCTTCCTGTTCTGCCTTCTCCTGAGGCCAGTGATAATTTTATAAATATGCACATGCCATGATGGTGTGATTGCTTGTTTTGGTTTTATTTTGACCTGCAGACACTGCAAAATAGCTTGCACACACAATGAACTTGCTTTTTCAATTCCTTTCTGTGGAGCCCTTGGAGGCAGACCAGGAGTTCACATGAATCCATGGCTTACATATTGAGAGCCACCACTGCCTGCTGCCCAGGGGAGGGTTGCCTGGCAGGGAAGTCAGGAACACCACTGTACTTTGTTCACTTACACACTTGGCAGAAAAGATATGTCCCATGAATGGGAAAAGCAATTCTCTGTGCTCTGAAGTTTCAGTGACAAGTCCTGCAATCTGAAGAACCTCAAAGGGATTGTGAGTTCACTCTTCCTCTTTCATTAATAGAATGAGGAATGAGGGTTATTTCTCTCAGTAGGGCTGGACATGTATGAGATGTACAAACTTTGGCCCTGCTGTGCACAGATGATTTCAGTAAGAATACAAGAACTCAATTCTCTGTGCACACTGAGGCACTCATTTTATAGCACAACCTAGAGGAAAGTGTGCTTAAAACGAGGACACAACACCACTATGAGAATAAATGACATTCAGCATAGTGAGAAGTTGCAACCCCCATTCAGTTATCATACTCACTTTCACTAGACTCTCAAAATACTGAGTACTTAATAAATATAACGTTATTTTTTTCTGAAAATATTCCAAAGGTACAGAGCTTATTGATTTTGAAATTAAGAGCCTGAGAATTTTTTTCTTTATAAAATTAAGTAAATGAAAACATCCTTGTCTCTCTCTCTTCTGTCTTCTGGCTCTTGTATGAAACTGCTTTCAAAGACAGACACAGTAATGTGATCTAAGAAGCTGACATTATTTAAAAACTATCTGTGACTTTCCTTCATTAAATCTGACAGTTGGATGAAAAAGCAGCTGAAGTACAAAATATTTGTCATCAAAGCTGCTATATAAAATATGGATGATCACTTTTGACGGGAAACATATTATGTGTGAGCACCTGTGACACATCATTATGAATAGATTCTCTTGACAGAGAAAACATTACGTGCAACTGCTCTGAGGTCAAGCTGTGTGTGTGAGCTGAGACAGGCAGTACTTTACTATTGAAATATGATAATTCTCTATAGCTAAGATCCACTACATGGCCAATTTCCATCTCCCCTTTAACTCCAGAAGTACTAAGTATAAAATAAAATGTACTTCTAGCCATTTTCACAATTTCTGCCTCTTTTCATGCATTCCAGATACATCTCATACAAATAACACAGCAAAAAAGGAAAGCCTGTAGTTCCAAATGGAGAACGTTATTGCTAATGTTACGGAGCAAGAAATAGGATAAAATATGCAAGTCAAGCTCCACTGATTTCATGTCATGTTAAAACTAAATGTGTGAAGCAAAATAAGCTCCAGTTCTTGGAAATTCTTAAAGAAAAATTATCACTGAAAAGTCAGATTAAAATGATTAAATGAACCACAGTTTTTTTCTCTTAAAAACTATTAAAGAGATGCTTCTTTTTGGATTGTCTCCTACTGTGTCTGGCATTTCTTTGAGTCTTGTATCTCTTCAATAAAATAGTTTCTTATTGCTCTTGCAATAAGGGTAGACCCTTATTCTGGCTCAGGCAAGAATCAAAGCAGGGAGGGACAAGCCACATGCTCCAGAAATTGGCATTCTTTGAAAGCACTGGGCTTTGTCATTGAACCTGTGAGAAAACAAACTGTGGAGCAAAAATATTTGTGCCTAGAGAATGAGATAGCACGTTTGAAATTAGGCCTCTCCAATCTCCAGCTGAAGATCTCATTCTGGTTACCTCTCAGCCTCCTCCCTCTCTGGTGCTGATCCAGATGCTTGCCAGATCCTTGTGATGTAGGGGCTGGTCCCTCCCCTGCTGCAAAGGCTGAGTGGGATTGAAGGGATGCAAGAAGGAAATACAGCAAACTCAGGCTGTAAAACATATTTCTGCCACAGGGAGGGAACTTATTACTTCTGGGTACAGAACTGGCCCTTACTATTCCTCTCTCATTGCAACGAAGTTTTAGTACCCGCAGATCCCAAGTGCTTCAGCAATGGCACACCATAATCCTAAGGAAGCAACCAGAAGTTTCACCTCTTTTTTTCCCGTATCAGACACTGAGCTCGGTGTTTAAGTGACGTGCCACAAGAATCTGGAAACATAAACTCCATCTGGTGAAATCCAGTCATGGTACACCGGGTGCAAGCATTGCTTCAAATGTCTATACTCAGGTCAACAGTGGAAATGCGTAAGTAATATATACCCACTTTAAGAAACACTTTGAAGTGAAAAAGCAGGTGAAAAAGCACTAGGTGAGCACAGACCACTCCTGTTAGCCACAAATTATAAATGTGGTAAGAGGGACAAAAAAGAGGTTCAGTGCCTTGGGAAAGGGTCGGGCACTGTGGCCTTGTGGGTTAGAGACTGGCTGCAGAACCAGGAGGTATGGACTATAGCATTGCAAACATGTCCAAGAAATGCTCCTGCTAAATACTCTTGCTTGAAACCACCTGGTCTTTGGTGCAACAAAAAAATGAAATATAAAAAATTCTCAGCAATGTTCAGAACTGACTCAATGAGGATGAAATATTGCATGTATGACCCTATTAACCATTGAGTGCTCCGCCTCCTTGTATTCAAACACTTTTTGAGCACAGCAAAATCACAGACCCTCAGGGATGGAAAATGCAGCATAGCAATGGGCAAAACAAATGGTGGAAGCACGGAGACCCACAGACAAGTTCTTTGTCATGTCTTA
Source organism: Vireo altiloquus (assembly GCA_013396875.1). Taxonomy (NCBI): domain Eukaryota; kingdom Metazoa; phylum Chordata; class Aves; order Passeriformes; family Vireonidae; genus Vireo; species Vireo altiloquus. The sequence goes on from VZRF01006837.1 coordinate 1,985,576, forward strand.
CACTAACATCAGCCAGAAGTGGTACAAACTGTGCATGTGCAGACTCATGACTGGCTATAGGTCCAAAATCTATCCTCCTTTTTCTTTTTGGAAAGCCTAAATACTGGAGATTAGAGAAGACCCTAAATTAATATTGAACCATTCCCTTCTCCTGTCTGGCTTTAAGCCCTTTTTTTCCCAGAGGCCTCTTTTAGTGCAAGCCATTTGTCCAGATATTAGTTTTAAGTCTCATTAGCAAATGAAATCTCAGAATATTTTCCAAAGCCCTGCTCTGGAAACAATGAGTTGTGGTCTCTGTTAAAAATAGAAAGTTAAGGATAAGGAGCTGAATTTGAATCTGAACTTTCAGGGAGGAGAAGCTAGATTTTGACCACATGCAGCAAATAAATTCTAAACCTTCACAATGACGTTTTCCAATTAGTTTTACTCCATATATAGATTAAAATTTGTGGAATCAAAAAGACATAGAAATAAAAAAATGCAGGAGGAATCCAGCTGGGCATACATTCTGACAGGCAGAGGAAAAGCACTGGGTAAGGGTAGAAGAATATTCTTTGCCTGTTTGCTGCAGCTGAGGTGCACTGTCTCATCACCTCTCTCCAACAACAAGATGTCAATTTAGAGGTATTCTCTTGAAATGGATGTGCTAGGCAAATGAAATCCATCCCTGCTGCTGCTCCTGGTTTCTCAGGCTTGCGCATTCTCACAGGAAATATTTTCACAGCAGAGCTGCTCTGGAATTCGGCCTTCCCAGCTGGGCTGCCCCTCGCCGCGAGAGCCAGACCCCACCTCAGCTTTCCCCACCACACAGCACCCAGGCGGACATTAGCCCTTGTGGTGGTGGGGATTTGGGATGGGAAATCCCACGGGTTCTCGTGTCGTTCCACTGCTCTGTGCACTCCCTCGCGTTCCTTTCTCTTTCCCTTGCCCAGTGAGAAGCAGCTGCCTGTGGTGGTGGCCTGAAAACAATGCTTCATGTAAAGCGGAGCTACTCTCAGTCATGCAGACCGTACTTTAGGCAAACGCAAACAGCGTTTGGCAGTCAGCTCTTCTAATGAGAAAGTCATTAAGGAATTCAGTTTGCAAACCACAGCGTATTTCCTCAGACTCTTTCTTGGACAATGTTTCTTTGTGTGGAAATGCGTTAGAGGTGGGACGCACGATGGTGGGGCAAAAATGCTGAACTGCTGCTGCAGCAACAGGCCGTGAGGAGCAAGGGCAAACCCAGGAGTGGTGGGACAGCACCGGGAGAGCCACTGTTCATGGGTTTGATAAATTTGTATCATCAGTGCTTAATTGGTTGCCAGCCCAGACCAAGGGGAAGCCTGAGTTCAGCCTTGCAGGCTGAACTCTGCTTGATCGCTAGGCCTTAAGTCAGCTGCAGGGAGGCAAGGGACTGGGTGTGCTGTGATGGGCGAGCAGCTGGGGAAGATAGACCCACACATGGCAATTACTACATTGGATTTGCCATAAGTTTTCTGGGATGAAACTGAATCAGTGGTGATAGCTGAGGAATGTGGACTATGTCTTCAGCCTCCTCTAGATCTACAGGAACCTGAGGCATCCACAAAAGAGGCAAAGAGGAAAAATCAGCCCAAAAGTCAACTGTTAAAGGCTTAATGTCTTCTGCTTCTCTTTGTGATTTGTTCTTCACTAATACTTTAGGATTTCTTTCTAAGAGGGCAGTAACTCCTCCAGAGATTTGTCTGACTTCTATTTTACTTCAGAGTATTGCTGCCTTCTGATACAAAACATGTAGCAAAGAGGATTCCCAAGTGTCTTCCTATGTTTTGAAGGAAGAAGATCCTATACAAAGCAAAAAAAATTTCCCCAAACATCTGCCAGCCTAGGACAAAATTTTTTCAAGAGGCAGTTCACATCTGAGGGAAAAGAAACCAACCTATTTTATTCACCAAAAGTCAACAGTTCTAAAAACCAACAGAACCATGAGTATGGGGGTGTTCCACAGTCTCAGGGAGTATCCATAGCTGTTTTGTAGTGGTGTCTATGAGCAAGGAGGCCCTTGGCCCAAATGGCCAAGACCTCACTGGGGATTGCCTCATCATTATTAAACACATGTCTGGCAGAGTGATCCTGAAAATTAAGTATGCTGGCAGCCAGAACACATTTCCCCTGAATTTGGTTAGAAAGAGCATCAACAGGCTGAAAAATCTCACCAGGGGTGCAGAGTTTTATGCAGTCTCCTAGCATCTTCAGCACAACAGAAATCAGCCACAGCAACCACAAATGGCTCCTTGTCATTCCAGAGAGTTTTGTAAATAAACTGAAAAATTCTTTTCATGGAGAGAGAAGGGAAATTGACTTTTTTTCCACATACTATGGAGCACCACCAACATTCAAGGATCCAGAAAGTTTAAGCAATATAGGAACCAAAAATGATCCCTGAGAAAATTGCCTTAAACACCCTGATAGTGATGGTGAAGGCAGGACCAGGTCATGCAATACCTTCTCACATCAAGTTCTAAATCCTATAAGCAACTACAGGTATTACTTTTAGAGTCAGCTGTAGTTGTTTCCAAATACTCAGTTTTCAAGACTATACATTATGAATTTTTTCTAAAATGTAAAATTCAATTACATAATCTCCCTCATCTTGTCAAAATAAAAAGAACTGTTATAGAAGGGTAAGTATGTGATCTATTAAAAGTAGTAACCTAATAATTGTAGTAACCTAATAATTGTATAACCAGCATGTTATGACAGTTGTCAGATTCAGCTACTTGCAAATAAAGCATCTGTGCTCAAATAAAAAAGGAGGTATGACTTTTGGAAAGATACTATATTTGATGCACATATAGAGAATATTTTAATACTCTAATCCTGCAAGTTGCTATCATGAAGATCTCCGGCTGATTTTATACTGTTCGTATGGACACAGAACTCTAAAAACAGAGTTGTCAACATCACTGTGATTCCCTTGAGTCTCCATTCTCTTCCCTATGAGACACGCATGCTTCTACCAAGTAAAGAAGCAAAAATGCATATTCTACATGCTCATTCTTTGAAAATGCTTGACTTTCTGTTTGATGGTAGTATTCCATCTACCATTTTTGTGTTTCTAACAGAGGTTGTGAATGCACAGGCTATCCTCGTGGCAACAGAGCCTGTACCCCCCCAACCCCATTTGCTTCTCCTGTTTTGTTCTCCTAACGTACTGGAGACTTTTATTGTTGCGTTTTACACAGATGCTCGTGTATTTCCAATCTGTATAAGGATCACTCAGCTCATACTGTCAACATTACACAACTACAGTAGCATTTGCAAGTTTCTCGTTTCCCACAGGGTCTTTTGAGACCAGAGTTTTTCTCTCAAAGTTTTGTTTCAAAAACCACAGAAAGAACAGCAGGATATAACAGATTTTACTTTCCATGCTGGGGACTAGGGAGAAGGGTTTAGGCAGCAAAAGCCTGTAATCCCATGTCGAAACTATGATTTTCTACTACCATGTTTACAGCGTTAAAAAATTAATAAGCCAGACAGCAAGCCAACCCACTGCCTTGGCATTGCTCAGATGTGCCTTTGGTCAATTACTTAATATCCTCTCTATTTAGTGTATTTTCCTAAGTGGAACTGATCAAAAGTTTCTACTGAATGAAATGATTTTGTTCTGTGTAACTATTAAATTCATACCATACTGAAGCTAACTGGAAGGCCCAAGTATATTGCTCACAGTGAAACCGTTCTGAACTGACACCTGCAAACACTGAAGTGGAATCTGTCTCTTTAAACTCAAGACTCACGTCAAGATTTCAAGTCATAGTGTAGGTACTAGGGAGTATCACAGTTCTGGAAAGCCTCTAAAAATTGTATTCTGTGAATTTTAACAAGGAAAAACTCTGATCTCAAATTTTCATGAGGAAAAAATGCTAACTTCTCCAGGCTGACCATCCATCTGCTAGTGACACAAGATACTGTCCAAAATTCCAAATCAAAACTAATGATTAAAATACTAGTGACCCTTTCTTTGCTGCAGTGCTATCAACATACAGCAAATGATGATCCAACTGTTTTCAGCTTTCCCTCATGTCGCTGGGACACATGCTAGTCTAAAAGAGAAAGACGTCAAAAGTTTCTGAGTGCAAAACACGGACAATATGATGTGAAATCAAATTCAACTCTAGCAGAAAACAGACAAGAGACATCATCACCAGTCAGCTTGGACTCTCTGACAAAAGTCCTGGCCCACTAAAGTCAGCAGTAAAACTCCTGTGAAGAGAAAGGGGTGAGGATTTCAGTAATGTGTTAATCAACACTGGGGTAGTCCATGGTTTGGAGCACAGTTATCTCATATTTAGAGGGCAGTGTGATTGAATGGCCTGTTTGGATTGTGATTAAATAACAGGGTGGGTGAGATTTAAGTAGGCATCCGATTCCTAAGAAACTGATTCAGTTCAACAGCTCTGTGTGCCTGGATTTTCTAGTGAAGTAACTATGAATGGCAGGTAGTTAGGGCTTGTTTCATCACTCCTTCTGCGTGCTGCCCTCCCTTTGAAGTCTGAGCCTTTCCCTCCCAACCAGCTTCACTGCCGCACACACTGGCCCACATGAAAGAAATTTAGCGCTCACACTGAGCATCATTCACTTCCCCAAAACCGTCATACATCTGACATCACTGCAGTGACACACAGCAGGCAGTTTAGTGTTGAGCTACAGTTGTGCTACAAAGTATTTGAGCTGAATTATTGGGGTGCTGGTGATGAAATCAAGGCTATCATCCATTTTGTGCTAAAGCAGAGAAACAGTGGATTTTCTTTGTGGTGGTATGCCACCACTTCCCTGAGGATTTGCACACAGCTCGGTTGATTGGAAGAGAAAATTAATTAAAATGACTTAAAACTTCTGTTTGTTTTTTGTTTTTTTTTTAATTAATGTAACATCTGTAATAATATGTTCGTTATCCCAAATCAAATTAACAATATAATGCTGACACATCAAACCTACCAGATAGTTAAATTAATTGAAAGCTTATGCACAGGCTGTATTTGAAAAGAGAAGCTGCAGGGGCTGTAGGTGAATGTTGCAGCCAGTGGCTGCATAGACCAAATGCCATGTTGTCCCTTTACTGCCACCTCCAGAGTGGAAAACACCCCCCACAGCTGCTGGGTTAATGCAGGATGGAGACAAGTCCCTCATACACACCTTTATCCACATTCTTCCTGGTAAGGGGAGCCCCATGGCCACCACCTCCCTTGCAATCTAAGGCTAAAAGCTGCCAGCCTACTCCAGCCTCTTGAGGATGCCCTGGAGAGGATGTGTCGCAACCAGGAAGTCAGTTTAATTGATTAAAGGTCTTTATGAATATTTTGCTCTGCTTCAGTGTCTGCCCATAAGGATCACATCTACAGATGAGAGGAATGTGACTGAACAAGGATTTTCAAAAGTGGAATTCCTTGAAAATTGCCATACAAGGCAAAAAATTAAACATTCCACAAGAATAAAAAGATAATCTGATTCATTTTGTTTGCAATACATGCTTTCAGTTATTTGAAAATAAAATTTGACAAAATTTGGTCAAAATATTTGACAAAATATTTCTATTTTTAAAGAGTGTCATCTTCTAATGATTTTTTTTTCATTAATGATTGTCTGAGTGCCTTTAACTTAAAATAGCAATAGCAACATTGTAAAGGTGATAAGGAATTATAGGATATAGAATTTCAATTTAAAAGAAAAAAGAAATTCTATAGTAAAAAAAAAAAACTATTGACATTATGACCTATTGACAATATGACCTATTGACAATATTAAGCAAAGAAAGACAAAACCCCATAGCCCAGTAATTATATATAAAATCAAGAATTAAGTAGCTAGGAAAATTTGGGTTAGTGTAAAGGTCTTATTAAATGTTTTATAGTAGGAGATGCAAAGCCAACGATTTTGAGGCCATTTTAATATTTCTGTACAATAGCAAAAACATATGAAAAAAAAGTCTAATTTGTCTTTAAAGTTTGTCTTTAGCCTAAACTGAAAATAAAACCTCCACATTTGGAAAGATTAATGGGCAAACTGTGAACTATAAATTTTTAGGACTGACCTTTTTATATGTCTAATACATTATTTAATATTGCTGGTGCACATCCAAAGTGACATCTGACACTTTTTATGCACAACTGAAGAAGTGGTCATAAAAATATACTTTTGTTGAAGTATTTTACTGATAACAATGGTAGGTGTCATATAATTTAGGCTGGATCAGAGCAGCATCCCGAAGGTGCATGTTTAACCTAGTTCTGCAAGTGCAAGAACAAATTTGCGAGACACCTCTTCCCATCCAAGCTCCTGCACAAGCAAATTATCCATTTGCTGTTTCATGGCCTAAGAGAGCTGCTTTTTCAAGCATTGGGTGCCTTAGCCAGCTTGCAAAATATCCTTAGCACTTTGCAACATGCTCTGTTGAAGAACGTATTTTTAATAACTCCAGTAATGAGGAAGAGAGGACTGTTCAGTTCTGTTTTGTCACGCTGTAACTTAATTAAGTTAAGCTGATGCAGAATGAATGATAGAAAAAGAACGCATTACTGCAAATAGAATTGTCTAATATAAGTTATAACAACAGTTAGTTAGGCTTCAGTGAAAGCCAAACATCCCCTAGATATTAGAAGAACATGAAATCACAGCAGTTATTTTTAAAGCAACCAATATGATGAATATTTGGCAGCTCAGCTGGTGGCTAGTGGCTTGCCACCGCGTTGGGCTGCCATGAGACAGGGCTCGGATGTGAGATGACCGCAACACCACCACTCAAAATGCCAGGCTGCTGCAGAAAAATTGTGCTAAAAAAATGTCACAAGCAGATGCCAAAATGGAAAAAGTGAAAGGAAAGACTGAGCTGTGCTCTAGCATGAAAACATCCTCCTTAACTTACTCCTTGACCTCCTGGACTTGCATGAAGCAAGTCACACCATTGGTCTCACAGAGGGAGCAAACTGCTACCCCAAGTACCCAACAAGCACGTGCTCCTGGTGACAGCAATAAAAATCATACAAGAAGGGATCCAGTCCTGGGGTAGAATGATGGACCCAATTATGAACTTGTAATCTGTAGACCACCAGATCTCTGCATAATGTTAGAAATCAAGAAAAATTATGGTGATGATGTCTGTTCCTCACCTCCAAAGCAAAAATTTGTACAGTCCAGAACACAGGAAAAAGAAACCATGTGGTAGAAAATAAAAGCTAAACTTTCAACATCTAGTTACTTTGTCTTTCCCTAATAATACCAGTGAGTTATGTGCCTTTGAAGAAAGTTAGGGGGTTTAGATTTGAAGGTTGATAAAGTTGGCTGGTTATGGTCACTTTCTAGCATTGTAAAGTACTAGAATCTACATTTCCAAACCTAGGGCCTCCAGTGACACAACTAATCTCCTGCTTCATTCCTATGTATATACCCTCATTTTCAGAATGTCTGTGGAAGGTGCAGGTGGTCAGAGGTCTGAAAATGCAGCTATTTATTCAGGAGTCCAATCAAGGAATTGCTACTTCACTGCTAGAGTCAAACTTAAGAAGTTTTGGCTTTGTCATCTTTGAACTTCAATTTTTTTGTCTGCAAAGGAGAAATTATACCTATCTCTTAGGATTGTGAGGTGTTAAATTCATGGATATTTACAATATGTCCTCAGCCTTGGCTGAAATTTCTGGCTTCTTTGCACACGCAAGTCTTCATGAGAGAGTCTGTTCCTGGCACCACATTAAACCTTGTTTTATAGAGGGTTCTCTCTTATACATCAGATTGTTATGGGCACAACTATTGAGTCATGGGTGCAAGTGTGGTAACAATTTATTGTAGTTATTCACACAACATTTCCATGCACAGATTTCAAAGGGGGACTGAGACAAGTTGAGAAGCCAGTTCTTTTAACTTTCTGATTTCTGCTCTGTGACTGAAGAGATTAGATTATTGGAAAACATGCTATTAGCACTGGCTTGCAGCCAATGGGTCTGCTATGGATTCTGCAAGGGGTGCTGTACTCACTGTAAATTAAGGAAAAGAGCTGGGTAAGTTACTTCAGTGAGGAATGTTCCCTTTGGGAATTGTCCACAGCAAGCGAGGGCTGTGGTTCGTGAACAAAGAACAACAGGGAGAAGAAAAATAACAAAAAAAGTCAGAAATTTCAAGGAAATAAAAGGCTATTTTTCTCCTCTACACTGAACACTAAGTTAACAAGCTTTAGTGTTTCTTGATCCCTTTTTATGCTACTTTCTGCCTACCCAGACCAAATTGGAAAAAAACACCCATACAATTACCATGTAAGCCCATGATTAAATTCCTCCCCATTCGAAAAAGCACATCAGCATATGGTTACCTACACATATATGTTACAGACCCCTTGACTTCAATTAGACTTAAATACCTGATTAAAATTAAGGACTTGTTCCTGAATGGAGGCTCTTGTGCTTGGAGCAGACACTTATCTTCCTGAAGCAGGCAAAAGCCTAACTCCTAACATACTAACTTTGAAAATAATGCCTTGAACTTCTCAGTCATTAACTAATTCAAAGTTTAAACATTTATTTTTCTTAGCTTCACAATAGATTTATGTACCTTCATACTGGGGAAAATAAAATATCAAATATTTTCAACATAATGACAATGTTTTCATGGTGTTCCAGAGAGCAAAACCATTACTCTTTTCTCCTTATTTTTAGAAGATCGGAAAAAAAGTTCTCTTCCCTAATAATGCAGAGAAAAGCATATCTGTGTGAATTCAAAAGACTTATGAAAGGCGTCTAGCACTACTTTATTAACTTTTTAAAATTAATGTTCATGCATTTTAAATCATTGCCATTATATTTGAGAGTAAGATTCCTACAGTACTTGGAGTCAGCAGCTCTGTTCCTTTGTGTCTCAGTGAGAGATTCAACAAAGATGATAATTTCAGTGCTTTTTTAATATAAAGGTGTTCAACTTTTAGATTACTAAGTAGTTTTATAAAGGGCTACTAAACTATATCCTCACAGGAAAGCAAACAGATTGCTTTGATTTCAGTAAGAATCAAACCAGTGTCCTATAAAAGGAGAGACTCAAAGCCTGTTCATTAATCTCTAAAGTATCTTTTTCAGCTTAAATCTTCTGTTTGCCGTGTAATACTTTCCATACCAACATCGTATGTAACACTCCATATGGAAAAAAGCCAGTACCACAAAGGTGTTCTCACAGAAAATTAGAAAGAGGTGTTCAAAAGCAAGCTAAATAAAAAAGGAGGCCAAATGATCAGGGAAAACATTTACAAAGTTTATCACGTACATGGGAAAAAGAGAATAATTATTGCAAACTATTGTGATTTCAATTATGTTTAAAATCCCTGAGAAAATTATATAATCACACAGCAACAGCAGCAGTAAGACTCCAAATATATGTGCAGTTCTGTAGGACTTTTCATCCTGTGGTCCTCAAAGCTCTTTACAGCAATCAAATGAGATGCAGCTCCATGATGTAAGTAAATGCTTGAGGGGCCCTATTACCTTTAACAACACATGTTTGGAGAAGAATGGGAAATGCACTGCCTGTCTGATGGCTGCTATCACCAGTCTGGATTGAGACATTTGGGGACAATCTCGGGGTTAAAGCTGTGACTCTTGCCAGCAAATCCAGATTGGTTGCTAGTAGCCTTATTCTGCTTTGTGTTGCAAAGGAGGAGGCACAGCCATCCCAATGCCCATGCCAAAGCAGTAGTTCAGGACCAGGAACTAAGATCTTTAAGCGTTGGAGTGTTTTGGTGCTTCATAATGCTTGAGAGCTGCTGGGGGCAGGCAGGGCCCAGCAATGAGGAAAATTGGGATGTCCTCATGTCTTCACTTCTAGCAGGAACAGAGCTTCTTGGTCACTACATAGGGACAGCACTGCGTTAGACCCTGCCCCAATTCTCCTGTAGCAACTTTGTAAGCAAAGAACAGGTACATGAACATTTATCACCAAAAGCCTTTCCCTGGTATAGAACAGGGCTGAGCTCAGATATGCCGAGACCTCAGTCATGCCCGTTCTTAGAGATAAAAAAACATTGTAAATCTGCAACTAGCTTAGGGAACTGTTTTCTCCAAAACCAGCCTTGTCTGAGGCACACTTCACAACAGCAGCTCTTTCTATAGGCAGGAAGAAAAAAAAAAAAAAAAAAGTGGTCTGTAACAAATCATTGCCCCTAAAATATCTATGCTATAAAGGTATCTGCTACTGGTAGTAAAGATATAAGAGATCAATGATTGGAAATAGGTATCAGTGAGATTGAACTGCATTAAGACAAAATTCAGAAAGCCTTGGTAGACAGAATCATTGCAGCAGTCTCAGGGAGGCAATATAATCTCAGTCACATGTGTGTTTCAAATAAGAGGTGATATATCTTTTTAAAAGCATGATGTAGCTTAACCATAAATTACTGTGCCTGGGAAAGGAACTATTGAGTGAATCCAACAGTTTATGCTGGGCACCTTCAGACACCCCTTGTTGCTATACCCTTTGTAGGGGCACATGCTGGCAAGCCAGCCTTTTGTTAGCATTTTGCCTTAAGATAGTAGCAGCAATGTGACTATTTTCTAATTCCCAGTGGGTTGTGTTATGCTTGTAAATCTAATTCTAAAAAAAAAAAAAAAGAAAAAAAAGAGAGAATGAAATAATTGTGGATAAAAGCAAATAGAAGTGCCACATTTCTAATACAAGGTGATGATCCAGTATTTTCTTTGTGATTTGAGAACTACTTGTTTCACAGGAGATTTCAGAAATTACATAAACATTAATTCCTTAATAACAAACTCCACATTGTTGCCTTATGAAGAAAATTGGATTTTTATGTCTAGTAGAGTTTCAATGTAGCATATCTGCTGAATGAGGCATCAGTGAAAGCAAAGAGATAGTAGTAGACTTGTTGATTTTACCATTATATATTTGTACAGGATGGAGAATGGGAGAATATCAAGAAAGTATCCTTTTAATGTCACATGATTTTCTCTTGTTGTTGTGTCTTAGCCACTTGGCTAATACAGTTTAACATCTTAGCCACTTGGCCAATACAGTTTAACATACCTATGAAATTACTGACAAAACAAAAGAAAATAAATAATATGTTTTCATTTTTTTAAAGCCTAAACATGTATCTAGATTTCTTCAACTGTATCATCTCTTGCTCAGTTCTTTTATTCTTTATATCAAAGAAAATTTTTAAAAAGCACTAGTAAGCTAGTATTTTAAAAAGGATGTGAAGATGGAATGTTGTTTTACATAAAAAAAGGAGTTAAATAAAACAGTACTCCTCCTCTTTCAAAAAGCTGAAGGAAAAACCAGCCAAGTTGTTCACCACTACTCTCTTTTATGAACAATGGCATATATTCCACTTTCTTTCTTCAAACTAGCATCTTGCAGGAGTGTTAATGGTGCTGTCCTATACAGAACTTAGAGACACCATTACCCTAAACACCATATTCCCTCAGCCAGTATGGCTGGGAACAAAAGAAGAAATATTACCTTTATAATTATAGCCTCCCTTTTTATACTTTTCTTTCATCCCCATTTCAGTATGACTCCTGCTCTGAAGGTGTTACCTCTCCTCACTGAAAGGGATCCCCACTCCCACTGTCCCCAGGGTGTGCATTCACATTTGGGCTACATGGGTGTGATGTATTTGTATTTTCAGTCAGCAGTTTCTCACTCAAATTGGATGTGCTTAAGATGTTACTTAACATGGAACAGCAAATTTTAAGAAACAATTGTTTTCATTGTGGCCATTAAGTTGTAAAATAGGTGGGGATGGCCCACAGCATCACAAATTTGAGGCATAATGATACCCCAGCAATCCCCCTAAAATGATGCACAGTTAAAATGTCTGCTGCCCTTGAACATTCAAGCATAGCTTCAGAGTAGGAATTAAGAGCTCTGGAGGTTTGGTTGCCTTTTATCTACAATTTAGTACCTCTGAAAGTTTTTTATTCAATTTTAAAAATTAAGGTGCCTGCACTTAAGGACCCATGCTGGGATTTGTTTCTCCTTGTAGGTACAGCAGATTTAGACATCCATGTCCATTCAGGCAGCCAGCTGTCCAGGCTCCTAAAGAGTCAACATCTGTCTTGTTAGGTTTTAATTCCTCTGTGGATGAAGAGGGGGAGATCCTCTGGGCTTGGGGACAGAAGGCTTTGTAGTCATTGGAGAAAAACAAACACTTGTAGGGCTCAGTCCGTCTGAACAATATTAAACCTCTGCCTTGGAATGAGGTAGCCCAGGAGTTGCCATTTTATGTCCAGTGGCTAGCTCGGTTGTTGATGTTTATACTTTCAATATCTGCAGTCAAGGGACACGGTCAAATTATTTATTTGAGCAAAATGTCACTGTCCTCTAAATATCAACAGATCTCTGCCAAATTATCCAGTGAATGATCCTTGAGATTCATTGAGATAAAGAGGTCTGATCACCCAGACTTTAGCAAGATTTGCAAGTAAGTGGTCTGTGTCTCTTAAAATGAGGTCACTGTTGTTGGCTTGGAAGATAACTTATCTGCCTCCTCTACAATTTTCTAAAACTTAGGAAAATGCCCTCTTGTAAAAAGATGATTAATATGAAAAATGAACTGATATTTGTACAGGTTTTTAAAAGCCTGGTGCATTCTTGCTTCTGCTTCTTACTATTATTATTTTAAGGTGAATACAGTCATTTAGGGGTGTTTTGTGCCAAACAACTTCAGTTGGTCTCAGCTGTCCAAGCCCACTAGCTTACTAATGTTCCTCTTTCCTGAAGAGACCACTGAGTCTGCCCCTCTACAGTTTTTCTAGAGGATGAGTAGCTCTTCTGCTTGGCATTCCGAAGCTCCTATACATGCACACACAGATGTACAGTAGAAGATAAATTGCCTTGCATCCTACCTTCTTCCCTGCTGTGACACAGAAGCCACCAACCCTGTAAGTCACTGTGGTGAGAGATGAGAGTACCCACCAAGCACATTCCTGCTCAGTAGCTCAAATCCAACCCTCCCAGTTGTCCAGGTTGCTTTTAGCTATTTCTCCAGTAAAGATCTAAACTTATGTATGGAAAATGGTGACTAATTTTGAAAGGTTGGATACGACTATGAAACTGAGTGGAAAGGATGAGCACAGATTGATGTCCAGAATGACCTGGACACTATCCAGACATTTTATTTAAGGGAAGGGGACAAGAAATGAGAAGGAGACTGCTAGCTTTAAAAATAAGATGTGATGCTAACAGGTCTGCCTTACACACATTATTTGCGAGTACCAGACATTATTACCTTGGGAAAACATCATGAGTGGTCTTGATAAGCTCCAGGCCTTTTTCTTGCAGGACCTAACTTGTTCAAGGTGGACACTGGAGTCAAATGTCGTGATACAATTTTTATCCCTTCTGTATTGGAACCAGCACACTCTACTCACTGACCACTGAGAATAAATAAGGTAATTAAAATTTTAAAAGTCTATATCACCAACCTCTGTTATGATAAAAACGTCTGCTATGGTATGCACATATGCATAGACTTATACCTGCTGTTCACTGTGTTCCTAGAATATCATCTATTTTTTAAGCAAAGAAATTGTCTTACATGTATATGTGTCTATACATCTTCATTCATCTCAGTTTGTTGTAAAAGCAACATTTTTTATTCTCAAAATTATGTCCACTGGAAAGAGACTTCTGCTAGAATTACGTCTTAAGTATTTCCTAATGACCTCCAGAACAGTGTTCATCCCTTCTCTGCTACTAATATCCTACTGCGCAGGGAACATATAAGATTCTGTATGAACAGTATAATTTTGGAATACAATAAAAGTTAAAAAATCCACCAGACGAGTGCTTGTCTTTTCCCCTGTAACAATTCTTGATACATTTTGAGGTGGAAGGGGACTTGGTGGTTTGGGTTTGGTTTTTGGCTTTTTTTTGGGGGGGGAGGTGGTTAGGTTATATTTTTGGGGCAGACTAGAGAAAAGCAAAGATGTCTTAACAGGGACTCTGAGTACTTTTGCGGCTTTATACGGATCATTTAAAATACATTGGTCAGGGTAACACACTCTGCCCGTTGCTGTCTGGAAGATTTGCAAGCATGGTACACACACACTACAGAATGCTGTCTCTGTGCTGATATTTGTAATGATAACACACTGATGCTCAAATTACACTGTGTTCTGGTTGCTGCCTTCTGTCTTGCCCTTTCTTACAAGCAGCCTAGAAGCAGGATTTTCACATGCGTTTGTAAAGTGTCTATAGCTGCAAACATTAATAAGAGCTATCACTTAGGAACAGTTACTTACACTTTGTTTAATCTCTAATGGATTCTTCTAAATATTTACAGTAAAACAGTTGTCAGACCAAATGCTGGATGTTACTGGCAACTTCCCAGCAGCCAAAAAGGGAGGAGAGGAGAGGAGAGGAGAGGAGAGGAGAGGAGAGCCTACTTGTTGCATTCTTCTCTGGGGTTTTAGTGAGACAGGTTCTGCATTCTGTAGCTTGGTGGCACTGAGGGTCCAGAGGATTGTGCATACCCCACACAAGTTGTGCTTCAGTCGTGTAAAACTGCTTTTATTCTTGTTTATCTTGAGGGAAATGATTGTTTAACTGTTTTCTTTGCAGACACTGAAGTAAATAAGCTGTATGAAAGGCCCATGGCTGCTATAAGAGGTGGAGGAGCTCCAAATTGCTTGGAGATGCCAGCACAGCACCCGCTGTGCTCTTGGAAAATATCTTGGCTGAAAGATCTGGAACCTGCATTATTTCCCTATTGTTGTGGCTCCCTGGCACAGGCTGATATAGACTTTAAAATAAATAAAGCTAACCCTGTGAGGCTGAAAGAGAGCCCTTGGTGGGCTCCATCTCCTCAGCCTCTGAAGATACCTTGGCCCTGATGAGAACGGGGTGTGAGAAGAAGGTGTGGAGGAGGAACAAGAGGATGGGCAGCAGTAGGAGCCTGTGGCTACTGTGAGGGACCTATGTGCCAGCAGCAGCTGGCTAGCAGATCACCCACCAGGCTGTCCAGCTGTGTCCAGCAAGTGGGGTCTTGGGCAGGCAGGAGGAGGGGATGGTGGCTGCATAGCTGCTTTACAGCTGGCAGAAGTGCTGGTACACGGGAGGGTGACCTGAAACATGAGGCACTCGTGTGCCTCACTATCCCCCACTGTGACACAGCAGGTCTGTACTTACACAAAAAGGAACCAAGGATTGTTGTTTTTCTTTGGAAAAATTTCTATTGACTTGAAAATGAGAGCCTAAGAACCTACGAATTTACCCAGATATATGTTTTCTGTAGCATTTGCTATTGTAAGGGCCTGTCCTAATTTTGAGATGTGTGTGTGTGTGTCTGTGTGTGTGTGTGTATGAATGCATGTGTGAGAGGGAGAGAACTCTCACTGCCTACAACTGTTCTGCCAAGATAAACTTTGGAGCATTTTATAAATTAACTCTGCTGTATGTGTTTATTTTTCTTTTGGAGATTCTAAAAAGAGACTGTTCAACCCATCTTATTAGGGGCAGCACATTTTTTTAAAGAGAAAAATAAGTTCCTACTCTGCACTGGAAAGTATTTGCTATTTTCAGCGAAAAGTATTCTTTCCTTCTGACCTGGCATATTAGATAAGATTTATATTTCTGACCTGACATTAGGTAGTTAAGATTTATTCTTCTATATTAACTTTACTGAGCTTGCAAGCTATTCATTTACAGCATAGGGAATATATTTATGGCAGAAGCAAAGAAAGTTCACTACAAAGTAGTAAAATATGTTATTAGGAGTGTCCCATAGACTGATGAAAATTGTGAGTACCCTTGCAGCTGGCTCCCTTTTGACTCTTTTTTCCTTCTTTGTTATTTCAATTTTAAAACTTGAATTTGAAGTCAGTTTTGATGGCAAATAACTTAAAAGAGTCCAGATGATTCTAATATATCCACATATATGTACATACATTTATGCTGTGATTGAGAGGTGCGGGGAAGGGGATAACAAGTGACTTGAATTCTCTCCGTGTTCTTCTGGCAATGACCCAGGCATAAGTAACATTGGACCTCACTCTCCTGCCAATATAAATCAGGAAGAACTCCTCTGGGGTATAAAGTTGGTGTGTGAGTGAGCGCTGAATCAGATCTGGAGCTTTTCTCTATCCAAAGGTGTGGACCCAGGCAATCTGTTAATGTCCAATTGACTTAAAGAGGGGAACCGCAGACTGTGATGGAAACCTGGAAGCACTTCAAGCCTCTATAGGCAGAAAGTTGGAAAGTTAGAGGCCTCCTATTGAAATCAGTGGCAAAACCTCCCATTAACTTCAATAGGAAAAGAATCAGGCCCTAGATATGTCTGCAAGCCAGAGAAATGCATGGCTCAAGAAAAAGGTAATAGGAGCTGATGACTTTCACCAATAAATCACCAATGCAAACCTGGCCATGCTTGATTTAGACTCAAAATTGCTTTCATCTGATGTTTGTTTGAAACTTTTTCATTGTAAAATCTTCAAGAAGAACTGGCAGTTGTGAGAGCTGTCTGAACACGAGGCCGACGGCTGGACAGGGTGTGGTACCTCCTCTGCCCCCACGTCATCGGAGGGAGTCCATCTTAAAGAAAAGCAAGAAGCACTGGCCTGCCTGCAGAGACAGCAGTGCTTGCACTCTGCTGTGAACCAGAGGATTTCTGTTTCAGAAACTGTCAGACTAACTCTGTAAATCCACTTAGACTGAATATATTGGGGGAGGGGGGTTATGGCTCAACAGCAAGCCAAGAGGAGGAGTAGATATTTCCATTTGTGGACATTATTCAACTCCTGTCACAAGAGAGAATAGAGATGTACAGAGCTTTATTGAGGAATTAAATGTGTTGGAGAAAGGGCTTGGTGTAGGGAAAGTTAGGACCATCAGACATTACAAAAGCTGCGAATTGCTTAAAGAGTGCAGTGAGCAGAACTGCTCATTGCAGTTCAGCTGAGGAACTCTGTTGCCCATCCTACCTGCAACAATGCAGCTGAGGAGGATGATTTTGTAAGCTGTACTCAGTGGAGGCCAGCTCCCCTGCTACACATCTTGACAGTCCCTGATAAAGTGGTGGGGAAAACCACAACATTATGGAGGGGACTTTCCTCCCCTCACAATATTTTTACAAACAGTATGTTTTTTCTGCTGGTCCCTGAAGGGGAGAGGAGTAGACAAACTGGGTGAATAATTTGGTATCTGTGCTTGGTCAAACAGCCATAGATGTGTTTGATGTCAGCTGGCGCATTCAGAATAGTTCACCACTTCACAAAGTCCACACTTCAAATTCTTGTATTTGATAGACCTCAAGGTGACATTCTCTATTACTCTATGCAAACCTTCTCATCCTTCCTTATGTCCCAGGCTCCAAGGATTCACATCTTTCTGTATATGCAGAGATTCATGGCTTGTTTTTGCAATCAGTCTTTGTAAATCAAAGAAGTTGTTCACTGCTTCTTTTCTCTCACCAAGAAACCCACTGCTATCATCAAGCCATCACACCACAGCTCAAGGGCATTCTTTCTCTTTCTGCCATTTCTCCCCAAAACCCTGGTCTCAGCACAGTAAGTTGCAGTAATTTGTGGCTTGGCATCGAAAGGGAAAAGTGTGCAGAGGAAGAAACTTGCTTATATGTACAAACAGGGGAGTGAGAGCGAGGGAACACTAAAGACGTATTTCTTTGGGATAAGACTAAGGAAGACCAGAAATTGCTAAGACTATGAGAAAATAAATATTAAAAATATTGATTTGACAAAAGGCACATTATTATACACCCTTTATGTTTGGTATTCACATGTGAATTCTGGTGTGTCTGTTCTGGTTCAATGAAGTCGCTTGTTCTTACTTCCAGTAGGCTTGGGCTGGATTCAGGTGTTGCATGGATTGTAAGGAGGATGTGGATCATGACTGTACTAAATCTGGCAGGCTAATGGAGCTGATCTAGACTTATTACTTCCTCTACCACTTGCCACTTCAGAAAATGCAACAGTTTGGGTCTATTCCTGTGCTCACTTATTTAGCTAGTCTAGTCTGGTGCATGTTCTCACTCTGTGAATTACTTCAGGCACTACTTTGAGAAATAGTGCTCAAGTTCAATACTTGTAGGAAGAGAGGGAAGGCAGAGAAGGAAAATGCTCAGGAATACACAGTGCTGGGCAGGGTGAATAAATACAGCATGGGGAAAGCCATAAAAGTATCCTTCCTTATAAGTGGCAAATTGAAGCTGTTCTCTGACAAAACATGGTGGAATATCCTCATGTCCTGTACCAGCAACTCACAAACAATTGCAGATTGCATTTCTGCTCCTTTCTTGGTGATTGGCAACAAAAATCTCCCACTTATCATGGTTTTTTAGTAGCCTGTATAAACATTTAGGCTGGATTCTGTGCACATGCAAATTTTATGTTGGCAGGGCTCTGTGAGATATTTGCTTCCTGACATGAGTTGTAACTAGAAGCAGAATCAGTCCCTTAACCTTTATGACATGTTTATTCTGCCCAAACCATCTCCCACTACAAACAATGCAGAGGCTCTAATTGAAAACCTTGGGTTAGTATGGCATGTGCCTTATGATTGTGACATTTCTGTTTGCTGATAAAAGAGAGGAACATTGTCTTTCCTTGCACATGCACAGATGCAGTCACAGAAATGTACCCATACGCCTGGTCAAACCCCAGGAACATTAGCAGCAGTGCTG
The DNA here is from genome assembly GCA_013396875.1 of Vireo altiloquus. Classification (NCBI taxonomy): domain Eukaryota; kingdom Metazoa; phylum Chordata; class Aves; order Passeriformes; family Vireonidae; genus Vireo; species Vireo altiloquus. The sequence goes on from VZRF01006837.1 coordinate 2,004,228, forward strand.
CTGCATTGTCACAGTGGCAAGGAAAGACTCTTTTTCACTGGCACCACCAGTTTTCTCTGCCCAGAGCATGACCTATGGAACATATGGATATGGAACATCGCTTTCCTTCCAAGTGGCTAAGTAAAATTCACAGCCTAGTGATACGGGTCATTTGAAAAGAAAGAAAATTTTCAGAACCAAAACAGGAAGGGTCCATTTAACTTTCTGGTATAAACATACCAAGCTCATCAGAAAGAAAAGAGGGTCCCCTACCAAACTTCCAAGGCAATTTTTCTGTTGTTCTTTAATTTAGCATTTGGTTTAACCTTCATAAAACTAATTATTTTGTTTTCCATGACCAAACAGATTATAAGATTATTAACAGATTATTCCACCACCAGTGGGAGAAGAGATGGAGTTTTCAGACAAACCAAAAGACTTCATGTGGAGTCAAAAACTTCTATCTGAGGTTATCAGCATGCATTTCACCTATATTTTAAGACTATTACAAAGTGAAAATACTTTAATTCTTGCCTGTGTTGAGGTGAACTTTTGTGTATGTGTGTGAATGTGTATATACAGACATAGATATTAATGTGTACGGGAGAAGGGTGAAATGACAATGCATGAGGATGAGTTTTTCCAATTCTAGGACAACAGCTGTAGGGTCAGGAAGTTCCAGGGAATTAACTATATAAGCCAGAGAAGGTTTGTGTAGGAGTCAAGGAATATGAGACAGAAGATTCTGCTTCTGAATAAACTCTCTTTTATGCAGTGCTGCAATTTCTGTGACTGATCTCTTTTGAACAAGGTGTGCCCAAGGTCTCTGCATACTTCCAGATGAAAAACACAGGCCCCTTTTCCTGTTCCCAGAAGTAACCACAGCCAGTCATGGAACAAGACTAGAAGGCTCAACCAGCAAGTTCCATAGATTAATAACTTACTTTTCAAGAAATTATGCAAGGCTTCAGAAGGAATTATGCATTGACTTTCATAATGCTTGGTGGTCTTTTAGTGGTAGCTATGGTTAGAATCCTCCTCTCTCACATAATCAAGGAAGCATGGAAATGCAAGAGAAGGCTACTCTTTTGATTAATCTATTTTATCTGGACTCAGATGTGATTTATCCTGAGGGAGGAATTAACTTCTCTGCTCACTGGATAGCTGGAAATGATGTGATTTCAGAAAGAGGTGAATAGCAGCCTGTCCTCATCTTGAAAGGGTACAGTTCACAGTTTCCTTTGTGGCCAGCCAGATCCCGGCAATGAGTAATAAGATCCCCCTACTCTGATCGCTCCCCACCCAGTGCTTCCAACTTCCATAAAGCTCAGGAAGATCTGTGGTTGTCAAAGTATCCAGGTACGATACCTAGATTCCTTATAAATGAAAGCCTATTTGAAACCTCCTCCATAATTTTCACCTTCATAAAGTGATTGAGACCACACAACCATAATATATGTCATCACTTGTTAGATTATTTGCTCAGATATACTTAACTCGGAGTTAGTAATGTGACAGCTTACTTGTTCTAAGACATATTTTTGAAAGAAGCTGAGGCTTTAAAGCAGGAGTAGTATCTTACTTAATTACTCAGATGAAAGAACATGGTACCCAGTCATGGAAGAGAATAAGCACTTTCAAGTCATATTGATTTAGTAGGTTTTTAGCAGAAATAAATGATGCAAATGGAGAAAAAAAGCAATTTTTTGTCCACAATCTGTCTAGGGCAACTTGTTTTTATGTTTACCTGTTCCTCAAAATGACTTTGGTCCATTCTTCAGAAATAACATATGACCTAAGCAGCCATGAGGATGTCCTTTTGCTGACATTCACTAAAAATTGAATCCTACTGACAGATTTTTACACCTCTGAAACTTCCTCTCAATTGGTAGTTTATAAAGCACATTTAAATAGTTTCATTCCTAAAGTCGAAGTTTTGGTCTTAAAAATACTTGTCTAGGACATAGCAGAAGTTATAAATTCCACACTCTCATACAGAATTCTACTTTCCCTTTTAATACGCTCTCAACCCTGAAGCTTGTCAATTGCCCAACTCTTCATAAAACATAAACACAAGAGACAAATGTGTGATTTCATTTTGGACTGCAAAACAGAAACTGTTGTGGGGTTGTTTTTTTTTTTTTTTTTGCAAAACACAAAATCATGTAATTTATTTTCCTTCCAGGCCTTCAGGACCTTGTCTATTAGACATCTGTGGCCAGCGTGCCCAGCACAAGGAGGTCTCAGCTGATTATTTTTAGTTCTGTATTATACTAAAGCTTTCTGGAATCTTCATCAATCCCTGCGTGTTTGCGAAATACTTGCACTTAACATCTTCTGACTCCCATGTTGAATAAATAGCCTTTGCTCCCACTTTTCTGTTTTGGAGGGCTAGTTCTACACTCAGCTGTAACATCAAGTAAAATAACAGGAGCAACTCATTATTCAGTGGCATAGAAAAAAGTGACATTAATTATGAACATTCTAGGAAAAGGAAACAAGTTTATGAAACACTTGCCGACGCTGGTTTGTGCAATGCTCATGAATAAGCAACGCAATAATGCTGGGCAAGTGTGCGTGGGAGGCTCACTCTGGAGAAACTGGCTGTTTTCCTCTCTCTGACCAGTTAAGCTGTTACGATAAAAAATGTTGTTGCTAAAGAAACCTGTAATAAATCCTTCTGGGAGTATTGCACGTGCTGATAACACACATAAACTTTTTAAACATATTGAAGTGTCCGGCTTTAGTAGCTCTGGTTCATGTGGATGTTTGTAAAAGTTTTTCAAGAAATGCAACGGAAATCTTGTTCCACCAGCTGGTCGCTCCTATGATTCTGGTTCACGTGAGAACCTTGTCTTCCTTCCCCTTGAAACTGAGCCTCACTCTGTAGGGAAGCTGAGTTAAAATATCTCAAGCCCTATGTCGGCTACAACTTCCCATGAAAAAACAGTATCACCAGTGAAGCTGTGTACACAGGGAGTTATTTGGGGTGAAGTGGGGTAGATGAGCTGGTGCTTGGTAAAGGATTTATGCTGTTATGAACGTCCTTGTTTCGTGTCGTGATGTCCTCCATTGACACCTCCATCAAAGAACAGTTGGCAGCTCTGAGCAAGGTATTTCAGTTGCCTTTTAGTAGGTGAGAAGAGTTGGGTACCTACGTAAGGGACAAAAACCAGTCCCTACCCTGAACAAAGGAGAGTCGACCTAGTGTTAAAAGATGAGGTCAGAAACTGTAATCAAATCCCGGATGTTCAGGGATTTAGTTGCCCTGGCACTGCTACACAGCACTGCAAACCAGTATGTTCTTCAGCAAAAGAAAGGAGAATTCGCTCTATTCATTTGAAACACACCAAGAAGGGAGCAGCAGCCTTGCTGCCCCTTAATGTATCCAAAAACTTAGTTGCTAAAATATTTGGCCAGGAACTGAAAATCTAAGCTAAATTAATTCTTCCATATAGCAGGACTCTGGCCTATCTCTGTTGATATGCTCTAATAAACTGAGTTTTTTTCCAACTGAATTTGCATGTAATCTCAGGTCGTTTCTTGCACCAATTTTAGTTTGCACAGGAATGGCAAGAGCTTGAGGGCTGAGTATGGAGCAGGAATGCATGTGACTATATTCCAATTTCAGTAAGCAATCATCTGCAATATTGTACTCTCCATGTGGAGGAACTTTGCATTGATATATTTATTATTGGTCACAATTTACTCATTGCACTTTTTTTACATAGGGTTTCTTTAAGAGAAAATCTCAAAGTCCTGCATGGAGGGACCTGAGCTCAGATAGATGCTCAATGCCAGTAAGACGAAACATCACATTAGAAATGACAAAGCGTCTGAGAAATGTCCATGTGTCAAGGGTGAGGCAGAAATTAAGCATCACTAAGGGTGAGGGACTCATATTTAAATCCTGTCCCAGGCACACCTTAGGCACCTCATGTCCTGTTCTTGGATGTGAGCCTTTCTATGTTTGCCCTTGCACTTTATAGGAAGCCGCAGGAATCACACATCATTACTATCCCAACACCTATCAATGACCTCCTGTGTCATTTTACAGTGCCCCAAAATTTTCTTTACCCTGCAGAAAATATCAGAAGTCTGAAATCCCATCTAGAACCTTGCAATTTTAAACACGAACCTGTCAGGATGTAAAACTGAAGCTTGAAAGGATAAAGTTTATAGCAGCACTACCAGAACTGGGTTTAAACCTGTGGTTTGGGGTTTTACTTTTATTTAAAAGTATTACTATAAGCATTCCTTTGTGTTGTTCCCCCTAATTATTCTGTTGTGTGGAGCCAAAATATCAGTGCAAGACTGGGGTGCTGCTTGGAGCTGGCAGGAGCTCGGTGCCACTGCCACAGCCAAAGGCTCTCCCAGTTCAGCTCTGGTCCCCAGAGCTGAGTTCTTGCCTAGGAGCACCGGAGCAAGATGTATTTTATAGCTCCTTTGCTTCTGTGGCTGCTGCTGTGTTTGATCACAGGCAAAAATAACAATAACATTTGAAAATGCAAGGTCGATAGCCCATAATCTAGAAACTGAAGCGTAAAAATGTTTATTAGTTGTCAGCTGTCGTACAACTGTAGTACAATCGTTCCTCCTTAAGTAGCATTGCTCATCTCACTGCTTTGTACTAGCAACAAAAATAAGGTTAAAGTACTCATTAATAAAATCTTAGATTTTATTATGACAAAGCATCTAATTGTAATCATTCTGCTGTCGCCAAAAACTCAGTTATTCAATGATTTATAAAAAAGTTTTAGCTCTCATCTTTTTTTTTTTTTTTTTGAGAGCCATAGCATATTTTGCGTGAAGAAATATTCTCTGAGTATTTTTTTCTGAAGCATTGTTTGTGGTAATAGCAGACAGACAGACTTTTGTATAAAAACGTACATGGTTTCAGCTGCCTTTTGTCATCTGATAAGACTGTTTTGTTCAGAATTATTTTGGTAAAAAAATTGGCAAAGTGATTTTGAGTAGTTCAGACTCCAAAATTAGAAGTGAGACAAAAATATTATTTTTTTATTAGCTTTTATATCTCCTCCACCAAGCTTTCGCAATTTTAATTTAATTTCAAGCAAAAGGGACAATTCGCTGTAGGAGAAAATTCATTCTTAAGAACATTCACAGTTTTAAAGGAGGAGTGTTGCTAGTAGTCACTGTCTGTAAATGATTGAATATGAAATGACAGACAGCTTGTTAATGTTAGCAATAAAGTGCAGTGGTCAAGCCAGCACACTTGCTTTGCAAACCAGAAAGCAAAATGAGCATGCTAAGCAAGAGAAAATGAGTTCTAGCTCAGATTTTATCAGGTATAACTTCCACCGTCTCCAGTGAAATATTTATTGCAAGAAGAAACAGCAGAATGGGGATTGGCAAAGGCTGGAAACACTAAGAGTGGAGCTCAAAAGAAGAAATTAGTCTCAGTTAGCTTGTTTGGCTTCAGTTGGCTCAATAGGTGGAAGTAGTAAAATAGTTGTTCTTTTCATATGATTAAGAAAGAGACTGCCTCCCAAGCAGGTTATATATCCTACTTTTGAAAGATAAAAGTCATTGTTTTATCCTCTTCAGGGGCCGTACATATTTGAATAATGCAATTTTGCAACTATTTTAGTATAGTATTTCTTCCAAACTCAAAATGTATCCTGAGGTCCTACAGAAAAAATCTCACTCCAGCTCCAGTGAAGTCCATAGGACTTTCTCCACTGAAAGCAAAGCAGGCACGTTCAAGCTCTAAAACCATCTCACTAATAATAGCAATATTTTATTCTGTCTGCAGAGAGAAATAGGACTTTTCATATATTTTCAGGTATACCATCCTACATCAATGTCTTTGAGAAGTTGTGGTAATATATGTATTTAAAGTCTAACATGGATTTTATATAGTATAAGAAATGTCTTCAGCAGGTGATAGAAAAAAAAAATTGAAATTATCGTCCTTTCAGATATCAGGTATGAAATGGGAACTGGGAACTGGTCAGTAATGTCCTTAGGTCACCTGGGATAACATCAGTTATCATTCCACATATGCTGGTATCATCAGGCACAGATTTACATATACATAGAGTTATTTTAGAAAAAAAAATAACAACACAAGTAGTCTGTCCTTATCATGCTCCTAAAGCTTTCAGTGATGGGTAGTGATTTTCTGATTTTTTTTTAAGATATCACTACAATGAGATTTGTTCACAACCCGATGGAGCAGATTTTGCTTCTAAGGACTGCAAGAGGAATTTTACCGTCTATTTTTAAAAGAACAGATTCTCATCCAAGAAATGAGAAATATAGTTTCATTGCAAAAAAAAAAAAGATCCGCTTGTCACCAGCAAAGTACTTACCCTCACAATGATAATATGAAGACATCACAGAAAAAAATTAGCAGCATACAAACACTTTGAAAGAGAGCTAAGAGTAATTCAATCCTGCCCAAGTGGGACTGCTTGATGGTTGCTTCTTTGGCTAAATTCTTCCTTCCACTGTTGCACCGAGATACAAAATTATTCCTATTTTTAAAAATTGGTAACAACAACTATATTGCAACTATGTAATACTACCATCTGTGACATGCCAACCCTAAACATACGTGTAGAGATCAGTTATATATATAGGTGGTGAACTATTAAAATAATTACTTCTAAAATGAAGTGTAATTTAAACTAATAATGTAATTCCTCTTTTCTTGCTGACATTCTACCTCCCTGCACAAGAAAATAAAAAGACTAAAGATAAAATTTCACCAGTCGGGTGTTTTGTCACTATTTTCCTGGTTTGTTTTAATTTATATAGCTATGTATACAAATGGGCTGTTACACACCTCCCTGATTTTGAGTTTGTAAGTAGCTGAACGCAAACCAAGCCAGAAGTCCGGAGTGTTTGCAGACTGAAGCCCTCCACTAGTAAATGTGACCAGAAGTAGTTGCTGGAAGACTTGCAGTCCTGCATTAGGAGAGGAATGGACAGAAGAGCAATGGAAGGAAGGAAGGAAGGAAGGAAGGAATGCCGGGTATCCTGAACATGTTGTTATAGTGAAAGGCAGGAGAAAATTTTATGGGCTACCAATAATCATGGGAGCTCTACCTCCAAATTGCATTTCCACAAAGTCAGACAGATTATTTAACTCACAAATGTAGGAGTGCAGTAGAAATACAGAATTTTTTATCACTTCACTTATTCTAGATTTCCAAATTTAGTCCATGGCTCGCTGCTAGTCCGCAGGGTCATGGTAAATGATCTGCCGGTCACTCACAGACCCGCAGCAAATAATACTGCATTTCTGTCCATTAGGAGGTCAGTGAGAGATGTACATAACTGTCAGTACTAAGTTTTGGGGGTTGGTAGTGGCCTGCAGAGACAAAATATTTAACTATTGACTTAATCCTCTCTTTTTTTCCTAAGCAAACTGCAATCACTGGCCAATACATAGAAATTCCTAGTTATTGGTATTCTAGTCTATGCTCAGCCACATATTAGTCCATCTTGAAAGACTCAAAGAAGCAACTTCATTAATCTTAATTGCTCTTATCAGAGTAAAACCGCAAATTTCTCTGCTAACGGTATGTTTGCTTTTAAACTTTTATTGATTGTGTTTTGTGTCTAATTCTGGACCCGATCATCAGTCTGCACTTTGTTGTTGACTTCAGAGGAGTTTTATCTCTCCACAGCCAACTATATATTTACTACTGATCATGGGACAGAAATGTAGGATCCTCCAACTAGAAACTTCAGTAAGAGTTTGGAGAGCAAAAGGATTACAAACTAGACATTTCTCATAGTATGGATTACTTTGGCAATAGGTACAATTTAAGTAATGCTTCAGGACCAGATCCTTTTGAAGGGGTAATTTAACAAATTAACTTCAATCTATACCAGCTGAGAGTCTGGCATGGCATATTCTGAATTAGTTCAGACTTTATAGTTTCTTTATGTTAAAATATGTAGGTCTATAATATAATACATGGAATGGAGGACTCTGATAGTAAACAAAACAAAGTAACATGGGCTCACTGCTTGATGGTAAGTTATTTGTACTATATTTAAAAATAAGTGGGTTAAAGAGAAATTTACAAACACTTCCCTAGAAATGTGCCTATGATTTATGATTAAAGGAGACTATCTGAGCAAAAGAAACAGAAATCCAGGGAAAGTCTTCCACATAGTAGATGAATTTGACAGGTGTCTTCTTTATCTGCACGCTATAATTTATTTCAAGATGCACTCTTTACTAACAGCAATTCATAGCTTTTTAAAGCCAAAGTGATTAGTGCATGCAACTGTAACCACTTTTATAATAACTTTCATAAAAACTCATTCTCTAATTTTTTGCTTCAAGCCAAGTAACCACTATTTATGCCAAATCATGTTTTACAACCAGCTGGATTTGAAGATCTCAGATGTAGAGCACGTCAAGGTGAGGTGTTCTGAAAGGCTTTTTGCCTTCACTGCCAAAATAACGAGCCAGATTTCCATTCTGACCCTCCAGCTGTGATTTTTCCAGCCACTTGTTCTGCTGTGAGTTTATCTTAACTCTCGCATTTTAACCATAAAACTCTGAGCAAGTGCTCGGTACCTTCTCCACGGTGTACCAGCCCGCTAAATATTCGCGGCCAGCACTTCCGCCTCTATTTCCCGAAAGTTACCCTGCCGTGCAGGTTGCCTGAGGACGAACGAGGTGGGACGGCGCTCGCCTGGAGAGAACACCGCGTCTGCCCCGACGCTTGGAAGCGGCAGCTGCGCTGCGCCCAGCCCTGCGAGCGGCCGGGACAGGAGGCAAACCTGCCTTCTCCCGACCAAAGTAGGGCAGCACCCGGGCCGAGCCGAGCCGTGCCGAGCTGTGCCGAGCAGTGCGAGGGGAGCCGAGCACCTGCAGGCGCGGGCTGCCCGCCGCGGCACGGGACAGCAGAGGTCGCCGCTGGCCCGGCGCTGGCCCGGCGCGCCCGCACCAGGTGCCGGAGCAAGTCCTGGCGGAGGGGCCCCGCTCCACGACCCTCGCCCCGCGGGGATTCCTGCCCTCCGAGCCCTGCCGTGCCCCCAGCCCGGGGCTGAGCCTCTGCCGCGCCCGTCGGGGTACCCCTGTGGCTGGGGGCGGGGGGCAGCCGCAGCTTGCCGGCCCGCGGTTGCCAGGGGTTAAAGGAGTGGGTGGGAAGTGATGGAGGCTGCGGAGCCCTCCCTTGCCAAGGATAATAAATCGGATGCCCTGACATGTTTTACTTAGCCCTTAGTGCTCCCTCGCTGAGAGGCCGTCAGGATCGGAGGGCTGGAGCCCCGGTCTCTCTCGTCCTCAGCTCCGCTTTAGGGGCACTTTAGGTGAATCAAACCTTGTTTGCGGGAGGCAAACTATACAAAGGAGGCTTTCAAGGGCCAGCCGTGCCAAGAAGGGCAAGGCAGCGAAAAAAAGCAGGAGAAAATTAAAATAATAGTGCCTTCCCTCCCTGAGGAAGTAACTCAGTTACTTCTTGCTGATTAAATGCAGGCTGCTGTGTTTTATGACATTTCCTCGGTGTCTGCAGCTGTCAGGGAGAGCGGACAGGCATGAGCAGCCCCTCCGCGGTAGGTGCGCAGAAAGTGCCTCCTCCCCAGAAAGAGCGGCGGGTCCGATGCAGGCGGGGTGGTGAGGCCGGGTCGGGGGCACGTCCCGGCGGCCCCTGCTGCCGCATCCCGCCTCATCCACGGCTCCTTGCGGCAGGGTCACGGCAGAGCTCCGACCGGCGGCACTGCCGGGGGTGTCACCGACGATTCGAGCCCACTCCGCACCCCCACGCCGGAGCCAGAGGCCGCCTGCTCGTGGCAGCGCCCCGCGACCTGGACAGCGACTTCCCAAGGGGGCGACTCGCTGCTGCCTCCCTGTACTTTCCTCCCCGATGACGGGGGGCTCTCCTCTCTTCCTCGGGGCGACAGCTCCCAGGGAGCTTCTGCCAGCACCCTAGGTACTGCCCTTTGCCCCGAGGCCCCCGCCTGCCTCCTGCCTCTGCCCCGGAGCCACGCGGAGATGGACTGGGGCTGGTTAAATCAGAAGGGAAGAACTCGCCTCATCACATGGGATGGAAATTAAAAATTAAAAAATTCAGGGGCCACAGTCCCAGGACAGTGGCGGTGGGTGACTAGTGGCGGGCGGAGGCTGAAAGCCAACGGGCCGGACAGAGCCGCGACACCCCAGCCCCCTCCGCATCGCCGGGCGCCGGTCTTAACCTACAGCCATAATCTGTACTGCCCGTTCTCGGGAAGGAGGCTTCTCAACAGGGATGGAGAAAGGCATTGAGGGCATACCGGCAAAAAGTTACCTGTCATGTCTTCGCCCTTTCCCTTCAGAAAGAGGAAAGACTTAGGAAAGGACGTTCCCTTCTACCAGACATTAAAATGTAAAGCACCAGACACAGGTCTTCCCAGAGCCCGCGCTGCTCATCCCGGTGAGGTGAGAAAGAAGAGCAGAGAGAGGTCAAAAATCTACTTCATCCCTCCAGCTGAATGAAACTGCCTGCAAATCCGCTCGGCCGCGCCGCTGACGCGGGATTTAGTTCCCAGTGCGCTCGCCTGGGCACCGGGGACACGGAACCCCCCGGACAGGTGAACAGCACAACGAGAGCAAGCAGAAGTTATCAAAGTATAAATCTCTTCGCACTTACTTCTTCCCTGTCGCCGTACCCTGGAGGCGTGCTGGCTGCCAATGTATTCCATAAAGTTCAAAGTGATAAAAAACCAAGAAATCAGTCGCAATTGCATAGTAACCCTTTGAAAGTTCGACTTCTCCTTTTCGTCCTTTTTTTCTTTCCTTAAAAAAAGAAATAATAAACCGGGGTGGTAGGCGGCAAGGGATGAACACAGCAGCAGAAATACCTGCACTGAGATCCAAAGCTGGGCTTGGCCGGCTTGATGGCTTTTGCCTTTTTTTTTTTTCCTTTTTTTTTTTTTTTTTTCTTTTTTTTTTTTTTCCTTTCCCTTCGCTTTTCCTATTGCACTTTCCAGCAGTCTGCCCCGCTACCTGCCGCGAACCTCAGAGGGCAGTCAGCAGCGGAGAGGAGCCGAGCAGCCGCCGCCGGGGTCCATGCCGGGCCGGCGGCCGGCAGCATGTTGTGAGGGTGCCGGGGTGCGTGCGGCTGTGCGCGCCCTTGTGTGCGCCGGGCGGGCGAGGTGCCGACAGGACGGATGGATGGATGGCGGTGGGAGAGGAGTGTGCGAGGGCGGGAGCGGCGGGGGGGCAGAGGGNGGCACGGCGCGGGGAGGCTCCCCGCTCCCGGCCGAGCCCCCTCGGGGCATCGGCGCCCGAGCATCCTCCGGCAGCGGGGCCCGCGGGCGGCGGGGCTCTGCAGCCTCGCTGGCAGCCCTCGCCCGAAGGTCTCCGCTCGCCTCCCCTCCGCCGCCGGCCTTCCCGGGGTCGCCGCGGAGCTGCCGCTGCCCCCCGCGCCCCGGCCCCTCCGTGGGGAGGGGCACCCCCACTCGCCGGGGGGACGGGGCGGGGTGCTCAGCCCCTTCCCTGCGGAGGGGGACAGCGCGGCACCCTCTCTTCCCCGAATTTGCCCCTTACATCCCGGCTCGCAGTGGAGATGGGGAGACGGGACTGGGGCGGTGAGGGGTTTCCAGCCTCTCGGGATTTTCTCCCCTGTGGCCATTCCCCTCTGGACAAGAGTTTTCCTGAAGGGGTGGCTTCTCCGGCTGGACGGGACAGAGCAAACCCGAGTGTCCCGCCGGGGCTGGGGACCATCCCCACGGCCGGCTGGCGGCCGGCCAGACACGGGGCTGGCCCCGGGCTGGGGTCGAGCGGAACCGTGAGCCCGGGGGTGAGCACAGCAGCCTCCCGCCCGTGCCGCCGGGACCCTCAGCACAGCTCAGCTGCACCTCGGCGAAGCGAGGCCGCCTGTTTGACAGAAGGGTATCGCGTTTCTTTTCTCCGGCAAGGGTCTCATTTTGGGTTGAAGGGGAAGGCTACAAAGGGGGTGGTGAGGTTGATTCGAGGTAAAACTGGCGACTTCACGGAGCCCTTTCTTGCTCGCCTTCTTATCTCAGTGCCTATCGCTGGGATGAGAGAGCAAGCCGTGTAAACCGGCGCTGATCGCATCAAGAACCTCAGTCGTGTGAGGAGCGGCCACTCTCATTTGTAACTCTTTTCCCCACTCTCTCCCCCCGCTGCCCCTCTCAGAGCTGTTAAATATCGGTACCATAAAATGTGGGGGATTTAAAGGTCTGTGGGAGGCTCCCTTTGAAAAGGACTCTGGGGAAAGTCTTTCTAATCCAGGATACTTGAGCCGGATGGGGTGGGATTGCCAGAGAGGCATAAAATAAAAATCATTCAGCAGACAAAACTAGGGGCTACCCTGACATGTAGAAAGTGCATTTGTCTCGATGTTTTATTTTGTTGGAGACTGAAACTTCTTGTGTGCTTGTGTGCGTGTATAAATATGTGAGCAGGCCAGGCGAGTGGCATAAATAAACAACGCTGTGGAGAAAGGATGGGACATGTGTGTGAGCCAACCTGCAGCTAGCCAGCCAACTCACTTGAGCAGCATTAGCACCAGTGGGCAGAGAAAGCATGTCAAAAAAATAAACGCTCTGCGAGAAACATAAGGAAAACATTAAACAAATGGGGAGTGCACTCCCTCTCCTTGCCCTGACAAAGCACGACTGAGAGACTCTGCTCACTGTCTCTCCAGCCTCTTCCCTTCCCTGTGTCCCTGCTACAGCAGAGATGTGTGGGAAAGATGTGTTGGGAGAAAGTCCCAGGGACTTCATGGGTCCCCCAAGAGCCTCAGCAAAACTGACTTGTGGAGTGTGCACCAACTGAGGGCCAAGCAGTAGGGCAGGGTATGCATGAGTGACCAGCAGCAGGGGGGAGAGGTGGTTTATTTGCGGTGGAAGAGGGGCAGAGACATAGACTGAGGAGAAAACAAAAGCTGTATCTTGACTCAAGACAGGATCCAAAAAGCGGCAGGGTGAGAGGACGCCAGGAGCCTGGTTGCCCCCCACAAACCAGCCCCATTAGGGGGGAAGAAAACCACCCAACAACAATAACAAACTGAACCCATAAACAGTTACTGCCGCTCTGCAATAAAAGGGGAAGATTTATATTGTTGAAATGTGTGGAAGGAGCTTGTTCCAGAGCAAAACTCTGGCGTGCAATTCTCTGTTTATGTCGCTCATCCCGATGGATGAGATATCGGTGGCAAAGTTCAGGCTGACATCAGCCCTGGGGAGGCAGAGCCAGCGACTGGGCCAGGCTGTGCAGGGCTGCACAGCTGTGCCTGGGCCTGCGGTGGGTGGACAATCGTTTTTGGGGGGGTCCAGCACGCAAACAGCCTCCCCTCACCAGGCTGGGGGATGTGAGGAGCCAGCAGCAGCACACACTGTGGAGGGAGCTGGATGCAGTGTTTTGTTGCAAGTGAAACAGATGAATTGGAAACAGCTCACAGGATGGTTTTATGCACCTCTCTGTTTTGGGGTTTATTAAAGAGGGTGGGGAGGGAAAGAATGGCTGATGATGTGTGTGTTGCCGGAAAGTCAAATATGTCTGTTTAACTGAGCTGCAATGAAGCCAGCAGCAGGAGTCTGTAAAATCAGCTAGGTATTGCTTTGCTTGGGGGTTTTCTGGTTTGGTTTTTTTGGTTGTTTCTTTTTTGTTTGTTTTTTTTTTTTAAGAAGAGTAATCCTTCAGTCAAAGAGTAATAGCGTGTGGTGTTTTCACTATTGCAATTCCTGCCCAGTGATTTCTCTGTGCAAACTCCCACAGCCAGCAAATGTTGATTTCAGTTTTTCAAATAGCTAATATATTGTGTTAGAAAAGAAGCTGGCCTCAGGTTCCTCAGATTATATCCCAAATAAAATATTAATATTCAATTAATAGCTGATATTGTGCTTGCTTAAAATGGCACTCTAGTCATAAAAACTAGCCATGTGAACAGGACAGCTGAATGCTCACCCTTTGTCATTCTTCTCTAGACTGGAAATAGTTTGTGTAAGTGAACAAAAGAGTCACTAATTTGCCTTTTCAACTTGGGAAACACAGTAAAGGAATAAAGGCCTCGGATTACTTCTGATATATAACTTGAAAATGAAGCATTCCATGTCTGAGACATATCCTTATTTTTCAGGTAATGATCAGTGCGTAGATGGCATAGGTCAGACTTCACCACCAAGGAGTCATCCCTTGTAGCTTCCCCAAAGATCTGGGTCAGTAATTTTTGAGAAGGGAGAAGAGTTGGAGGACTGGAGCAGGAATCCTGAGCAATGGTTGCACAACCCAACACATCTAGTAATTGTTAAACATCCACAATATTCTTGGCACTATACAGAACCCCAAATCATGACAGTCTTTGCTCCAGATTTCTCTTTTCCTGCACAAACTAAGGGCAAGCACAGTTGGCAAGGCATATGGAAAGACACCAATATATAAGAAATTACCCAGAACACACACACATCTATATATGTAAGTATCTGTGTGTCTGTGTGTGTGTGTTACTATTCTTTTCCATATTTCCCAATCTGACAGTTGTTACATTTCTCTGTGTTTCCTAACATGACCCTTTTGTTCTTTAACCATGTTCAATTTAGGAGGTTAATCTCCTGTAACATCATGAGTATTCTCCAAAGCTGTTAATATCACAAACAGAAGATTATCTTTGAATAGTCTAAGTATACTGAAAAAAGTGAGTGATGAAAAATGCTTTACTGACAACAAGTTGAACCTAAGTATACTTTCTAAAAAATAAACTGATTCCTTAAGATCCTGTCCCAATATCCTTAATAATGTCTTTATGTTTCAGATATTTAAAATATCTAATGGCAGAACATTAACAACATGTGCAGCAGAGAACAATCCTACACTGGCAACAAATAGACTAGATGACCTAATTGATTTTTCCCATCTCTGACTTGTGCAATTCTGTCATTGTAATAAAATCCCAGTGTAATCAAAGTTTACAGGATCAGGTCCTAAATTAGCATGTTGATCTGGACTACCCCTCCATCTGGATCAGGTCCAAAGCCTGCTGCTGTCAGCTTGACCTTTTATCAGTCCAAGAGAGGTTTGGATCTGGTCTTCTGGATCACACTGGAGGAGGGCTGAATTGTTATTTTATTGTATGCAGGAAAAAAAAAGGCGTATTTGTGGGAAAAACGCAAAAACAAATTCTGCAGCACAAACCTTCCAGATGCAGTTCAGTTAAGAAAGCCCAACAGGAAGGCCTCAAAATGAGAAGTTTTTGGCACAGAGGAAGTTTTAGCAGTTAATATGAGGATGATCAAACCATGCTAAGTCATTGTTTCCCTGTATTCATCTATCAGTTGGTCGTCTCTTGGACTTGCCATCCGATTGTAAAACTCTTGGGATGCCGACCAACTTTTTCTTCTGTGTTTGCAGAATCTGTGCCCAGAGCAACTATGTCTACAAGAAAAAACCTCAGCATTGCCATGGAAGTATCTGTGTATTTTGGGTGTAAATACTCATTCTAGAACAGAAGCAATTAACATAAATGTTTTTCTAATGTATGCTAAATTGAAAAAAAATAGCTTTTGATGTAGGCTGACTTTAACCACCCAGAAGGTAATACCAGAATAACTGTATTGGCTAAAGTTCAGGCATCAGTTTGCCCAAGTATGCTTCTCCTGTGGTGACAACCCATAGGGTGGAACTACAACTGCGTAAAGCTGGAGGATGTGAATAACCAGCAACAAAGGTTCACAGCCGTCTGACACATCCATTTGTCTAGGCATTGATTTCTCTATGATTTCAGTATTTGGGAGGAGCTGTTTTCTCACTTTGGCAGTGTTTCCTGTGAGTTTCTTTGGTGCTAATGTCCATCTAAGTAGATTCCACACTACCCCAAGTGACTTGCTCATTCCCACTTCCTGGGCTCAGTTGGTCCAAGGGCTTGGGAAATATCAGGCAGAAAATTTGAACACAGAAAGGGTTTTTTTCAGCATATTCAGTTTCCTGATCTGGTACGCCATGAGGAAATGAAATACGTGACATGTAAAACAGTAAGGGCAGGGAGTGTCTCAAATAGGTCAGTGAAGCAATCTCACTACCAAAGGTGAAATTACAGATGTAGGGTTCTTTGGAAAGGCAGGGACAAGAGAACAAGCCCATTCCTTTATGTGTGTGCCCACACTGCACACAGCGTGGGTGATGGACAGGTTGTCTCATGTGCGTGCAGAGGAACAGGTAGGCGTGAAGAAGGATGATGGTGCACAGCGCAGATGGAGCTCATGTGCTGCAGTTCCAGCTGTCCTCAACAATGCCATCCCATTACCAGGATGTACTGATGCAGTTCAGTTCCACTGGCCTGAAGGCAGAAGAGGCATTAGAGCATTGTAGGAGCTGTAGCTGAGGAACTGGGCAGCCACTGTCACAACGTGTGGCACAGAGCATGCAACCATGGGTTACCCTGCCCTGCCCTGCCCTTCACTAAACACTGGTAAAGGTGTCACTGACACTTATTCTATGAGATGTTCCAGTATTAGGCAGATAGTGCTGAGCAGACTGGAACACTTCTGTACTCAAATGCTCTTGCTGCTTATTTCAAGGTGTAAAGTGAAATTCTGGAAAACTGCAAAATGGTGAAGTCCTGAAGAATATTATTCTCTGCTTGACTCTGGTGCACTGGTGACATGCTACTCTTCTAAAGGACTTTTAAGCACAAGCTGATGTCCATCACTGTGCCTGGGGAGCTTGAAGCAATTGGATATGTTGCATCAGTTCATATTTTGCATTCAGTTCATCAGAGCTGAAAAAAGCCCTTGTACTTTTCTGAAGAGACAGACATTCCCCAGGCAGAACCTTACCCTTTTTGTGTACCTTCCAGCATATTTCTGACCACTGTTCATGAGTGGAAAGAATCACACCGTGTTTTACTTCTGAACTTAGTTCTCTTTTCTCATGAGGCTGATGACTGGTAGTTGAATAACAAGGATTTAGCGATGTGGAGCTTCTGCAAAGCTAATATCTACATCTACTATGCTGAACAAATTACAAATCAGGCATCAGACAGCTACAGCTTGAAAACCAAGATCTCATGAAATATGGAAGCATCTTCAATTTACAAGTAGCAAATCCTACCTTGTGGGCATATGACTTTGCAAGTGACATCAACATTCAATATTTAGGTGTCTAAACTCTCCAAATAAACTGTGACAATAGGGGTACCTTCCAAACTGCTACCAGAACCAGCATTCACCCTGAATTGAGAGCAAGCAAGAGCTAGCAATAATGAAACATCATCCAGCTAGGATTTTCTGCCCAGCTAAATATCCATTTATGCCTGAGTCAGCCATCCTCCTCCATCAGGGGAGAAATTAAGATCGTTTTTTTCAGAAAAATAGTCACTTGTGTCTTTTTCTAGAGTTCCCTTTAGCCCAATGGCAAGGAAACTTGGCCAGTATGTGGATCCATGCTCCATGTGTACCTTCCATGGGAGTGTGATTCAGCATGCAATTGCACCCCACACCCTGAGCTCTCAGTTAGGTGATTCTTTGGCCAAGGTTGCTACACAGGCCGCTTTGCTGCATCTGTGCCACCACAAACATTCTTGGTGTCAGATGATAAGAAGGAATTGATTTTAAGGCACATGAAGGGAAATCTTATTTTCTGTCTCTTTTTTGAAAGAATGCTTTCACATTTCACATTAAATGGAAATTTATGAGCAGAAGCTGGTATCTTCTGGCTGCATATACCCTAACCACTAAGCAAAATCGCTATTATTACCATTTCTATTTTTTTGTCCCTGTTTTGTAAACAAGCTCGTACATGCTGCTTGGTGGCTGGGTCTAGATCCTCAGTGAATTTAGCTCTGTTTGGCCCACAATCTGCTCACGCAAGAGTCCTGTCTGTGCTGGCTCAGGGTCTCTGCAGGAGCTGTACTCTGAGGAGCATTCACCCCAAGCAAGGAAGGACATTGTGAATTTAATTAGGTGCTTCCAGCCTCAGCTGGAAGATGATTCTTAAATCACAGCTTTCTGCACAGCTATCAGAATCCCTTTTGGATCAAAGCTTTTGTATCAATCTGCTCTAATGTGCCTGCAGAATTTAAGTACACTGATAACAGTCAGAGCACTGCAAGGAAGACTTTCATTGTCCTTACATGATGTTGTGCCACCAACCTTCCATCTAAAAGTGAAATAATGTCTCCAACTGCTTAATCTGTTAGTTACTTATCTTTAATAGTTAACTGTTTGAGAGTTAACTCACAGACTCAGAGAAAGGCATCTAGGGTAGTACTTTGCAGCAGGACTTACTAAGACATTATTAAGGCTTATTAAGGACATTATTAAGACTTTTAAAGGAAATTGTTAGGAAATGGTATATTCCTGGATAAAACATTTATTTATAACGCGTGGAGTTAAGAAGGGGTTTTATCTGCAACAGTAGCTTCTACAATTGGTACTGGCAGGCTGTTTAGCGGACCCAGGCTGTTTAACCATGGGGTATGGATCTAAGGGGCACATGTATATGTCTTTCAGGAACTAGAAAGCTAATTTTGTAGTATGGAGTCAAGCAGGGCATATGGTAGATAACAGTCCCCTTTCACATTCTAACACAGGACTGAGATTTCTTAACAAAGGCAGTAGAGTTGCAAAACAGCATGACTTTGTTGCAGTTAGTAATTAATGAGGTGCTAAAAGTGCCTAAACAGAGGATCGCAGACAGAGAATGCATGACTCAAGAGGATAAGAAGCCCCCATCATTTCAAACAACAGTGTCATTTAAATAAACAAGCAGCAAGTCGCTGGGTGTGTGAGGTGGGAAGGGAGCAGCAGGCAGCAGCAGCATGCTCTGTCAGCCATCACTTTTCTGCCTCTGGGAAACCAGTTGTGCTTTCCCAAATGCAGCCAGAGCCTTTAGGTGTGAAACATTTGTTTAATCCATTACTGGGGCGTGGGGGAATCACACACTCACCGGTGCTGCCGCTTTTCTGGTGGCATGTTAGCCAATTCGATTTGTAATCAAAGAGCAGTAATTGCCCCGAAGGATGTTACCAGCGACATACTGTGCAGGATGAAGTCTACCTGGCAGGCTGGTTTTTGGTTTTTTTCCCCTCATATTAGACATAATTTTCTGTGTTCTTAGATGAGATATAAACCACTTGGTTTATGCTTTCTTATTTTTTGTTTTCTTTTCTTTTTTATTTTTACTTTAACAAGCTTAGGAGATTTTGTGTCATTCTGCAAAGCACTCCAGGATTATTATTTATTTTAAGAAAAATCTATTCCAGTTCAAGTATTATATGAAAATAGCAAACGTTTATAAAGTGTTTGTCCTGTAATGTTTACTTTCTTTCCAACCAAACATTTATAAATAGATTGAGAGAAATGTGGCAAAGCACCAAAGTCATCCACTGAGATATTTCATAAGAAACTATAATGTAAAAGTGGAATAAAGGAGCACTTTTGGAAATGGTGTTTGTTAGTGAATTCTTTTTGTGTAGGGGGATATGATGCAATATGTCATGTTGACCCTTTGGAGTCTATGGCATAGTGACCTAAATTTATTCCTGGAGGTACTGCTGTGCAGTATGTGTTGTAATCCGACTTAATTTATCTATACATTTATGCAGCTAAAGAGATGGTAAACTTTGGGTTTCTTCTTCCCTTTCTTTTGTGGTGCTAAACCTAGCAATTGAGAATCCATCACATGCTGGGAAGTGATGGACCTAATTAGTAAGAAATCCCGTTTTTCTTTTTGCATCCTTTGAGCTGCCATCCAGGCAGCTCAGTATGTTCACATTTTTTTTTTTTCTTACCCAGGTATTTTTTTCATCTTACTTTCAGGCAAAGAGAGAAGGAAAAATGTGCCTGTCCTGAATCGTCTCTCCATTATTACATATGAACCTTATGGAATGTATTTCATGTTCTTCTTGTTTTTCATTAGAAACATAGACATAAATGCTTTGAGAGACTCTGTGTCTTGTTTCCACTGGGCTCTTTCTTGCAAAGTCAGTTGTTTATTCTGTGCTACCTTTTCCTCTGTTCAATATCTCATTACCACCTGTAAACAAACCTGTGTGGCAGTGGGAGCATTAGCAGATATGGAGAGAGGATACATTGGTGTTTCTTATGTCCTGCACAACAGGACTGAGAGAGTTTCACCGAAAGGCTTGTAATGACCTCAGTGACTGCATTGGCTCTGTTCATTCTGAAATAGGTAACTGATCCTCATTAAAAAAAAAAAAAAAAAAAAAAAAAAAGNACATTTGGGATCTGAAGATGTTGCAACACCCTGTTGAGTTTGTTTGAATCCCCAGGGGCCAAACTGAATGAAGGTCCTGTTCTACACCAGGTCCCCAGAGACATTCTGACTCATCACTACAGACCAAATGAAAGCCCCGTTACTGCCTTTAGTTGACAAAGACAGAAAGGTTTTGGTCTCCTTTTTGGAAAGGGTAGGCATGCACAGTTACAGCTCTATCACCTCTTGTTGAAAAAGAAGATATACCTTTGTTTTCTGATGTCGGTGAGGCACTGAGGTGCCCTGGGCTGAGTGCTGCAGTGGCTTAGCTGTGACTGGCAGAGAGCTCTACTGCAGAGAGGCTGCTGGGCTCAGAGGGATTCTTGCACTTGGAGAGAACTTCGGTGGGACTACCGTGAGTTCCTGCAACAAAAAAGGAATCTCCTGATTCAAGCTTTTCCTTAAATATACTCTAGAGGGAGTCAAATCTAAAAGTTTATTTATCTTTAAAGTATTTCAATTGCCGTTCCTTCTTTTTAAAGGTTCTGTTTGTTTCCTGATTATTTATTTTAGGCTTGTCTATTAATGCAGCAATTTTGGTTGAATGTTTGTACATTTTCAGATCAGGTAGGTGCTAACAGTACTTAAGAGGCTCTACTCAGAGTGATATGTCACTGTCATGGCAATTAATAGCCCTTGAAACCAGCAATTAGTTTTTCTTTGAAGAAAGCAGAGCCCTAGAAGACAAAAGAGTAGAAAAGAAAGTGAAAGAGTTTCATATTCCAAAGAAATTGAGGTATTGCTTGTGTTGAAGTCAATTTTCTACAGTACTTCATATGGCTTAAGTGTCTGGTGACACCAAGTCTATAACATGGAAACTTCATAGCAGAAACATAACTCTGAACCAGATATCTCATCAATTGCACACCAGTATCTTGGAGGAAGGCTGTGGCCATATTCTATTTAAAAAACAAGTTTAACATTAATATGTAGTTTGAATATGCAATTATCCTTAGTTTACAGTGATCACTGGATTGTGTTTTATAGAATTAAACCTATGTCAAAGGCAGAGGGGAGGGAAGACTGTGACCCTTCAAAAATTATTTTGGGTGACTGTCTCCTGGAGCAGACCTACCTCCCTTTCACTTCACTTTGCATACTTATCCAGTGTAGCAGCAGACAGGAAATTTTCTGCTTTTATTTAGCTTCCACTGTTACAGCTGCTAAATGTCTCCTGGCTTTCTGACAACACCAGAAAACAAGCATTTGTCAGAAAACCATGAGTTCAATTTCTTCCCTTAGAGGAGAGAGCGAGCAATGCTCATGAGGTCTCCCCTCTAGAGATTCCTCCACAATCATTGAAGGAATTACGCCCACTGCCTCACAGAAAAGACTATCTGGTATCTGGAAACCCAGAAACTCTGCAAATTCCCTGAGGTCTAAACACCCAGCACAGATAATGAGTGGGAGGCTAGAGCTAGCAGTTGAATTTCAACCTGGTTTCACTCATCAATGAACACAACCTGGTGTAACTCTGCAAACCAACCCTGCTTGTGCTGAGCTCTGTGCTGCAAGGGGATCTGTATCTTTTCATGGGGAAAATGAAAGGGACATGAGGGGTATAGTCATGAGGTTAAAATTGATCTGACCACAAATGTGCATATGAACTTGCCTTCTTGACTGTTTTTGTAGTGAGTGGAAAGACACAGGTATTTCGTAACTGATTTATTTGTCTTATGATAGATGTTGAAAAGAGGTGACCTGAATAGTGTCCTAAAATACGTAAATTCCTGAAGTTAGATGAACTAACTTCCCTTCTGCACTATTGTGTTTAGACAAAGGAATGCGTAGAGGAAAGGTCAGGCAACTGATAGAGTATGAGAAAATAAACCCAAGCTCACTGATATTTCTGATTTCCAAAATCATTCTTGTTAGCTTTGTTTCACCCAGGCCTAAGACATTTCACATAAACCCCTGGAAAGCACCTTTCCCTCCCCACTCTTGTGCCTATATCTCCTAGGGTGATGAGGGAGCTTGTCTGTCCTGTGGGAAATCTGTGCTTCTGTCCCTTTTTGCCATTACATTTGCTATGGACTCTGCAGCAAGAAATTGAAGGCACGTCTTACTTAATGGTGTGCATCACATGGGCACAGGCTTTTCCAGCCCATCATCTGCAACTTACTGTCCATGCTCTTCCCAGCTCCCCAGGTCCAGGGTAGCACATTGCCCACATCCCTCTCACTGACCAGCTCTCTGCTGGGCAGCTGAGCATCCCTGCCACTGCAGGCTGAAGGATGTCCCTTCCTCTGTGTCAGTATCCCTGCTGAAAAAGTCCTAACTGATTTTGGAAAAAGGAAATAATTGATCAGAAATCACTGGTTACATCAGGGGAGAGCCAACTTGATTTCTGTGTTTGGAGAGAGGAGGAACAAGAGTTTGATTTCCAGCTCTCCGTATCCTAGAAGGTGCCTTATCCTACCAAACCCAGTCCAACCAAGTCCAATCCAATGCCATCCAATGGTTTATGTTTGGCCCTGGCTGGAAACACACCAAACTTTCCTGATAGCATCAGTGAACACACCATGATTTTCATAGAAAACTTTAGCTTCAGTGCATCCTCTTTTCTCACAAAGCTCCTAGATTGAAAAAATTGGTTAAATTCCCCAGCAATATTTTTCCTTTAGTTCTTTGTAACCACAGCATTGAGCCTCCCTTAGGAACAACGTGGGCCATCAGACCGGTGGATGAACTATGGCTGTTTTTCAAAGAAATCAGACGTATGAAGAGGAAACCAGGGTTAATACGAAACATTGCCCTACACCTCACATTGGCTCAAAGAACATATTTTCCTTCTCTGCCTCTTTCTTTCTCTCTTCCTCTCTCTTCCTTATTTTTCTTTTCATTATTAAATGAGATGGATCAGGTTTTCCAAAGTTCATGGTGAGGAAGTGCAGATTCTGGTGTCACTGTTTATGTACAGAGATTGACTGCTGCCCATCAAATTCAAAAAACAGCATCGCTAGAACATTATAAAAGGATATTTTATTCAAATCAGATGACTGGCTGCTGCTTTGGTCTCATCCATGCTTTTATAACTAAGCAGAATATTTCACATTTTTATCTTTAAAGCCCTTTGTAAGTGTTTACTCATTAGTCTTCACACTGACCTCAAGAAATACCCGTTTTTAATTGTGTCCATGAAGAAAGTGGAGACAGAGAGGACCTGATGAAAATCTCATTTTCCTTATGAGTTGCTCCCCAGCAGAACTTCTGTTGTGGTACTGATGATGTGAGATCTGGTGTGGACAAGGCAGCAGCAGCCACCAACACTCAAACACTGCAATCTGCCCTGAGCCACGAGTAGAAGATATGGTTGTTGAATTACAGTGCTCAGTCACAGGAGAGTTACAATTATTCCTACGTATTGGTGGAACTGCAGCAGTGGGAATGTTCTTTGGACTAAAATCAGTACAGACACAGCAAAAGAGATTTGCCCACAACCAAGCCTATTAGGTATTGCAACACAATTCTTCTGTAAATACTCCCATTAAGTGCAGCTGGGATTATGAACTCTTAACTCAGGATGCACTGGAAGTCATGTCTAGGTTGTGGAGAGGTGAAAATAGTAGTGCCAGTAATTCAG
The DNA here is from genome assembly GCA_013396875.1 of Vireo altiloquus. NCBI lineage: Eukaryota > Metazoa > Chordata > Aves > Passeriformes > Vireonidae > Vireo > Vireo altiloquus. Next base: position 2,027,993 of record VZRF01006837.1, read on the forward strand.
TTTAAATGGCTTTTCTGGTTGTTCTTTTTTTTTTTTTCCTCAAAGCAATTGCTTATCTTGAAAGCAGATGCATCCAAGCCTATCTTCTTCCTCCTGTGGAGGAGTGTGTAGCAAACACTCTTACATGGCAATAGGGTCTGCGTCCCACAGTGCCTTGAAGGGCTGAAAAGGCAGAGGGCATGTGGCAAAAATTGGGGCTGTAGAGCAGTTTTTGAAGGACAGTGAATAGCATTAGTTCCATGAGATGCTAATTAATGATAGAAATGCAATGCTGTCATCAGAAGTACAGTGGCCCAGATTTGTACTCTCAAGTGATCCAGATTGCAGAGCTGTCTGCCTCAAGACAAGAATTTCCACATATATAAAAAACCATATATAAACCCCTTTAGGGATAGATAATTAACTTTAAATTTATAAGCATTCCTCACACAGATTATTTTTCAGTAATCATCAGTTCCCAACATTCTGCATTCACCCAGTTTAGTTAAAGAGGTGAAGTCAAACCCATCCAAGACCTATATAAATATTATTTCATTTCTTAATACCAGCTCATTTTAATTCACTTAACAGCTCTTCTTGACAATGAAAAAGGCATTTAAAAAGAGGTGGAACTACCTCACTAGTTGGGATTTATGCCAGCTATTAAAACCACAGAGAATGTTGTACTGGGGCAGATTATGTTGCATCTATTCTCCTGGGGATTCTTGTTCCTGCCTCTGCAGTGCCTTTTCCAAATTATTGCCAAAGACAAACACTGCAATATTCACAGATTCAGGGTTGTTATGTCTCTGCTGCATCAAAAGTTCCCTGGTTCAGCTAAACCACTTACACACAGAACCTTAAGAAGATCCTGTCTCCTACCCAGGATTAAAGTTCTCAGTTTTTTTGTCCTTGCTTTCCTGGCACATTACCAAAACAACTGAGGAGCTCTCCTTCTGTCCTTTGCAAAATCTCACACAAGCAATATGTTCCCTGGCAGTCAGTGCCTGTGTGAAAGGGAGAGTCACAAAGACACAGAACTAAACTCAATCCAACTTTCTTCAAGTTGAATCTGAAGGAAAAACCCTAAAGAAACAGCAAGTAAAAAAAAAGCTGAACAGACTGAGATCTTTTGCAAATGTAATTCTTACTTGTGACATTAACTTTTTGTGGTGGATTTTGGTAGAATTGGGTCCTGAATAAGATGGGTATTGGACAGGATTCTGCAATCTTACCTGGTGTTGGTCAGCATTAACATCTGCACAGTTTTGGTTAGTGGTGTGTATCTTATGTGGATGGCAGGGTAGCTGCACCATGGTTAGAGACACTGTGACAAAGGCTTGTCACTCAGGGATAATCTCATGGAAACAGGGCTGTACTGCTTCCAGTGCCTGCTGGGGTCCAGAAACCAGGTAGCTGCCTTGTTTGAGGATGACCCCCAAGCTAGGGAGCTCTGCTGGACCTGGGCTGGTCCTGCAGGGAGACTGCTTGGAGAGCCTCATGCTGAGCCAGGATGCCAGATGATGCAGTGCTTCAGGCACAAGGTCACGTGAAGGCAGATGCTTAGCTGAGTCTGGCCCTGTGCAAAAGCTCTCATCTCCTCCCAGATGCCCAGGTACTTATGGGGAAAGTGTGTGCAGAGGTGTGCAGATGGCTGGCACTGCCTTACAGGGCCTGAGCTGCCTCTGTGCTCCACATACTCCCACTCATCTCTGCCTCCTTGTGTTATCTGAGCTTCATTGAGGATCCCTGCTCTCATCCTCCACTCCAGACAACACAGGGTTAACGTAATTTGTTGGAATGACTGAGCCTAAATCTTAGCTTTCTCCTGCAAAAACAGGCTGCCGGAAAGGCTTTGGTAGAGATTGGTCTGACTATGAAAAGAGATGTCCATCTGAAGACTAAGAATAAAAGTGCCACCCTAAAATGAAAACCCCAGAAAAGACCAAGAAAACGGGAGAAATACATCCACTTAATGATGGCCCAGACTGTCTAGGTGGCAGCCTGCTGGGGCAAGCGCCCTGGATTAATAGAATAACCTCTCACCCCTGGAAACTAGTTTAAATCTTGCCTTGGGGTAATAAAGGAAAATTGCATCTGATGGTGTCAAATTAGTCCCTAGTGGACTTTTCTGCACATCACAAATTCACCACAAATTTCACATAGTTTGTCATGATTGGCAGAATCTGCTGGCATGAAGTTTAGGATGAGAATAGCTCGGGTTTTTTAGGCTGGAAGTCAAGAGCCTTTTTGCAAATGACTTTAACACTATCGGCCCTTCACTGTGAGAACAAAGCCTCGGATTCATCCCCACTCCTCAAAGCAAGGGAAACAAATAGAGGAACTGCCATCTCATGACAGAATTAAACCATTATTCTCTCTCTCGGCTCTAGAGCCAAGGTTGTTTTTCAGACACAGATCTAGCCTAACCCAGATTGACATCAGTGTCTCATTTGTGAAGTTGTTTGAGGTTTCCATTGGTCTATAAGAGATAAAAATAATATAATCACATGCTAGCATTTAAAATAATCAGACCTTTTAAAAGACAGTGGACTTGCTGTAAATAAACTGCAGATTCTCTTGAAATGTGACCATTTCACACATACTACATTGTGTGAAATACCAGTTGGGAGACTCCCTGTCTAAGTCTGCAGGTACACATCTGCTTCAGGCTCAGGCACATATCTGCATCTCACACTTGCTCTGTACACACAGACTTTGAGGATAAACGACTCAAAAAGCATATCTTGTGTGTTAGAATTTTGAACAAATAATTTCTAAAGAAATAAAAAGACCCTTTTTAAAGTCTGCAAAAAAGATTTACAAGGGCAGGGGAACAAATAGTGAAAAGAAAAAGAATGCAAAACAGCAGCAGGAAGATGGGGTCTGGATTCATTCTCATAGCTGATGGGATGTCAGGTCTCTCTTCTCTTGGTTCTGGCTCCTGAGCAAAACCACCTTTGATGGAACTACTGTACAGTGAACTGGAGAACTTAATGAAAATGGAAGTCTCTTCATTCAATAGTGTAATTTGAGAAAAAAAGACCTTTTCTCTGGCTGCTGTGAGAGAGAGACAGTGTGCTGGCCCACATGATGTTGGAGTAAAAACAGTGCCTACTGATGCAGTCTGGTGTTACCATATATTGCTTTGAAAATATCACAGCCCCTGTTTGTGTTATTACTGGGTATCCTTACTGCCAGTCGTAGCACTTGTCAAATGGCTGCTTTCCAGATCTACTGAATCTGCTCATACCCTGTTGAAAATCCTTAATAATGGTGTTGAATTGGATATAAATATGTGCTTAATGTCTTTGGACATGAAACTTAAGCACTTTGCAAAGATTAGCTGAAATAAGTGGCAGTGACGTGTGAGTATTCTTTCAAACAACAGGCGGAAACACTACACCTGTTTTTACGAACAGTCTCACTTGACAGAACAGACTTTAGAAACATTGAGCTACCGTGTTCTGCTGGTCATTTTGGCTGACCCGCCCCCAGGATGGAGATGGCAGCTCCCTGCTGGAAGCTGGTGCTTCCCTGAGCCTATGATGGGGATATGCAGAGGCAGGAGAATGGCTGCCAGCGAGCCTGCAAGTGGGAATGGGCTAGAAGCCATTGCTTCTAGAAGTTAGGGTCATCTCTGGGGGTATGGGAGCACCAAATCCTGTTGCGTGCCCCACAGGTGTGCAGTTTCATGGACACCTCCATAGACTCAGGGAGGTCTATTTTGCTGCCTTTTCCGCCCACCCTTCTTCCCCAGCCTGCCAGGATGTCCTGCCGTGGCATTTTGTGGAGACCTCTCAGCACAGTGCCTGTACCTACAGGGGGTGGCCCCTGCATAATGCAAATTAATAGCATAGTGGAAAACATAAAATAAAACTTTTTTTCCAATATACGCATGTATAATATATTAGTTTTCTACATAACTAAACTAAGAAACATGCAAATAAGATAAACCTTAGAAGTTCTGTCTGAACAAAAGAATTCTAGTGTCCATTCCTACCTGTTCTCACCTTTAGCACCTCTCTTTGAATGATTAATATCACAATTTTGCATAATGCTTTCCTTTTGCGTAGTCTGCCGTACTGCAGATCCCTATCTAGCTCTCTAATATGAGCAAGTGCTAACATTTAAATCTACTTTCTGGTGGAAGCAAGTAGCTGGATCAAGCTTTGAATGAAGTGAGCTTCTGTGGTTCTAAAGGCCACCTACAAAGCTGAGTTAAGAAGTGCATTGAGATGAAATGCTCAGGTGCAAGTCATAGAATCACAGAATTACAGAATAACTTGGGTTGGAAGGGACCTTTAAAGGTTATCTAGGCTAAGCCCTCTGCAATTAGCATGGACACCTGCAACTAGATCAGTTTGCTCAGGGCCCCATTACTGGCCTTGGAGGCTTCCAGGGGTGAGGCATGTACTACCTCTATGAATCACAGAATGATTTAGGTTGGAAAAGACCTCTAAGATCAGCGAGTCCGACTTTGACTCATCACCACCTTGTCAACTAGACCATGGCACCAAGTGCTGTGTCCAGTCATTTCTTGAACAACTCCAGGGATGATGACTTCACTACCTCCCTGGGTAGAATACTCCAATTTTTAATAACCCTTTCTATGATGAAATTCTTGATGTCCCACCTGAACCTCCTCTGGTGACTTCTGAGCAACCCGAGCCTCCCGTTCTCTGCTGGGCAACCTGTGCCAATGTTTCATCACTCTCATCATAAAAGTGTCATCTTTATATCTTCTCTAAATACATCCATTTTTTAGTATAAAACCATTGCCCCTTGTCCTGTTGCAAGAGGCTGTGCTAAGAAGTTTGTCTCCATCTTTCTTATAAGCTGTTTTCAAATACTGCAGAGCTGGAGTCTTTTTTTCTCCAGGCTGAATAATCCCTGTCAGCCTGTCTTCATAGGAGAGGTGCTCCAGCCCCGTGATGATCTTCATGGCTCTCCTTTGGATCTGTTCCAAGAGGTCCTCATCTTTCCTGTGCCAAGGGTTCCAAACCTGGACAAAGTAGTCCAGGTGGGTTCTCACCAGAGCAGAGTAGAGAGGCTGAGTCACCTCCCTTGACCTGCTTTGGATGCAGCCCAGGATACTGTTGGCCTTTTTGAGCTGCGAGCTCACATTACCAGGTCATGTCCAGTTTTTTGTTCATCAGTATTCCCAAGTCCTTCTTACCAGGGTTGCTCTCAATTCATTCTACGCCCAGTCTGTGTATTTCTGTTTGGGATTGCTTTAACCCAGGTGCAGCACCTGGAACTTGGCTTAGTTGAACCTCAAGAAGTTGCTGGGGGCCCACTCCTTGAGCTTCTCCAGGTCCCTCTGAATGGCATTCTGTCCTTCAGATATGTCAATCACATCACTCAGCTTGATGTAGTTTCCAACTTGGTGAGGGTGCACTCAGTCATATTTTCTGTGTCACTGATGAAGATATTAAAGACTGGTCCCATTTTGAGTCCCTGAGGGACACCATCTGCAACTGGACATTGGAGCAAAATGTTGTTTTGTACCTCAGCCTTCTAGGCAATCGTTACCAGTTTGTCAGTCTTGTCCATCTTGGGAGTATTCTTTCTTTGACTTTCCTTTTCTGGTTAACATATCTGTAGAAGCCCTTGTTGCTCCTTGCATCCCTTTCCAGGTTCAGCTTCCACTGCACCTAGGCCTCCCTGACTCTGTCCCTGCAAAACCAAGCACTATCCCTATACTTATCCCAGGGTGCCTGTCCCTGCTTCCCCTGCTTGTCCACTTGTTCCTTTCCCTTTATTTTGGCCAGCAGGTCTCTGCTCAGCCATGTCAGTCCCTTACACTTCTTGCCCAATTTGCTGTGCATGGGGATTGAGAGCGCTTGCACTCTTGCCCTGTAGTAGGCACAAGGTTTCCTTTGTTGCCTCTATCTCTGTCTCTTACTCGTAAGCTTTCAGCCTGCTGTTCTTCAGAGGGAGTTCTTCACACTCTATCCCTTTCTGGATGTAGAGGGCAACTCATTCACCCCTCCTTCCTCTCCTGTAACTTGCAAAAGCCACATTCCAGCCATGAGCTTCATCCCACCGAGTTTCAGTTATGGAAATCAGGCCACTGCCTTCTAGCTGCCCAGTGGCTTTCAACTCCTCCTGTTGGTTCTAACTTGGTACTGGGAAGGGGAGGAAAGGAAAGAGAGGACTAAGAGTTGAAATATATTAAAATTGTTTTAAAAATAAGCCTCTTCTCTAAAGTATTCTCAGTTTCCCTTTTTTGTAAAAACTGAAATAATTCCCAGAGTGCTCTGAATCAAAGCCTCCTATACCATTTGTCACTATTTAGGAGTAAAGTTAACCTGGAATTTGACTTCAGCTCAATTTCATCTTCCATATAAGAACAGAGCAAATGATTCTCAGCACGTGCAGAGGTGAATAGAGACATGTTAGGTCCCTGTCACACATAACCTGCCCCAACCACTTCAAATAATACTTTCATCAAAAAATACTGATAGAGGGAAAGGTCACAGGATGCAATGTACAATGGGTAGCTGAGGACAACCAGAGATGATGTCATGAGCAAGATCTGACAGCAGAGGAAGGATACAGATCTACACTTTCATTAGTCATGGTTTCTGTACAAATCCATGCAGAATTCTTTTCCTTAAAAAAATACATCCCTTAACTATTTTAATCTAAAACAGCACTGTTAGCTAGTAAAAAGAGCGAGGTCTCATCTTTTTGCTGGCTACTCACTAACAGCTTAAATTAGACTTAGAAAATTCTTTCTTCTGCGGATGTCTGAGGCATAAATAACACCATATGTTCAGCAGCATTTTAAATAAAATATCATTCTTACCTTGACAATGACACTACAATTTAGGAGCCATGGCCGCAATCACAATGTGAACACTGAAGTATTCTTCCTAATCTTTATAAAATACTATATTACTATTTATGCCTTAAAACTGCACTAATATGGCATAATATTTGTGAGAGGAAAACCCCATCATCTTCTTGCTTTGTGCTGCCGATATATACAAATCAGAAAATTTAAATGTCATGAGGAATGACCCACAGAGTGAAAAACTTGTTCCTAAGAACATATGGACCTCACTGGCCTCAGGAAATGTTTGAAGAGTGAACACATATTTCATCAAGATTTTTGAATTCCCAGGGGTGAGGAAGGAATGAAAACATGACAGAGTAATTTAAAATGGCAGGTATTGCACTTTTCCTGTTCAACACTGGAAATCAGACACCTAATATTAATGGAAGTAATTATTTTTATTACTGCTATTAAAGAGGCTAACACCTGCCATCTCCCAGATTTCTGAGACAGGTTTAATTTTTCTCCTCTGCAGAGGTGGTTATACTGCCCTGGCTGGGGGCAAATGCCATTACTTTATAGAGTGACATCTATTTTATCTTCCCAGGAGACTGTACCTGGAAGAGTCTGTTCTGTGCAGAGAGAGAAATAAACTCTCACTGCTGGACCAGAAGCAAAGGCAGCAGCCTCTGAACCCAGCAGGGCCAGACCTTTGGTTTGGGGAGGATGGGAGGCAGCTGCCCTATTGCCTGTTCATCCCAAGGATGACCTTTGCTGCAGCCTGGCTGCTGGAGGTGATGGAGGTCAGGATGCTCAACACTGCACCATGGGGATCTGCTTCCCCCTTAGCTCTTCTGCTATATCACAGCTTGACTTTGGGAAAGTCATTCACCTCCAATGTTTCCCTCTGTCCTTTGTGGGGGTTATTTAGATAGTAAGGGATGAACTCCTTTTCCTATTCACAGCTGAACAATCTTTAAACCTATTTCTGTAATTAAAAGTGGACACAACTTAAAATTGATAACAGGCAGTTGAATTCCTCCTTTCCCTGAGTATATTTCACTGCCTGCTTCAGCCACGTGCCTGCTCACAGGACCCATTTTACTTCCAAAGTTCTGGAACAACACTTTAAACATTTCATTCCTGCAACTGAAGTGTCATTTTCAATGCTAGATATAACCACTTCTCTTTTTCTTTCCCCCACTCTGGTAAAGCAGAGCTTATATACAGAGATCAGCTTTTTAAACTTCTGACTATATGCAAAAGTGATTTGGGTAGTCTGACATAACGTCTGATTCCAGGGAATTCTTGCAGTTGTCGTAGTCTCTCAGCACAAGCAGGTAGGCAATACAGTACGGTGATGAGAAATTTTCTACCAACCCTAAACCACAGGATTTTCAAGGACATTGCACATTTTTCAGGCTACTGCATGAAACGTTCTCTTGAGAGCACAGAGGGCTTGGATTTACTGCTGCTGGCAGAGGGTATGTGTGGCACTCTAACTAGATGAGTTTTGCCTATAAATCACATGCAAGTTACCTATTTTTGCCCTTGCAGCAAAGGAATGAGAAGCCCATCCCTGGTGATGTATGGTTGATGCTTTCTAGTAGCATGTAGCTGAAATATTGCAAAGTTGGAACGTTTTACAGAGATGAGTTTGCTGTGCTGGCATTCAATGCAGCAAAACACTGTCACCACTTCCGAATTTTTTAGAGGTTTTCACAAGGTTGGTTTTTCTCAGGTTCAAGGGCACATGAGTCATGTTACTGTCATCAGGGGGAAGAAAGCTTTGGTGACAGAGTCCTCCTCAAGATTGCTCCTTCATCTGAGCTTGTTGTGTGGTTGCTGATTTCCTAGGAGAGCCAGAAAACCCGGGAGGCTCTCACACAAGTGATGTTCTAAGTATATTCCTTCAGCTTTGAGGCCTTTAGTGCTGCCAAACCCCACTAAGAGGCGTGTTAAGTGGTATAATGGCACAGAGCATCACTGGGCACAGACACATTTTCAGTGGTTACAGGGAAAAGAATCTGCCTTGGTAAAAATGAATGTGTGCTGTGAAAACCCTGGAGATAAGAAATATGAGCTGCTAAGATACAGCAGGCTGGTACCAGTTTTCAGTGATTGTATTGGTGGCTGGTGCTGTGTCTAGAAGCAGATCCAACAGCCAGCCTCCCAAACTCCATGAACAAATTGGTGTCTCTAGCTGGTGGCTTTCTGCCTATATGAAAAGATCTGGCCTGCACATGCTGGAAGAAGGAAGTAGAGGTGAAGAAGAAACATGAGAGGAATTAACAGACAAGAAACTTCACTGTGTGTGCCAAACTCCAGGTTCAGAGATGTGAGCCCAACTTCAGCCCTTCTATGGTCGCCTATGGTTAACCCTCCCAAGTTTTCAGCCAATACATAAGTAGTAAAGGGAATTAGAATTATGGACTGATAATTACCATTCATAAAAAACACATTTAATAGAGATCCGAGATTCAGTGCCAGATATCTGGGCTGGCACTGGATGAGGTTTCTCCAGGAACAGGAAGAGTGTCACCACATCGGTATGGCACAGGACCCAAGCAAATGAGTGGGAGAAGTGGCTCAGTGCAGTGCGGCACTCCACAGCCTGTCTTGTTGCTGGGGTTGTCGCTCATGGTGTTGCATGAGGCACTGAGAGTGTGCTCTAAGGTAGCGTAAGGACATAAGGTCTGGCTGGATGGTAGCTGCCATTTCCAGGGCAGAACCGTAGAGGAAACAGCCCTCGTTGCTGCCAGTGCAAAGTCAGTGGGGGAATTTAAACAATCTTTATTGTGGGGTGCAGAGGGATTTGTTTCAACCCCCAAATCTTAGTAAGATTTTGTCTTTCCACACTGCTCTATCTTATGGAATGGGGATGCTAGAGGCTTGCGAGCATCTGGCCTGTAGGTTTGATCCCTTCTTCCAGAAGAATGTAGATGAAACCAACACAGCACGTAGCAAAATAATCCTCTCCTTTTTTTTAGGGAAGACATGTCTGGACAGGAAGTATGGGCTGCCTGGCTGGCTTTTTCCTCTCTTTCGCCAGTATGCCAAAAACATTGCACTGTGCTCCACAATCCTGCACTAGAAATGTATGAAACAGGAGAAAGGAGAGGAATCATCAAGAAATTGATGAATAGGAAGGTAGAGATAGCAGATAATTGAAGTGGGTACTCCTGACCTCACAAGCCTTTATGATGATAAACCTGCATGGTTTATCTAGACTTTTAATTAGCCATGCCATGGGTGCAGAAACCCCACAGCAGACCCATGCATCACTACGTTCAATCTAGCAGTACTTATGAAGTCTGACTTTATCATATGTGAGTCACTATGCTGCTTCAAGACCACTCACCCACTTTTCAATGTCATCCAGACCAATAAAGTTTGGCAAGCTAATTCTGATGCCCGGAGGAGGCAAAATGAAGGTCTCTGTCTACTGGGGTCCAGAGGGTTTATTAATGACCTGAGCACTGCAGTAATTTTCTTGGGCATTCACCAATATATCATAAAGGCTCTTCCTATCAGGTCAAGAGGTACCAGAAAAACATGATGCAAAATACTGATTAACCTTACTAGTGAATAAACTCATTCTGCTAGTATCGATTTGTTGAGTTGATTGTGCTGGCTTACCTTCCCATTGGATAGGTTTATGGGGTTCTGGCATTGTCTGTCCATTGGTTGCTGCCTTGAAAGGATAACATTAACAAACCTTAAATAATGTGATCATGTGTTGGAAGAAGGGTTGCACACATTTTACCCAGATAAAATGTTCATATCTAGATGACCTGGGAGGGCTCAGCTCTGGTGTTGTCATTGTGCACCCATAGCTGGGCACAGGAGGAGCTTGGAAGGGAGCAGGGGAGCAGGAACTGGCTCAAATTCCAGGCAGACATTGTGGTCAGTGTCTCAGTGCCTCTCACTATGCTGATCCTCTGTCTCATTCTGTCAGGGTTTTACATTATCTGGGAAAATTCCAGCCTCGAGATCATCCTGTGACACCCCTTGGGAAAAGAAAAATGACACCGAAGCATAATAAAAATAGCTACTACTTTATTACATGGTAGTTCTCCCACAGTTAAAACCCACTACCCATATTTTGGATTCCTCATAGAACAGTCCTCAACAGCAGAGAAATCGTTACGTAGGTGGGAAGAAAACTCCAGAGATATAAAGCTATTTATATCAAAGAACACTTCCCTCATAAACGAAGGCTTTTTGCTGGCTCGGAAATCCAGTCCAAAAACTTCTAAAGCCTTTGATTGTTTTCTCTGCACATTCTGCTGTAGCATGTTTAAATTCTGCTTTATGATAGCACTGGTCAGCAGACACATGATTTTATGAGGTGGGTGGCAAGAGCACCCAGCGCAAGATTGTTTCTGTACAGGTGATAGAGCACTGGGGCGATGACAGTGCTGGATTTTCTTTCTGCTGGCTTAAAATTTATTTCACATATATTTTGCTTTCTGCTTTAACCAGATGGTGATTTCATTGATTTGATTGCTATCTTATGAACCCCATAACATGAACACCCCCATATATCATAGATCATGAATCATCTTATATCATCTGCCTGCAATGACACAACTCTCACGTTGAGAAACAAACTGTCAGGTCAACCTGGATGCATACTGGTGATAGTGATAAGTGCCTTATTGACAAAGAGCAGAAGAGGATAAAACAGTGTGAGTACAAAACAAATTTTAGAGTAACAGAAGTATTTCCAGGGGTCAGGCAATCATGTCTCTAAAGTGCCAGAGCTTATTTTGATGGGTAGAATTTACTGTTGTGACTCAAACCCCAATTTGTGTCAAAGCTTTGCAGTCAGATCCATGATCTACATATCTTGCTTGAAAAAAAGGTAAAATCATCTGAGATTAGACCTTCATATTATACACATACTTGCAAACTAATGACTCTTCCTTCTGTGTTTGAGAATTTTGTATTTAATACATTGTGCAGCTTTCTATTCTTGTGTGATTTTAAACCAGACCATTTTAGTCTCAAAAAAAAAGAAAGTGTATGTCTTCCAGCCAAGCCTTTGCAACACAGAACTCTTGGTCTAGTAAAATACCATTAACAGTGATACCATTACATCCTTTCACCCACAAGGTGAGATTTGCTTTTATTCTGTAGATCTGCAGCAGTGGGTTTGAAGCAGCCTGTGGTGGTCTGCTCATCTCACTCTGCTACATTTCAGAACAGGTACATCTTTCATTTTCATGACCAATTAGTGTTAATGCCTGCAGGAAAACCTGGATGACTGGAGCTAGCCCCCAGGGCACCATATCCCCACTTCAGCTGGTTAAGGTAGTGCAGTGGACTCTTTTCTTATTAACCTACTCCTCCTGAAACAAGGGCACACCAGGGAGCAATAACAAGGTGAAAGAGGTTGATGTTTTGGCAGGTGCCCCTGACCTATTTACTTTGGAATAGCCTTGGAAATAGTACCTGCCCAAATCAGGGTAGGTAGGAATAAATTCTGCCTTTTATTTAGCACAAGGCTGTGTTACTAAAGTTGGTGGGAACAATGCACTCGCAGGAAAAGGGATTTTTTCCGGAAGCCCCATCATTTCCTTTGTCTGGCCAAAGTGAGCAAAGCTGATACGAACAAGTGGCTTCAGGAGGCACAGCTTTTGCTGGAAAACCCCAGTTCATAGCTGTGAAGTATGCAGCTGGCTTTCAGAGAGCTCCATCACCAAGGGGTAGGTGTGTACCATGGGGCAGTGCTACCCTGGCAGAAGCTTGGATTCAAGGCTGCTTGGAATTGTACAGTGCTGTGGATCCACAAAGCTTGCCACCGGGAGAGACAAACAGTCAAGATAGCCAGTGTAGGAACACGCTGTCAAGGAGAAATCCTTGTCAGCACCTGCCCATCAACAAAATGGCTCTGTTCCCACCAGCCCTCGTATCATGCTTCCTCTTCCTGTGATACACAGGGGAAACCAGAGAGCTTCTTCACCCTCTCTCAGACTGAAGTTTCTGATCCACATTTACTCCTTCTCATTGCTGGCAGGCAGCACAGCTTTGTGTTTCAGAAGCTGTAAGAAAGGAGTTGATTCAGCAATAAGCATAGGCTGTGCTGGTTTGGCTTTTCTAGTGGCTGTCAGCCATGAGTATTACTCATGCCATACCTCCAGGATCATTTGAATCTGGTGTGAATCCAATCTGCTGCTGAAAGTGGTGGTCTCATGCTGCCCTGTGGGCTCAGTCTTTCACTCCCGCAGTCCTCCCTAGTGCTGTTCCTAGCACTTATGTGGGCCTGTGGTGAGCTGCATCAAAGAGGGCACCCCATGGCGACCTAAACTCCCTCGCCCACGCCTTTGCCCATAGAAAACTCCACACTGATATAAGCAAGTGCTGCCTCAGAAATGCTCGATCTGACTCTGTGAGGAGTTTGCTTAATAAATGTCTCAGGATGCCAAAGGAGGAAATTAAAATGGCAAGAAGGAACTTCTTTATCCCCAGCAGTCGTGGCATTTGTCTTGTACTTGTTTTCAGATTATCTCCAAATGTCAAACATGGGGTAAGACAATTCCAATTCAAAATACTTGTGACTTCACAACACCTCTGTGTCCAGGCCAGGAAAGTCCACACTGCATAATGCTATTTCATGTAGTGTTCTAATGGTCCCTGCTATTTGAGAAAACTGTACTGGAATTGTCCGGAAACCTGATTGAAAAAGTGCACAATAAACTTCCCTGGGTAGCTTGTGAAAAAGACAGTGTAGTTCAAGTAGCATCACACGTTTAAAATTGCAAAAGACACTTTGAAACCATGTGTTGTGTAATGATCAGGGTGCTAAATCATGTGTCAAAGCTGAGGGATCTGGTTTCTCTGAAAAGTGCTAATATTATTTGATGCTGAATAGAAGCTGTGTTTAAAAGAAATGATCAGAAAGTAGAAGTCAGTTTATGAGAGCATTAGTGCTTCAGATGTGGTTTGTCTACTTAGCAGCAAACCCAGCCTGTAGCAAACACATTTTGGACATAAGAAACAAATCATCTTATCTGGGCCCAAACCTCACGTAACCAATTTGCCTTGATAGTAAAAGTAACCAGTGATTAAATTCCTGCAACACTGAAGCTGGTAAAAAGTGATGTGTCAGAGAGAGCTCACTGTTTAATAGTTGGTGCCCTTCTGCTGGAAACGAAGGCTTACTGCTGCTTCTTGGCCAAATCTGAAATGCATTAGTCATTTCAGTGATTTGAACTTCATCCAAGACTTCCTCAGAACTGTTCTTAATAATCTGTCTGCACTGTCTTGCACTTGGAATTGTCCCAGAATGTCCCAGCAGATCTGTTGCACCTGATATACTTGGTGTCCATAAGCCCAACCAGTATTTTGATCTGGTAGTTCACTAAGAACCTGTCTATACTATGATGAGCCGGATCAATTACTCACCATTTCCATAAGAAAAAAGTCCATTTCCATTCTGAAATACGGGAGCTGCTGAAACGGCGAGAGACAGAAAGACAAGTAGAGCTGGAACAGCAGTTAGCAGCATCGGGACAGAGGGAACTAAGCAGGTTTCAGTCAAGACAACCCCAAACTGGGATTCTTTGACCCCTGAACAGATAAGAAGGAAGACCAGAATGGAGAGGCCAACAGAGCAAAGCCATCCACACAGCAATCTAGAGATCACTGTCCTTACTCTTACTATGGGGCCATTAACAACTCCAGATCTCTCCTAGTACTGAAAAATCATTTATTCAGGTGTAAAATATTCCCTGAGCTAAACTGAGATTTTCTACATAAAGCTTTAATTGAGTGTAGGACCTCCATTTTCTTTATCTCACTTTTGGTCCCTAGCAAGTAGGACTCAGGGCAGCCTCTAAGTAGAGAAATTTCATCATCAAATACATAAAAAATAGTTTACAGTATCACATGGAGCACAGTGCAGGCATTAGGGATAGAAATCTTGGAAGTGAATTTGCAGGATGCTCTAGTATAGGTATATTGATCCATATGTTTTTGGGGTTTTTTAACTTACTTGAGATTTCAGAGCAAATTCGTGTTGAAAGCCCAGTGTGTAACTTCAGTCTATTGGCTGACCTGAGACCACTTTAAGCCCCAAGCACTTGCAAATGAACAGGGTTCATTGAACAGCAGCTTGCAATGAACAGTTTCTGCAATGGGGTTTCTGCAACCCTACCTAGCATCCTGTTCCCATTAGCCCAAATTTCAATGCCTGCTGGCACAGTGGTGCTGGGCAATTTCTTTTGTAGCAGAAATTTCAAGGCACTGTGTTGGACAATGAACACTTTTTTTGTCACACACATATTTCCTCAGCCTTCATTGTACACTGTCACCAAAGCTTAAAAGACATCCACAAACAGGCAGATATGCTCCTACCAAAGGCCTTCTCTGAGCTAAGTTCAGTTCTTCCAGTGCCACTTCAGCCTCAAAATATGTCAGCACTATAGGCTAGTAAGAGATTATTAGTCCATTGTCTCTTTTCTCTTACAACATCCAGCTTAACAAGCCACATGGAAGTCCTGAAATTTGGATTGTTTTAGGATTTCAGGAATTTTAGAAGTCTTCCACTTCTAAATACCACAGCAATAACTTACCTGTCATTATAGTCCTTGCAATTGACAGCACTAAACTGTTACTTTGGCCATCTGAAGGTCAGCTTATAGGGAGATGTTTAAAAACAACCACTCATTTCTGGCTTAATGGGTTTTTTCCAATTTGTGCATCCTTATCTGGGCTGGAGCATGCCCCTCATGCAACTGCTTAAAGCTTACCTCAGAAAGCATGGCAATGCAGTCCTGGCACTCTGTTCCAACATTGACATTCAGCATGAGGAAATGCTGTAGTTATTAAAACCTGCTGTATCCACTTGTAATCTGTGTGATCTTCTTAACAAAGCCAAGCTGCCTTCTTCAGATGCCAGTTGCCCTACTGTACACCTCACATCTCAAAATATGCTCTGAGGCTCCAAAATGAAAGCTGGATTAATGTCAACAGCCAGAACAGGTCTGTGGAGTCTGTGTCTTACCATCTGTTAGGAAAAAAATCCTAGACAGAAATATGGAACATAACAAATAGGAAGGAAACGTTGCTAAGTTGGTGGGCTGTGAGCACTTCAGCATAGGCATCTGGAAAGGAACAGGGCCTTTCCCAACACCTAATGAAAACAATTCAGAGTAGTGCCACTTTATACTGCTCTGTGAGCCACAGGATGTGTCCTTACGAGTCCCAGCACCTCATGCGAGAGGTGTGCACATCTGGGTGTAGAAAGGAGAGGATGGCTTTCTGCAGCAGCTGTTCAAACCCACACTCAGCTAACCCAGATACCAGGGAACACCTGTGCTAAATTCACTAGGGGTGGCCCATCCTGATACACTCTGCGAAGACAGGAGACTCTTAAGATTTACTCTCCACACTTGAAAAACCTATCACATGACCTTTGTTTAAGCAATAGGACACACACAGTCCAAATCAGTGTTTAGTATGAGGATCTGGGTTCAGGGACCAAAACAAAGTCAGTAGCCAAAAATCAAGCTGAAGGTCAGGGTAAGGGCTAGCAACAACAGGCTTCAGTTGTCAGCCAGCCCAGGAGCAACTGCAAGTTCTGGCTGCTCTTTCCAGGCAGTAACCGGGGTTACTTCAGCATGACCCAAAACGGTTGCTTATTCAGTCATTCCTGCCAGGCCTCACTGGCAGGGAGGTCTGGTCCAAACCTAGGACCCAGAAACATGCTCTCAGTTTTCATTTGAGAAAATAAACAGAGATAGGGTTTCAAACTGTGGGTGTTAAACGCCCATGAAAAACTTGCCCGGTACAGGTCATCCTCTCTTCTCGGCTTGAAATATTCCACATGAAAATCTGGCAGACCATATCTAAGCAACAAACACATTTGTCCCACTGTGGGATCTGTTTTGAGGCAATACTTAACCAAAGAAGGGCTCAGCCTGAGGAAAACACTTTTCCCAATCACTAGTAACTTGCAGAAGTAATTTCCAAACATGCCTAATGTTGAACAAAATCTGCTATTAAAGTGAATGTCTAAATTCATGGACATCAACAGAAGCCAATTAAGAGCAAACAGAAAACACATTTGACAGTCTCTCCCACATAATTCCCTGTGTTGGAAACAGCATAGAAAGATTAATATCCAATGAAGTTAATATGAAGAAATACAGAAAGTGATCATCCTTTCAGCTTCTTGCATTTTGTAATTCTCTTCTTGCAAACAGTAATCCTGTCAAATGTCACATCAGTTTTGTAATATTTTTTTTAATGACAGGATTCTTTACCAGCCATTACTAATATCTCTTGGTATGCAAAGCATGACCATGATACAATGCAGGAAAACTTCACAATTCAGAGAGCAAAATTATTACATGCCAGCCTCAAAAACGTTTTCCACTTGTATATAGATTTGAACGAATTAATTTCTTTAGAAGAGGCTTGCAGATTGTGGACAGTATTAATATATTCTCCTTGAGTGGAAATTGAGTGATCACATTAATTACATCACAGTGTAACATCTTTAGGAAACTAAAATCAAAGTAATTTGATTGACTTTAACTGGAATCAGTCAATATTTGTATTAATATATCTGAGAACAGAACTTAGTACCTATCTTTCTTTTAATCAGGGAGTCTCACTGAAGCTGATGAAATATCTGTTTGTTGAATGTGGCACAACTGATTTGTTAGGTTTGCACAAATTAAAGATGCCTCTGAGGGTTGTCATGTATTAAACCTCAAGTTTTAGTAAATGTTTCAAAAATTTTTGCACTTCTCGTGACATTTTGACATGCTGATAGAATAAGAGTCTCGACATTTTATAATATTGCAATTCACAGGAAATAATGAAATAAATTTGTTGCAATTCTAAATTAAATCTAGTTGCATGAATTCTACATTTATTATAAAGAATAAGTATGCCCTTTTTTCAGCTTTATTTGTTGGAGCAAGAATGGATTAATTTAGAATAGATGATCCCGTGTTTTCTAGAAGGTTGTGTATGGATTTACTTGTAGCTCTGTAAATCCCCAATAGAATGGAATTGTGAACAACAATACAAAATCCAGCTTCTTCAGCAAATGTGTAGTGAGAATACCGTATTTTCTCAGGACAATTACATGAGCAAAAATTTTGGTGGTGAAGACATGCTTTCTTTGCTTTCCTTCCCCACACTCATTACCTCAATGCACTTTCTCATCCTGCTCTGAGGCTCATGACTCTCTCAGGTAGGCCAGGAAAGCTGCTTCTGAGTCCATACTAAAACTCAAGCTACTCTGATGTTATCCTAATTAAAAAAAAAAAAAAATTGAAGTTACTTATCAAGGAAGGAAAACCACAAAATTACCACAGACTTGTGGTCACTTTCACAGAATCACAGAATATTCCAAACTGAAAGGGACCCACAAAGAACATCAACTCTTAAGTGTGGGGATGGAACTCACAGACACTGTCATTTTTAGCACCATGTTCTAACCAGCTGAGCTAATCTCAGGGTCTTTCGTACATAAATTTATTTTTAAAGAACACAATGGGAATTCTAGCTAATGCTCCAATTTACCCTTTCCCTTTAATTTAATTTAATTTCACTAAATTGTTGCATGTTTAGCTCTTTCCTTTCCTCCTCTTTTTGCAAGACCTGATCAAGAGGTTAAGCAGGCCCTCATACGTATGCTGAGATTGAAACACAATCATGTGATAAGAACACTGTTTTTATCCCTTGGGATTTCTGGTTCCTTTGATGCAGAATATGAAAAGTTTGTAGTGAAAAAGAGGATCTCAAGGAGGGGACAATCTCCAAGACAATCTTGATTCTACCACAGCACTCTTTCCTGTACAGAGATTGGCAAAACTTATCCATATCATAATTCACTGCAACAAAGATGGCACATTAGCTTGTAAGATATACATTCTCTGGCCCTTCTTATAGGTATGGAGTCCAAACACTAATACACAGAAGAGGGAAATCTAAGCCTTTCATAAATATCTCTCCATATTTTGTCTGGGTTTTTTGGGAAGTATAGTGAGATTTTACTTCCTGGAAGCTTTTTTCCATGTCTATAGTTTGGAAGCATTCAGAAAACCACAGTCTAGCTGACAAGTACACTGTACCTTTCCAATGTATTCTCTGGTGTTTGGCTACTAAACCCACCATAGAAAATGTAATTCTGTTTAGCTGTGTGACCCTAGTTGTCTCCAACAAATATGAGTCCATCCAGCACAGGCAGGGTTCACTTTCTTGTTTCAAAGGTTTTCTAGGCAATTTTCTGAGGTACTGAGATATTCAGAGCAGTGGAAAAACTCTTTCATTTATGTGTCAGTACTTTTTTCAGCATCCAAATATAAACATGGGATTTATTTATATTTTGTGTTAATGCAATTTAATGTGTTAGTTTCTACTTTCTTGACTTATTTGCATAAACTATAATTCTTCAGCTCATCCTTCTTGCTAGAAATCATTCTCTTATATGGCAAAAAGCTTCCCTGGCTGTTCTGCTTTCTTTTACTTCCAGAGATCATTTTGGTTCTTTTCTTGCTGATTTTTCCGGTAAAAAATATTTCTTCTGTCACATGCAATTTTACTGTTAGTTCCTCAAAAACTCTCTCTCAGGATATCCAGTCTGTAAGCATTTGTGGGGAAGAGCTATTTGCTTCCATTAATTTTTTTCTTTTCTCTTTTAAACACACACTACTACTTTCTTATTCTTAGAATATGGGAAGAACTGATGCCAAGGAATTTCCCCAGAGAAGGGAACTTTTTCTTGTTTGGCCAGACTTGCAGCACACCCAAATTGATATAAGTCCATTCAAGACAATGAATGACACATTGTTAACTGGTATGGTGATAATCTAATGCATTTTAGTTGAATTATTTTATAACATAGGGAAGATTAGTGTGTTTGTATCATTTTGATCAGTTCATATACCTCATGTTAAATACCTAAGGAAGAGGGATCCAGGAGTAAATTTAGAGGCATTAAAGACCCATGGACTTACAGTTGTTTATCTTGGGAAATGTAGGCGAAGGCTGGTTACTAGACAAGATTCTTTTCTGCACAACAGCATTTCTTCTGCCTCACATCAAAAGGTTTGTGCTTTGCTTTATTGTTGGTAGATTCAATCCTTGTCTAAAGGTCTTTTAGGAGGCCTCAATGTTTGAAAAAACCCAGGTAAGAATGATAATTTATATAAAGTGGAAAACTAAAGGGAAACGAGTCCCAACACTTTGATAGAAAGATTATTAATGATATTCATATAATCTGATGTTCATATTGCTGTGTGCATGTTTTTAATCAAACCTGGGGTTTTATCTCACTGTTCCACATATAAGATGACAAAAATGGCACACTAAATTGAAATTTGCGGGACAGAACTAGGATTTTCTGGAGTTAGCTTTGCTCTTTTCAGATTTTGTTCTCCAGTTCTGTCAGTAAAGAAAAAAAACCTCAACAGACTTGAACACAACTTTACAATCTATCTGCTGTGGGCAGTGCCAGCATGCTGACTTTTCTGCTTCTCTTAAGGAGCATGGATTCACTAAAAGCAATTATAAGCACATGGGACCATTCAAGGCAGGCAAAGAAGAGAATGAAAGAACACGGAAAAGTGTCTTGCACAAAAATCAACGACAAAAGCAACTAGTGTTTTGTAGGAATGAAACTGTGCAGATATTAACCACATCAGATAGTGATGAAAGGACAGTAAGTGACATTGCCATACAGACGATGTGGAAAGGAGTCCAGCCAAATGATGTTTTCTGCATGAAGCCAGCAGCAAACACAATCATGCTGTGCTGTGCTGTGCCGTGACAACCTCTCACCCTTGTTGTACATTTATTTTTTGTTCTCTTTAATTGCAAACTAGGATGACTCAGCACACCCAACCTTTTTGATTTGCTTTAGGCATTTGGTACTTCTTGGCAGCTGAGCTTGACCGTATGCCCAAGACTACCCAGGTAGCATGGGTGAAAGTGGAAATCTCGACAGATGAGGAAACTTAGTGAGGAAACACAGCCCTTTCCTACCTTTTGAGACTGATGATGGTCCATGCAACAACTGCATCCTTCCAGATGTGGAAGTTTGAACATTCCGTCATCAGAGAATGGACTGGAAATACTCCAGTGCCTGCTGCAGCTGTCTAAAGTGAAACACTGTGAGAAGGGTATGTATCCTAAGAAAACCAGAAAGTCCAGAAAACCCAAGTAACTTATGGTCTAAGAGATTCTGGGATCCACAGGTTGGACACTGCTTTGCCTTCTTCACCCAAAGGTGAGAAAATGCCTATGTGAACCAGGTCTGTGCAAAGTAGTGTCTGCAGCCATTCCCTCTCATGACAACTGGAAGTGGTAACAGTCCTTCTCACCATCTCCAGGGAATGTGCCATGTGTGATGGCATTCAAGAAGTCATTGAATATTCTCCTGCCCCTGAGAAGGTTCTCACTCTCCCTTTCATCATCAAGGGAAAGGCTCTGAACTGCACAGGTGCACTCACAGTAGTTCCTTCTTACCCTGTTTGTGAATATTTAATTACTAAACCAAAACCAAACTGCTGCCAGCTAAATGTTGAATTCCCCTCATTAGTTCCCCCTCACCCATTAAAAAAAAACAAAAAACAATTGTAGGAACATGACAGAAGTGATGCCATTTTTTTTTCAGGTAGGGAAAGAAATGAGAGCCAAAAAGACACGTTTGACACTTCAGTAGGGCAAGCATCTCGGGACTCCTGATGTTCCTGACTGATGAATCCATTCCCCTTCTCCCTCCCTTGCCAGCACCAATACCCTCTTATGGTCCCCAAAGGATGGGAAAGAGTTTATGTCCCTTCATTCCACCTCTAGGATGCTTTCCAGTGGTAACATAGACAAGAAAATCCCTTCCAAATGACAGCACACAGCAGCCTCCCATAGGCCAGGTTTGTGCGCTTCAATTTGAATCTGTCCTGTGCAGGTTCAGCACCATTCTCTATTCCCATTCTCCATCTTTTTTAGGCTTTATTCAACTAATTTTTCACATGGTCTAAAATAAACTCTGTTAAAGCATACCCCAACCTTAGCAGTCAGGATGCATAAGGAAAAGGAAAATCAAAATGTTCTCCAGTTGGGAGAAGGATGATGCCTACTCACAAAATATTGTTTGAAAGCTTAGCGGGTTTGGTCTACATAATTTAAACTGATAACTACAGTCAGTCAGGTTTCCTAAACGAAGAGGATACTGCCAACACATTAAATAAAACAAAACAACAAACCAAACAAAAAAGACATTTTTTGGGGGATAGTTAACAGATCCACTTTAAAATTCTACTTCAGGAAGACATGAGAAGTGCCTTCCAGGAGCCTCTTCCTTTAACTGTCTGAAACAAGTATTGGATGACCAACTCAGATGTACACATCTACACTGCTGACATACATGAAGTAAGAGGAAGCCCAACTAGGTACCTATATATCCAAATATCATTTTCATTTGGAAGTTCTGATATCAAGTCTTAGAAACCTGAAGTGACCTAAAAGCTAGAAATTGATTCATTTTTTCATTTGTTTCTTGTTGGGAAAATTGTATCTTTCAAGATTGCAGTGAAGAAATGCATTAATCTTTTCACCATATTTTAGTTTCTCTAAGACATAATCCTATAGTTTTATTCCTATAGGGCTACATCCTATATCTACAGATCAAGACCTAAGGATCTGGTTGTCTGGAAATATGTAAAATCTTAGAGGTCTACAAGATGCAAACCATATGTTTTTCTTGCCCGTCAGATCCTGGAATTAAACTCCTCTGTAGACCTGTGTTTTATCCAGTGCCATATGGGAGGGGTATACTGTAGAAAATACAGGTCCAGGTAAAGATGAAAAGTGACTGGTAAGAGCACTTTGCCTTGGAGAAGGAATGCATTCATGAACACGTCACTTGCTCCCTACAGTGGAGATGTGCATTTTGCATACACTTATCTAAGGGCCTGAACTACAGTCTAATGTCAATAATTTCCCAGTTCTCCTCTCTTCTTATGAACGGTTGTGTTCTATGGAGCTTTATAGTTTAATGTCTGCTTGTTGGAGAGGCAGATCACATTCTCCAAAGCTTCCTGCATGTGAAAAAATGGCATAGCACTTAATGTAAAATACTACTTGTCAAGAACTGCATAGCAAATCACACATGATCTCTCCCTTCCTCAATTAAAAACCTACGTTTAAGAAATGTGGCAATAAGCAGAGGCACATGGGCTCTTTGGCAGTCTGCCTGAAAATCCCTGCAGCCAATGAATAATGATTACACTACAGAGCATCTGCTACCCAGAAATGGACTGTACGGTCTCCTGAACCTGCTGTTGTGTCTTTGGACACAACATGGTGGAGGTGAATGTATTTTTGCTTCTGGTCAGAGTGAGGAGCCAGATTTTCATTTAAATTAAAGATATGATTAAACAAAGTCCAATAATACATAATGTTAGCAAAATATTACAATATATCAACTATTTTGCTTCAGATTTTTCCAATTTGAAAATTAAGTATTTTGCGATAAAACTAGAACAGTTCTAACAGAAAACTGTTTTCCAGAGGTCTCCTATAAAAAATTCAACATCGATTGAAATTAATGGCTGATATCCCAAAACAAATATTTCAGGCAGGTTAATAAACACAGAGAGCTTTCAGGGCAGGCCAAGCCTTTGCAGGCATTCATTCTTCACCACAACAAGAAAAGTATTTTCATTCTCATCAGAGACTTAGTTGATAAATCAAAAGCCTCTCCTTACAGGCAGAGAAGACACATCCAGAAAAAGGGCTGAAGGGTCATGAGGAAAAAAAAAAAGGCCTCCAGAAGGTTGGGTGGAAAGATCAAGCCGTAAGGAGTTGGAACAATTATGAATTGGGGAGAATGAAGAAAATAACTGCTTTCCTGCTTTTTGTTTGTTTGTATGTTTGTATATTTTGAAGCCATGATGCATTTCTGTTAGAAATTAATATCAGCACCTTGATATTGGTACCACTCTTTCAACAAAATAGATCTGCTTGTATTGTCTAACATTTATGGTACACACACTGTGGCACTTCTTTTCCTCCTCTGTGTTTCACAGTGACTAGGGTCTCAGCCACAGAGATTTTCTTTGTCTACTGAGAAAGGGAAATAAAAAGGATTCACAATTCTTAGGACTTTCAAAAGAATAAGATATTGTCAACTGAACAGGAATTTAGGAATTTTACCTATGGACAGCTGATTCCTATCTTTGTCTGGGTTTTGGCAACCATATAGAATTTAAGAAGTAAAAGATTGCACATTAGAAACTTGCCAGTAGTGGAGCAGCATTAATAGAAATGCCATCTCATGTCTCCCATATGTTAAGAGGCTCAATTTAAAAACGTGTGGGTATAGGATATAAACCTGAACATAACACATGTAAAAATAAACAGTCAAACTAGGAAAAAGTTTCAGAAATTTTGAAATTGGTGGATTCAGCTTTACTCAGAAATCCTAAGGAGAAAAAAAAAAGTATTCTGAGCAAGGCTTCATTTTTGTTTGCTTCCCAATGCCTTAGGAATTATGTTAATTTTAGTCAGGTTATCACAACTTGAAAAGATGTGCAAAGGAGAAAAGGATGATCTCTGTTGTGTTGTGATAATGATTAGGATGTGAATCTGCAATTGGTTATACATTATCTAGATCTTTTTCACTAATAACATGAAGGTCAGAATATGTAAAATTATGCATAGATGTAGATGTTGGCTGCATCAAAGCACAAAAATAAGCAGCCAGCTCCGGAGTCATGGATCCAAACTTCACCTGGATAGTTTAAAACTATATCAACTTCTTTGTGATTTTTATAAACAAAAAAATGTTCACCTGATCTTTCAGGGTTGGACATGTAGCCCTCAAGAAATTGTTTTTGTAAGTCATTAAAGAGAGTTACATATTTCTTCATTTGCTACAGATATTGAAGAGTCTGAAACGATAGTCCCAACGTCGATACACAAAGTGAAACTTATCCTCTGACATACCAGCTAAGGCTAAAGTAAAAAAGCATGTAAAATCGTAGAACTGTTTATAGCTTTCTGATTCTTTTCCTTATGAGGAAAATTACTTATTGCAATTGTTTTCTCTTAGCATCATTCTCTTATTATATATCAACCTTGGTTCAGGCATTTTGATACTATTGTCCCACACCAAACTAAACATTACTTGGCAACAGGCAAGGACAAACAGATAGGCTTACAATTTGTTTTTATAATTAGCTACTGTGTCAGTGTGAAAGCCGGGATACATGTCCAAGGTATATGATCATGAAGTGCCATGCAAGGCTACCTGCTAGGCTCATTCTCAGCATTGCCCATCATGAACAAATGGGTATACAGTAGTGTGTAATCTTGGGCTGGGCAAGGGCAATTTCAATGCTTAAAATGTCTCATTGCTGAAGGTGCTTCTAGACATTTAAGTGGAGATGGACCATGGCAGGTCATCAGAGAAAGTTAGAATCATCCCTCCCATTTCAGATCATGGGCAATGCTGCTTAAGTTATGGGCAGAGACTTGCTAAATTTCTTTTTCTGTCAGTGGAGAGAGAAAGAAGATCACTGCCATATGCAGATATCTAAAGTTAGGGGGCATGAGTGAAAGCACAACTGTTTCCAGGCATAGGCAAGGTGGCATGTATTGCTTTCACATCTTTCCACATATATTTCCATAGAAGGGTAGCTCACTTAAGGTGTAATTGAGCTGGTGCTGCTACAATTCAGATTCCCCCCTCCCTTGCCACCCACAAGGAATAGATGCAACCCATGATACAAAAACTTCAAAATTTATGGGTTACATGTGGACATCTCCTTAAAGAACTTCTCCTTGTAGACTGAAAATTACACTAGAGTGCTGTTCATGCATGGTAAAAGGAATTGTGTGGGCGAAGAGGAGACACGACAGCACTGGGCACGGATATGATGGGAGCAAATAAGCTGGTCAGAGGCATAGTTGCTGCTCTGTGAAACACCACTCAGGGTTCTGGTACAAAAGGAACTTCGGGACTTTTAGGTCCCCACCAGCCCACTCAGGAAATTCACCACTAAATAATACATCTGCTTAAG
This sequence comes from Vireo altiloquus, assembly GCA_013396875.1. NCBI lineage: Eukaryota > Metazoa > Chordata > Aves > Passeriformes > Vireonidae > Vireo > Vireo altiloquus. The sequence continues at coordinate 2,053,802 of VZRF01006837.1, forward strand.
CTGTGTGACACTGCAGTTCTTAAATATGTTTCTACCTGATGAACACATTCTGTTTGATAGGGGAATGTGCTGTGGTGAGCCATTTGACTGTGTTGATTTCTCATGCCTTGCAAGAGCTTAGGAGTTAATGAAAGCACATTTAGACAGTATATATATAGATGAGTTTGTACATACGTATAACATAAAAACTGTATTCTGGACTTGATAATTTCTGTGGGTGGAATTTCTGTTCTCATCTGACAGAGGTTTTGTACTGTATTAAGCTGCGTGATTGATAAAACAGGACACATCAGAAAAACAGAACCACATTGTTCAACTTCACCTCTACAAAAATTAGAGATTAGTTTTGTTTTTTGAATGCACTTTGACCAAGTGATTATGTAGATGTTTTACTCTGAATACATTCTTTAAAATGTTTAAATACCTTTCCTTGTCAGGGTCTTGTTTATATTTATGCTTTTGTTCTTTACCATGAATGCATCCGGTCAATATTTTCCTCATGGCAGAACCTCTCTGTGTAATGTGTGCATTTGTTTTCTTGAAAATGCGATGAATTTGAGACACTTTCAGTAAAACAAAGAAGTGTTCTGCAAATTCTCTTAATTCTTGACAGCTCTGCCCCAAGGACAGGACCATTGGGCTCCCAACCTTGGGCAATTGTTTTTGTCTGAGAACATTGAACCATCAGAAACTCCTGTTAGTGCTCAGGAAATGTGTTGATTTCTATAAAAAAGCTGCAGGATAGAAAAAGAGATTATTTGAGCTTAACCATTATTTGGCCCAGTATTGATCAAACACTGAAGGAAATCTTGTGCCCTTCTCCTCATCTTGTTTTCCCACAAAGCAGTAAAACTGTTTCCTTATTGACTCTATCTGCAAATATTTTTTTAATAACTCCAGACTGATGGCTTACGGTTTCAGAATGTTCAGTCATTTTGATTCACAGCATGATAGAGATAAGAGGTAAGGTGTTTAAATACTTCAGTGACAACAGGAGGGTTGCAGAAAATCCAGATCTATTTCACTGGGCTCAACAGAAAGCAGAACATTTTCCTGGAGCTTAGAAGAGATTGATACATACTGTGCTATTGTGTGTCAAAACAGACATGTCTGTGTTGCTAGCTGACTCAGGTTACTCGGCTGCTTCTTTAACCAGACACTTTTAGCTCCCTATCTTTTATTCCTCTGACCTAAAGCAGCCATAACTTGGAAGCCTGGATTTATCACAGAGGTGAGAGGATACAGCCCTAGCTCTCTGAGCCATCAGTCAGGGCACTATGTGCCCTGTATTACAACAAGCAGCTGTGGCCAGTTGTGCAGCCTCTCCACTGAGATCAGAGCTTCAGCTACCTCTGTCTTAAAAGCATTTCCCCTCCAGGACCCTCAACCCAGCTTCCTCTGTGGGCAAGATCTGAACAATAAAATGAAGACAACTTCCAGCTAGTTTCTATATACTCTTGTCCCTCCTTGCAGAACGGATTTGGGCAATTTTAGAGTGTCATTAAAAAGAAATGCCATGGTAAACATTTTTTTTCCTCCTAAATGGTTGTAAAGGGATGCAAAAATGGGCAGCTCAGGGACTGATACATGCTGTGTCAAATGACTAGACTTTTATGGCCTTAAGAAACTTGGAATATTTATGACAGCATATACTGGCCTGAAAATCAGGGTTACTGCTAGGGTGACATGAATCAGTTGAATTTTTAATACTGAAAATTTGGCCTTCAAAAATGTGGGGACCAGTTTCTGTAAAGAAATACACCTCTTCCAAAGCAATCATTGTGCATATTCTTACAGTATAGAATCACCACAGGCAGGCATCATTTTGTCTATGCTTGATGTGTGCTAGAAGGGAAAATGACAAAATTCCTACTTATGCCTGAAGAAGCAAGGATATAGGCAGACACGTTTTTATTCAACTATCTAGAATAGTTTATTAGTTTGCCTCCCTGTCAATTTGTTACCACAAGCCCACCCGAGCTTATTGCCACATCCCCGTCACTGGAATGACATGAGTGTTAAACAGAAATAGAGTCAGTCCAGAATATATTTTGAAAGCAGACTTTGCAATGCCAGGGATAAATTTATCCTCTGGTGTTCTTTTTTACTTCATTAACTTCACCATATTCATGACAAATGGGATAAGGCAACAGAGAAGTGGCAAAATAGATAGGATTTTTACAAAATAAGATACTGCCTTGTACTCCTATTTGAATAGAACTGGTCCATAATGCCAGCTTGGCAGCCTTGGGCTATTCCAAAATGTCTAGACTTTCTTATTAAAGATATTCCATTTTCTGGCTTTTGCCAAGATTAATAAAAACATGAAAACTTGCATAAAATGACAAATGGATGCAGTAGAGAGGGGAAACTAAAAACAAAATCCATGCCCAAACTCCAACAATTTACATCAGTGCCGAGCAAAATAATTGAAATTCTTAAGAACAGAAGTTACTTCAAATTCACAGGCACAGATCAATGTTTCAAAGAGTAAGGAAGTTTATAATCCAAAGATTGTGTTGTAATTTAGGGGCTGAGCAACCAGAAGCAGAAGAGATGCTAAGATTTGGTGAGGCTATATGCCTGCATTCATAGATGGCAGCCCCTATGTACCCATTAAATGATCTTTAAAAAGTTACAAGATGTATAGGACATTCAGAGTCACTTTCTGTGGTCATAGGCAAACAGCACAACTAGTTTGCTGGCATTTCAGATTTCCTGCATCTTGTTTTAAATTCTTTAGATTCACTGTACTATGTAAAAATGTGATAGTTTGCTTATAGGGAGTTGTGGTTTGTTCAGATCTGTGGTTTTTGCATCCTGGAAGTCTTGTTTTGAGACCAAATCTGGTCATTCCAAATTGATTACACAAAAGCTATAGAGTAGGTTATAATTTCCATGGTGTGTGTAATATGTGGCGTAGCTGATTGGGCACTCAGAAATTGTGGTAGACCCTCCAGCTTGCTAACTTCCTAACTCAGCAGATCACAAGCTTTTATACATATATGTCCCGTAACAAGGATGGTGATGTTATTACTGTAGGTCTGATTAGATATCCTTTAATGTTGCTTTCACTCAGAAATCTTGGAGATGCATTTCATCCGGATTTGGTTCTTTTCCAGATTTGTTAAAAAGGAAATAATTATTCCGTATCTCCACCAAAATTTAAAAAATAACACTAAATACTTGCAGGACGTTGCAGACTGAAGGGAATTAAAATAAAACCTCACCAGGAAAAGGAAACTTACATCAAGTTACAAAAAACAAAACCAAAACCCTGCATGAGTAATTGGATCCCAAAATGTAATGAAGTGTTGGCTGAACATTGTGCTGCATACCAAATACTGTCTTTAACAAGATGAAATCTGAAAACAGTGGAAACATAGATCAGAGTTTCTGCTCAGAAACTATAGTGTAAGAACAAGGAGCTGTATTTGAAATAGGCTTCCCATTCATAAATATTTTAAAGTTAAACATATTTTTGAAGAGACCTATTCTTGAGAGCAACTAGAATCAGAATGGAATAAAGGACTCAAATAAAATCTACCAAGGGATTAAGGGAAATGGCACATCACATTAGTAGAATAACATTTTCCTCCTAAGACAATATTGGCACTCGGTAGAAATTGAGAGGAGAAAGAGGAGATAGAAAATGTTATTTGTACTCTGGTAATAAATTTGAGTTGGACAATTTTTGATTGAAATGTAGTCTCTCACAAAAATAAAATAAAATAGTAGATGAATTTTTTTGTAATCACAGAACCTATTAATAACAGATACTCAGTTTGTCATAGCTCTGGAAAAAAAGTCAAAGATGGGACCCTGCATTAATGCACTTGAAAGAGATTCCCCTGTCCTTTTCCTCTCTACACTCTGGAGTCTCCTGTGGTGTGTAGGACAAGGATGGATTAGGCAGAAAGTGAAGCTGGACAAGCTTGCTGCAGCCCAGGCATCCCAAGGAATCAGCAGAAAAGCCTGAGCTTAACACAGCACAAATGTTACTTGACTAACCCTGACACAAGAGTGGGATGGTAAAAGAAAAGTAAGGTTTTAAGTCTCAGCTCTGTAAGTGAGGAGCAGTTGCAGGAGTGAAGGAGAAGGAGGACTGTCCTGTGCATTCTGCTCAGGAATCACTTCCACACCTCTATTCCAGAGTACAAAGTAACGCACAAGTACCATGGGACTCCACTGTCCTCACTGTAAACAGGAACTTCAGTATCTTATGTCAGTGCCTGGAGATAGAAATGGACACAAACTTAGGGAGAAATACCTGCTTTAGGTCCAGGTTTATTTTATGAGGTCCTAAAATTCACTGAGGTCTGAAATTTCACTATATTAATAAGCTGCTATTTAAAGTTTGAACTGCATTTTCAAAATTGAGACAAACACCAAGTCAGAAGAATTTGAGTTTGTCCTCATTGTCTATTCTTGTGATAAGTCAAGTGATATTTGATTCTTTGATTCTATGTAGTTACAACCATCGCAGGAAGAGGAATCTTGCCATGCCCTTTGCTTAAGAGTGGCACATTAAAATCTTCAAACTAAAGTGATTAGATCTCCTCAGAATTTCACTGGCTGGCTATGTGGCAGCAATGCTTCTTTACCATAAAGAATAAAAGTAAGTGAACCTCCTGCACATTGCAGGCCTTATTTCTTTATCAGAAATTGCCCTTGATTTGATAATTTTGAATTGAAATTTGCAATGATCAGGAGAGGTCAGACTTATAGGTATTGTCAGACATCCAGGGCTCAATTCTCCTAAACATAGGAGAGCATCCTGCCTTTTCCCCTGCCCTTTTCATAAAGATTTTCATGCTGTGGTCCAGAAATGTCTGATTCTCTTGAAGGTCCTATTCTTATCTGCCAGTCCTCTGTAGCAGATATCCTCTCTCAGATACGGTAAGGTCTCTAAGTATCTGTGTATGAGCAACTGAATCAAACACATTAAGTCATTTATCACAGGATTTTCAAAAGTGTTTTGTCACTCATCTCCTACTAAAAGGCACTGGAGATTGATTTGGATCATTATCATCATTAGCAACCTAAATAACTGGTCTGAATACTCTAACCTGTCACCATACAGCAATCGAGCATCTTGCATAATGGCTGGCACATGTCCACTAGATAGTTTTGCCAGGCACCAGGAAAGGTGAGGAAGAAGTATCTATGGACAGGATAAACCACAGGACTTGAAAATCAGCACACAGCTGACTACGTTTAGAAGACTTTGTTTTATTGACATATAAAAGCATTATAATTATCCATTAGTAATATCAGCCTGTAATTGCAGAAATAAAGAATTATATATAACCTTGACTGCATTTCAACTAACAAACTTGAAAGTTTCAAACCTATTTTTAATATATTCTCACTGGCTACCAAGGCTATAGCTCTGCAGTGTTTCTTCCCCACCATTTCTCACTGATGTAAGTTTCCCTTATCGTGTAGGACAGGACAATGCCTTGAAGGTACAGGCATCTTTTAAAGAGGCTGAATGAAGAAACTGTGTTCCTGAGTACTGTGTCACTGATTTGTGCCACCCTGACCTGCCTGCCTTGGCCCCGGGGATGTCAAACTGGCTGGGACTACAAGCCTGGCTTCAATCCCTTAAGAAGTGTGTAAGAACTGTTGCAGAAAGAAGGGAACAAATAACACTCCACAAAACCACAGCAGAATCCCTTCTCTTTTGCTCTTGCAAGATATTTTTACCCTGGGAAATGGATCCATTTCCACCACAGGAGTAATACAAAGCAAGCAACGTCTACCACGTGAACAGACAGAACCTTGCATGAGCGAGAGACATGCCTTGTTTATTCACCTTTTCCCTTTAACTCAGATTTTACCTCACATTGCTGCGGGCAGGTTGTGCAGTACACTGGAAGGCAAGGGCCAGACTGAGTAGTGATTATTCCTACCATCACTGCTGCTAAATCAGTTTTCCTCAGATGAGGACGCCTGGACAGAAGAAGGAAGCTCTGTGAGTTTTCTCTCTGTAATAGGCAGAGCACTTTCTCTCTCCAAGGAGACCAGTTTCCCAGCAGGCATAATGTCACTGACGTCGCTGGAACTCACCCAACGTAACACAGATGAAGAGCGGGGCCAAAATAGAGTCACAAACATCCAGATGAATAAATACTTTAAAATGTTTATACCTAAGGGAGAGAAACTGAGGAGAGAGAGGATTAGCTGTGCTCCAGGCGTTGAACGTGTGGATAAGTGAGAGTCTATTTAGGCATCCATCCATACCTTTCAGGCTGTGAATAGGGTGTCCCTCACCTCTAGGTTTTCTTCTATCTCTTCTCCTCCCCCCACCACAACACGTTTGGCACTCTGAAGTTTTGAAGCAATTTCCTCCTTTGGCCTCACCTAGGATCTTTGCTGTCCCAGAACCTCCTCCTGACCTCAGTGTTGTGTTTTCATTTAAAGTCGGGGATGTCTATAAATGTCAGCAGTACAGGGCAATTAGAACTTTGAAAAGGGCTGTAACATAAACCAGCATTATAGTGAAATGGATACCGCCTTAAGCTGCCTGAAATTCACTTGCTGTTGGAAAGACAATATCCTGCCATTCTTCCATGGTGGCCTTCAATTGAACACATTTGGCTGAGGGTTGACCCATTATTAGGATAAGTCTCTGCATGGCTTGAAACAATGAAGAAACACAGGGAGAGAGAAGCCAGCAAATTGGGCTGGTAGTTAGCCAGCACTAAGCAGAAATGTGACACTGGATTAGGCCTTAATAGCTGTCTGTGGTGCTATCTGTGAAATCCAATGCTCTCCTTGTTTCCCTGCATTGCAGGCAGAAGTATGTGGTTAGATGTTGAACGAAATCCCCCCCTTCTTCTTTTTTTTTTTGTCTAATAGCCTCTAAAACATACCTTCTGTAAATCTAAAAATAAACATTCATTGCAATAGCAATTTGGTTCCTTAGTAAGGTTCCTTTTCTTCATATGTTGTTGCACTATGTTAATTTATGATGCTTCTGTGTACCTCTGTCCTTGTCCCTCCAGTGCACATGTGCTGGTTGCTCCAAGCTGCTATGTGTAAACTCTAACTCTGCCTTAACATCAGGTCCATTAAAGCCATTCGAACACCCTCAAAACTCAATACGAAGGGGAAGAGAAGAATTTTCTGCACAGAATATGTTCTGAATTCATCAAAACTATGTTTCCTTTTTTTCATGATGCAAACTAATGTAAAAGCAATATGGTAACACCCTCTGAGTAACTGGGAGTACGTGCTCAAGTCAAGCAGGACAAAAAGAAAAATATTAAAGCTCCAAAGGGATCTATTCAATGGATTTCTGAGCAAATACGTATATTTCTGCAGAGAGATTTCATGGAACCTGTCTTTCTGCTCCTAAGTCAACATTTCATGTTATTGCACTTTGTTATATACAAAAAGTCCATACAGGCAGAATTTTGCCAATTTTCTGACAGGGAATTTTGAAAAAAGTTTTCTCTGAATTATAAATGTTTGGATTCATACACTGCATTTTTTCCTCCTTAAACCTAGTATGGAAACACAGAGCCATGAAACATGCCTGTGAATATAATCATGCTTTACTGCAACTCCCTGGAATTCAGTCAGTTCACTGATCCAGCCCACTACCTAATAGATAGGAATGTTTTTTTATGGTACCTTGACTTTCCTCAAAGGTCCCATACTCCACATTCACCTATACACATTTAATCACAATCAGATTGAGGTGTTCTGATGCAAAACCTTGAAGAGATCCTCAGCAGACTTTGGTTCAGATTGTGAAGGTTTTTGAAAGGATGCTCTAGCAAAATGGCAGGATTTCAGCAGGGCCACTACACCCAACAAGGACTGTCTTGTGCTGGCTGCTGAGCATTGTGCTGAGCTGTCCCACAGGTGTCCCTGGCCTCATGCTGCAAGGATGTGCACACTGAAAAAAGCAGGTAGGTCTGTTGTAGAGGCTGATTTCAGAGCCCGTGTCTAAACTTCCTAGTCAGTATGATGCCATTTTAACATCTGTAATAAAACCAGTCCTCTTCATGAGATACACAAACAGGTCACGGCCTGTGAAATTATGAGAGGTGTCAAGGGAAAACCAAAGTATGAGGCTGACACTGGAAAGAATGTGTAATTTACTACACAATGGTCAGTGCAAGTTCTTTTTCCAAGAAGAACTAACTCCCTCAAACCAAATCTTTGTGGCTCCATAGGGTACAATATGGCTGTTCCAGCACATTTCTAGTCACCCTGAGATGTTTTGCAAACAGCGTGGTGTGCAAGCTTTATCTCTGACCTTAGCAGTCCTGTGATGAAACTTAAAGCATGCACGGTCTCAAACAAATATGTTGCTTACACAGGAAGCATGCCTGCACAGCAAGCAGTATAGTGCTGTGTACCTCATCTCCACAAGGGTCAAGTTCACCTTTGGGAGACAGGCAGGAATCTAACAAGACTATTAAATTTGTCTAAAAATCTACGTTGTCAGCTGAAGAGAGAGAGAGGTATATGACATCTGGAACAGGAAGAGCTTAAAATAGGGGAATGGATACCATTTATATATAAATATATATATATAATTCTTTTCCTGATATAAAGTATAAATAAGCCTTTAGATATTTTTTATGTACTCTTGAAAGTTGTACTACGTACCCACTCCAATCTCTATCCTCCACAATACCTGAGATATATTCCACTATGGAAGATGTAACTCCTGGGTGACATCTCCCACTAACAGTTTTTAGTGATGTGGGGACAGAGGAACCATGCTATTATTGACTGCAAACTCTTCTACAGCTGTTGATGCACAGCCACCTGAAAGTCCAATCTACAACTCTGTAAAGACCCACATCTCCCAAACTATACAGACATTTATGGTCCACCGGTCTTTGTCAATGAGTTTCAGAGGCTGGACACTGAAAGCTGAATGATCCTCATGCTGAGAGTCATGCTCTGCAGGAAACACAACATTGCCAAAATCCTATGCTGATGCTAGTTTTAGACACAATTTTTTTCTGAACACACTCAGCAGGATACGTGGAGAGAAGGATAGTTCCTATGTGCAACAAAATAAAAGCGTAGAGGAATAACTTCTTTTTATAGGGGCTCAGGAGAGCCTGGTCCCAGCTGTACATCAAAACATGGGCCCACAGAGCCTGGATGTTCAGTTTAGTATAGCTCCCAACTTCTACACACCAGTGTAAGAGCTGCCAAATATACTGCATGTCACAGGGTCTTTCTTACTGTAGGGTCAAATACTATGTCCAGTACAAAACCAAAAAAGACACTGGTTTCACCACGTTTTTGCGGCAAATACTTTCCCAGGTGCCCAGAAGATGGGATCTTGGAAAGACACAACAGAGCATATACAGACTTTCTAAAGGGGACAAGTAATGCTGTGCTGAACTTGCTGTGAACCTAACCAGATCACTCCCAGTTGCAGATAGGAAGCAGAAGTGGTCCATGCCACTGCCCTGCCTGCAGCCTCCAGGATCTTCCTCTGATCCTGCCACACCTGCAGACCTGGCTGCCTCCCACAGGCATGCAATCCATTTGACCCTCAGTGCTCAGTCCAGGTTTCTGTTCCTCTGAAGCATAGGTAGAAGCTCCTCAATGGTCTTCACTGGGAGCATTAGAATCTCAGGGGTACCAGCCTGAAAGTCAGCATGTTTTACCTGCTTTACTGCCTTTGGCCAGTGTAGGATAAGGACCAAAATTATGACTTTATATGAAGGACAGTTTTAATGAATAGAGATTAGTGTACCTCTGAGGAATACTAATTTACTGCTTTTCTTTGACTATATTTAGTGTCTTCATTGGGACAAAGATATTCAACCAGGAGTAAATTCTGCACTCAGTTATCACAGTGTAAAACTTCATTACTCCTTCAGCAAAGAGTAGTCATTTGAGCCTTACAGGGGCATCGCTGAGAAGGCAATTTGACCACAATTTACAGTATTTCTCACAATACCAGCTGTACATTAACCACAAAAACATCTCAGAGATGCTTGGATTTGTTTCAGTGGTAAATGAAAACAGGTAATCCCTTCTTTAGAGATGATTGTGTGGGACAGTTTATTCCCCTTCCATGAGAAACCTTCCACAGGGCTCTAAACCATCTTCTGACTTGAGACTCTAGTTCTAATCCTTCCTACATGACTTTAGACCACAATGAGTACAAGCCAAGCCCAAATCTGTATATAGCAAGCCACAGGATTGTACAGCAGAACACCACCAGCTTGCAGGCCAAACACAGAGCAAAATGTGAGATGCCCATAGACCACCTGACTGCCTTCTGGAATGCCCAACATGACAGGCAGCAGAAGAGGCTGCATCTCTAGGAACTCTGTCAAGGAAGATACTGAGACTGCTTCTGCCATCTCAGAGGAATATTTACAAATGGTCCTAAGGAAAAGTGGGCTGAATTTCCTGGGAGATCAGCCCGGAGAAGAGAAGGTTCCAGGGAGACCTTGTAGCAGCCTGCTTGTTTCAGAGTTGTTGGACTAGATGACCTTTAAAAGCCCTTGTCAACCCAAACTAGTCTGCAATTCTATGATTCTATGATATATCAGCATAAAATGGATAGTCATTGTACCAAAAAATGTATACAGGCCTATTGTTATCTTGTGGTTAAAAATCACACAAATAGGGAAAATCACATCCATTCCAGTTATGATCTCATTTCTGTACCTGCTCTATGGCCATTTCCCAAATATTGTGTTCATAGTAGCTGACTCAATACACATGACACAGAAGAATTATCACCAAGTTTACAATCATATTTGTCACACAGATAAATTATATGGTAGATCTACATCTGTATTAGTGAACAAGAGTACAAAAGACACAGGTCAATGTGTTCGTGGAAAAGTGTGTAAACAGCGGCATAAACCACTGATACTTTTATTTGAAGAAACTGAAATGTTATATTTGAATATGTTATGCAGAAATCAAATAAATACTTCAAATAAATTCTTCTCGGCTTCTATATTCTTAAACTGAAGAGATTGCCTTAAGCAAATCACAGATATTGTCTCTGGTACACTTTAAAAAGACAAATAATGAAAGGAGGTAATATACATACCTTAATCTTTTCTCTTGTAAATCTGGCTGCTAATGCTCAAGAATGCAAGATAAAATGAATGAAAGCCTACCTTGGGAACCTTGAGCAAATTCCTTGCGCACCACACTGGCACTTTACTGCATAATTAAATTTATTGCAAAGGTACTTTATCTTCATTACACATGACAACTTTACCTTTTTTTTGCCTTTCAATCTTCTGTTTAAGTCTTTAAATTCAGATATTCTTGCTTCTCCACACTTATATGCACATGCAGTTTAACAAATTACAGAAGTAATTTATCTGGGAAGAGTCTCTTTTTGCCTTACACCTTGTTCAGAGTTGTCAGGTAGGCACAGTCAATGCAAAGTGCCGCAGTCTGGCCCACAACCTTCCTGTGTGAACACCAAACTCACTCCGTGCTGTACTGCTTCCCTCTGTGTGGTTACGTGACACCACTGACTGCAACATCAGGGAACAAAATAGCTGCAATGTACTAGTAACAAATGGTCCTTAGCTATCACATACCAAGAAAAAAAGCACTGAATTGGAGAGCTGAACAGTGATTTCGCTTGGAAATCACCCTGTTCAAAGGCACCCAAGCTTGTGTCCTGGTTGATAAAGTGCAGCAGAAGTTGTGGGTCAGCTGCTCTTGATGAGTGAGGAACTTAAACCAGGGCCAGAGGACTACAGGAAATCACAGAAGGAAATCAGCCTCTAGAATCCTGTGTCTTTAATGGGATGCCTGGAGAGGATGAAAGAGAACCAGAAGCCAGAAGCCAGAAGGTGGGAGGCATGAGAGTACCTGGAAGAAGGGTAGGTGGAAGGAGGCTGCAGACCAGGAGTAGCCCAAGGCAGTGCTGTATGGAGGATAAAGAACAGGGACATATGCCACATAGAAGAGAACATGCCCATTATGGCTGTCCTGAGGAGAGGAGGGGAAAGAGAGATGAGTAGAGAGGGGGATACAAGTATCCAAGTGACATGATCAAGAGAGAGAGTAGCATAAAGCCATAGTCATTCTCTGAAATCTTTTGGGAGAGGATCATTTGGGAGATGAATTGCAGACATCAGCTGAAGGGAGGAATCCAGCTTCAGAGCAGAGCAGGAGAGACAAAGCAACTGAAGAGTGGGTGTGAGGAGTGGAACTGAGAAGAGAAAGGAACTGACATCTGTGTTTGAAGGAGACAAGAAAGGAGCCCGTGGAATAAGGTCTGTAATTGTGCTGGGGAAAGGGAAGGAGGTTTCACAGAGATCAGCCTAATGGCATCATGGTGATGAGCTGTGGGGGATGGTGATGGCAGAAGTGGACAAAGGGCTCACAAGTAGTAAATGGGAAGAGTTTCTTGAAAAAGCTGGACCTGAAAACTCAATGAGCTTTTTACAGAAAAACCTCATCATGTTATGCCACCTGTGAGGAAGGTTGCTTATGTCCAATATAGGAAAAATATGGAAAAACAGTATCTCTCCCCTTTTATTGTGGCAGCTGTTCCCTGCTAACCCACCAAAGTTTTCTCATTTCACTGTTTTTCATCATGTGGGATACACAATATTACACACTAACCTGACTTTCTCTGACAAAGGTTCCAAATTTGAGCTTCAAAAAATAGGTAAGGCAGAGCTCACAACCAGTTGTTTTTTTTTTTTTTCCCATGCTTTTTAATAAGTTTGCCTGGGGTCTGGAGCCAAATGGTCTGGATACCTTATCATCTAGGTGAGATTTGAATGGGAGTTCTGGTTTCAGGACAGTCATTCCTCCAAACCATCACACCACATTTTTCACAGTCCACATTTCTGGACCAGATCTGAAGTCTGACTCTTAGGGGTGAGTATATCAGTTTGAACCAGACCTGGGACATTTTTGGATCTGCCTGACAGATTGTTCTGTTCCTCTCTTTTGTCAAAAGCAGCAGAGTGGACCACAGGGATCAGGAGTACTGTTTGCACTGAAACACAGTCCTCTGACTGCATAATTCCAGCTTGCTGAAATACTAAGGGCTGTTGCAGAGGTCTCGAGAAAAAGGGGACCCCTGAACTGCTTGTGTCTCACTTGTTGACCCTGTTGCCGGTGCTTGTGCTCTGGGAGGAGAGATGGGTCATAGGCTGTGGAAAAAAAAAAAAAAAAGAGTGAAAACTGCTTGGACTGGATTCTTCTGCCCCATTTATACCCCTTTCTGTCACATGGTAGGGGTCATGGTAGCAATGGGGATTGTGGCAGAGAGCAGGACCATTGCATTCTTTCTTCCACTGCCCCTAAAATGTGCTAAAGTACATGAATGATTTTTACCATGATCTCTGTGGTGAGATTAAAAATCACTGTATATTTAGAACTGTTATACCTGAGATGCTAATGGTTTCTATTTCAAAGCACATTAAAACCTACAGTGGTGATGTTCATGGCAGCCTGGACCTCAGTCAGCTCATATTACCTTTATAACTACAGCCTTTCTTTTGTTTCCTTTTTTGTATAGCATATGCATGACATTTTATTTTTATGTTACAGTTCAGGAAGTCTTTTAGTGAAGCCTCATGGCTAATTTTGGAGGACTGAAGACATCCAAACGTTACGTACCAAGCACGCCAGCCACCTGCTACATTTACATGACAGAAGCAGGGAGGCGGTATCAGCCAGGATTTGATACTCGCCTTTTGTAACCAGCCTGTGAGAATCTGAAGGAACACCCACATGGCTCATGTGTGCATGACATGTCAGCAGCCTCTCCTGGGCACAAATGTCAGCTCTGTTTACCATTGTAGGTTCAAATGTTGGTTATAATAGCATGGTTGGTATTGCTACCTCAGAGATGAACTCTGGTCAAACCTTTTGTGGTTTCCAGTTGCAGCTGGTTTGTGTTTCCCTTCTCTTTCTCAAAGTCTTGGGAGAGGACAGGTGTGGGATTTTCTACAATACTCACCAGTTATAATAATGTTTATATGAGAAGGGAGACATTTATTAAAGCTCTACCACTGCAGCAGCACGTACGTAAACAGAAACCCCAGCATGCCAGGAGCTGCATGAGTAGGTGCCTGACAACAGTGCGTGTCCCCAGGGAGCTCTCAACCCAGCCATGCAAGCAGAAAATGGAGAAGAGACACAGGAAAAGTCCCTGTGTAGGTCACTGAGAGAGATTGGATCTGGGGAAGGCAAATCCAGTTTCTTGGATCTTGAGTCACAGCACAAGTTTACTGTCACCGGCCAAAGCCAACCAGCTCCGCAATAACTCAGAGAAATTATTCAAAAGAAGACTACTCTGCTTTAAGGCAATTAAACTCCCATCTCTTTTAATTAACATTGTAGCACAGCTTCAAAATGAAGTTGGTATCCTGAAAGGCAAAATTACACGCACTTGTCTTATAGCTATTGAAACAAAATATTTAGTCTTTAGAAATGCCTACATCTTCCCTTCTCTCCTCCTTCTTTTTGAGTGGAGCAAGTCTATCAGTTCATAGCTGCATTATGAAGCAGATAAATTTTACATTTGTCAAAAATATATTCACTCAGGTCTACACACTCTTTCAGCTTCTGGATTGAAATAAATGAAATGAAACATTATGTTTAACTTTTAAAAATGTATGGTGTAGAATAAGAATCATAACATGATAGAATGGTTTGAGTTGGAAGGGACCTTAAAGATCATCTGGTTCCAACACCCCTGCTGGAGGAAAGGACACCTTGCACTAGACCTGGTTTCTCAGACCCCCATCCAGCCTGGCGTTGAATACTTTCGAGGATGGGGCAACCTTCTGTGGCAGCCTGTTCCAGTGTCTCTTCACCCTCATAGCAATGAATTTCTTCCTGAGATTCAAAGTAAATCTACCTTCTTTCAGTTTAAATCCATCCTCCATTGTCCTATCACTACATGCCCTCTGTCTCCAGCTCTTGTGTTGGCTCCTAAAGGTACTGGGAGTCTGCTAAAAGGTCTCCCCGAGGCCTTCCTCCTCCTCACTTGAGCTGAACAACCTCAACTCTCTCAGTGTGTCCTCATAGGAGAGGTGCTCCAGCCCACTGATCATCTAAATGGCCCTGCTCTGGACATGCTCCAACAGGTCCACATTCTTACGTTTGCATCTCCAGAGCTGAATGCAGCACTCCAGGTAGGCTTTCACAAGAGCAGAGAGTGAGAATAACTTTCCTCAAACTGCTGGTCACATGTCCTTTGATGCAACCCAGGACAGCAACTTTTCAAATGTTGGTATTTTTTCTAGAGGTAGCATCAACAAGGATGTCAAAGCCCAGGAGGACAGAAAACAGTCAGTAAAGTCCATATTGTGAGAATTACCTTTTAGTAATTTAGCAATTTTAGGTCTTTAGGTAATTTTATTTGTGTAAGAGCAGAACAATGCAATAGGCAACATTTTCCTTGGGGAAGAGACACAGCTCCCATGTGTAACTGCAGGGAAATGAGAACCCTGGTTTTAGCAGTGGTTTGGGAAGATACAGCAAGGCAGATAAACAACTCCAAACCCTTCCAATTGGATGTATAGTATCCTGCTTTGTAAATAGGAACCAACTTAGGTAAAAAGCAAATAGGGAAGCATATGAAGAATAGAGCTGCCAGATTTTCAGTAGGTCAGGCATTGGTTCCTCAGACCAATGCTGAGGCTGTCAGCCCACCTGAGCAGGGCTAAGGCAGTGTCTGGAGAGACCCAGGATTTAGGAGAGGAGAGGCTAGACTGTGACGTGTGACTGGCTCATGGGCAGTTAGAAGGAAACTCCCAAAGGTCAAACGAGACTTTCAGTGCAACTGTGTTATCCTGAGTCTGCTGGGATTTCTGAATCCTTTAGCAAGGGTGAAAAATACCTTGTCACAGGGGTTAAAACTGACAAAGTTTGGTTTGGGAGCCAGCTCCCCATCTAAAGCAATGTTGTCTCTTTCTATGTTCATAATATCATATGCTATCGTCTTGCCTGTGTGCTGTTCTTCAAGCTTTCCCTTCTGATGGGTTCCAGAAAGAGCTGGTAGTTCTTATATATCTTAGTTAGAGGTAGATTTGGGAATGCAAGTGGTGAGGACCAGTTTTAGACAGTCCCCTTTGGAATGTGCTCTGCGAGGGCCAATGCACACATGCAGTTCTGCAGCTGTCCTGCTCCCATGCCATGCGTTAGTGGGGAGAAGCGGGCAATGGCTCCGGGGAAAAGCAGGGATGGGATGAGCACTGAGGTGCTGCTCGCACTCTGTATCACTGAGTGGGCTCCTGTGGGCCGTGGTGCACAGGGAGGCCCTCACAGAGCTGCTGTGGGACCTGACTCTGTACGGCAGTGTGAGTTTGGGAGTGGACCAGAGTGCCAGTTTCAAACCCAAAGCTTCATCTTTTTCACTGGGTATCCTTCTTCTTCATACCACATGCTCTCAGCTGCCAAAAGCAACCCCAAATATGGCTGCTCACCCTCTCCCACTGGATAGTAATCCCACTGTTCATAATCCAGTCAACCTCTTCCAAAAATGAGTATAACATCAGCCAGATGAAGCTTTCATCCAGGTTGCCTGGCTAGGCGACAGCCTGCTCTGGGAGCAGCATGGCTCCTGCAGTGCATGGGCTCAGGGTTTCACTGGGTGAGCTGTTCATCTGGATCCTGTTCATCTGCCCTGCAAATAAGGGAATCTGAGGAGTTTGTCTCCGATTTCTCCAGTGACACCAAGTTATGTAAACACTCTTGCTGCCGTTAACAGCTCGCCATTTTTGCTGTTTGAAACATAATCAGTTTGTGTAACAATATGGATGGATTTGGGTATCCAGTCCAACACGCCCTGATTGCCTGCTGTCTAAACATTTTATTGCTGTAAATTTATGAGGACTCTGCTGGCCTCTTCGAAAGACCTCTCAGAATCACAGCAGTTTATAACGATACCACAATGCAATTCAGCATTTCCAAGAATTACTTTTGTTTTCTTTAGAATGGAAAGGGCTTTTTTTTTCTGTTTCTGACCAAACAGAAATATTTCTAGTTATTGTACTTTAAAATAAGCATTCCCTTTTTTTGTTTTGTTTTGCTTCCCCTAAGTGTTGGCCTGACCCTCTGACTTCAGCAGGAGCCTGGGAAGGGTGTCTCAGTACCTTGTTGAAAGGACTGCAAGCATCCTGCTCAGAGCTACATGAGTGCCCAGCCAGGTCCTGCCACTGTGCCTCAGAACCCAGCCACAGACACTGGGGTATGTATGCCTTGGCAAACCCAAGCACAGAGGAAACTATCAAACATTCAGAGCAATTGTTGACAATTTCCAGTCACCACTAATTGCTTGGGGCTTTCTTGGACCCCTGCCACATCTATACCTTTGTGTCCTTAATCACTGTGCACCCTTTGGATGTTATGTCACACCTGGGACATAAGCTAATTTATCACTTGCAGACAGATTAGCATCACAGCTCGCTTAGATAAATTTTACTTTAGCCTCAGTCCCAGGGGCCCTTCTTTTATAGCACAGTTTTATCCATTAAAATTATGACTTCCAAAATTCTGTTGTATTTTATGGCTTCCATGAGATATTTATGACTGTTACTGTTTAAGTGGACATTTCTAGAGATTTACTGCAGAAATAATTCAGGCAAATAGCTCAGAAGAGGTACTGCCAATAGCTTACAGTTTAGTTTTGGTGTTGTTTAAAGACATGCTGTTTTCAGTGCGCATGTAAGTATGGAGTCTCAATGCATAATACTGAAATGCCATTGAATATGTATTCAAAAACCCCTCTCCATATGGACTAGTTCTAGACAAAATCCAAACATGGAGTTTTAATCTTCCAAACTTCCTCCTTCCCAAAAGCTGTTCATATTCACTGCCTTTCTGCAAAGTGTAAGACACGAAAGCAAAGGCCAATTAAAAAGAACTTGTAGAGTCAGGCACTTCCACCAGCTCTGTGAGGGGGGACATATGAGAGGTATTTCTCTTTTCTTAGTTACTTAGTTTGCTCCTAATTGGGGTAATGCTATGGGTGGCCAGGGGCCTGAAGGACAGAGCTCAGGTTGCAGTTTGACAGAGCCAGTGAAGGCTTAACTTGCTGCGAGGGGAAAGTTGATCTCTGCCCCTTTGATCCTTTTAGGACTAGAACTGGTCCTCTGTTTTATACTATAGAAAGTCTGAGGATTAGAAAAGCAGCCTCCATGGCTTACAGCTCATCTCTGTGAGAAGTGACTGATGCTGTCAGGTAACTCAGCAATACATTTCCTAGCCTTTTTCTCCTTGAGGTGAGTGTGAGGTCTTTTACAGCATTGCAGCACAGGAGCAGGAAGCACTCTTGTTATCATGCCAGCTTCCACGCTTCCAGCGTGCTCCTGTTTTATAACCTTCAGCATCCTGATGCCTTGGTGGAGCTGCTCTGCTGGGCAGCTGAGGGGAACCTCCCACAAGGTCTCCGAGTGCCTCACTGGCAATGACACACCAGGTGACACAAGTGCTGGGCTCAATGGGGCACAGAGCAGCATGAGATATTTCACAAAGTGCCTCACTCCCATGGATTTTAGGTAAAAATAACACTTACCCAACTAGGCTTGCAATGCATACTTTGAATTAGAAATCAGATTCCTAAATATTTCTGAAATTTGACACAAATTACTCTCCAAAACAGGCATCCTCAATAATTTTCACTAATCAAGTTAATGTAATTCAAGACAAAGGACCAAACTGCTCCCTGCAGCACCACAACATTTCCCCAATGAGTCAACTTGTATGTGTGAAAGACATGAATATGATCCTCATAAATGCTTAAAGTAAGTGATTCCAAGAGGATTTATCTGTTTGCAGGAGCAAATTCATAAGAGGTGACAGGAGGAAGACAGCCAAGTTTAATTGTCAGTTAAAGGTAGCTTGTCTTCATCTGCCTGGGTGAGAGATAGGTGTACCTGTAGGGTGATATCCTACCTGCACATACAATCAGCTGCAGCTTACTAATGGCTCACTTTGGTCCTAGCATCCCTGGCTCTGTCTAAGAACTGCAGAATTGCTGCAGAAAGAGAAGGGGTTTAAATTAAAATAATGTGATTTAAGACTGACATGGCTGTTGGACTGACCTTTACACATGGCAAATTTCATCCTTTGAGTTTCTTTCCTCCCCTTTCCTCCCCTATCTGCCCTCAAATATGCTCTTTTTCCCTTCACTGCTCTCCCCTGCTGAACTCACTCTATAGAGTTTTGTAACAGAACTGAAAAAACAAGAAACAGACACACTATTGTATGGTCAAGCTCATGCAGGACTCTAAAACTAATCTTTGTTCTGGCAAATCTCATGCAGCATTGACTGCTTTGCTGGCTACTTCATTCATCATATGGAAAATGCATTTTAGTGACTACCAATTACAAGAGCCAAACAGTGGCTTTGTCAGTATTACATGGTAACCATTACCTTTGTAATTGCATAGTGACTGATGTTCAGTATGACGTCATGACAGGTTAAATAAATGCATACTAATTTTTCCTGCTAAAAGAAAGGAACGCCAGCACGTTAACACAATTGCAAGTTATTTTATATGATTATACATGAAGTAAAGGTATTCATTTATCATAAAAGTCGTGTAGCTGCTATGTTTCAACTTCCAAAAATTCTTTTTCATCTTTAGAATGTTTAGAGATGTATAATCTCTCTGCACCCTTGTTAATAGTGTTTGCAGAACAAACATTTCAAAATATGTGGTGTTGGGGTTGTTATAATACTTCAAATGAGTTCTTTCTTTCTTTGGTAAAATGTTATCTTAGAAATTTTCCTTTATTTATTGAAAACTCAGTTATGAAATACAGTTTTATAACTACATAAAGCAATGTGGGCCTAAATTTTGGATAGTACATATTGCCATGTGTTAAAGAAAAAAATATTAGAAAATTAGTGTGAGGTCAGTTATTTACAAAAACATACCTCATCTATTTAAAGAAAAAATTCTGACAGGACATCTTGATGTGAAAAATGTCAGTGAAATATAACTGGGAGGCTGGAAATTAATCTAAGTGAAGTTTCACATATGGAGAAATAGAGGTATAATTAATGGCACAAAATGAAAAAGACAATTACCACATTTGGATGTAAAACTTGGAGATTTTTAGTTCTGTGCAGAGAGCAGTAGCTCAGGAACACAAATGAAGAGCATGAGAGTGCTGTTACCCTAAGCCAGAAAGACCAAGCAGTCCCAAAGCAGATTCCCTTTGTATCCATATTTCAGTTTGGATATTTGGGTTAGTTTTCCTCTTAGGTCGTCGGAAGTGCAGATTTCCCAGCTTGCAACCTTAGATTGCACTGCCTCTACCACAGCACCAAAATGGCAGGAAAGGTCAGGGTTACTGTTGTCTTTCTTTGGATTTGGCAGGTCCACAGGAAAAGAAGGAAATTGAGCAATTTGAAAACTTTTGTGCCAGGAAAACGCTTGCCTGAAATCTTTTAGATCCTTTCCTCAAACAATCTCTTACCTCTTTCCTGCATTTTAAGTTCACTTTCCAAATCTTATTCTTCTCTCTAAAACTGATGTGGCTTTCCTCCCAGTGTCCAGATTATGTCTCTTCTAAGTGTTTTAACATTTCATGCTCTTACTATAGGATGTCTTCTCTTTCCTCAGTATAGCCTGGTCTTGCTTGGCAATTCACAGACCTTTCAGAACTACCAAACAAGTTCTGGGGCAAGTTAAAATTTATAGAGGAAAAAGATGGAATTCACAATCATCTAGAGCTCTAATTTAACTTTTAAGTGTTCAATATGTAAATCTTCTGTGGAAATGTTCTTCCAGGCAAATGCAGTGATATCTGAGAGCATTTCTGATGTTTGTGATAATAATTCCAATAGCAATTTTGTAATACAGAGGAAAAGGAAAGGGAAAGACAAGATGCTTTCAAAACCTGTATGATAGTCTTGAAGGTAAGATTGTGACTAAATACAATTCCTACACACACAGACAGAGAATGACTCAGGCCTCAAGAATAGTTGGAAGACTTTCTCCTCTGGGTGGAAGTCAGCAGTATTTGCATTTTGTTGGAAGGGGTCCCCAAACGGAGAAGTTATATTCTGCTGTAGGCTTATCTTTTTATAAATCACAGTGGTAGGCATTATCATTTCAGGCTGGATACGTAAAAGTAAGGAGGCTAAATGTGATTTTATGCCAAATTAAGGAAAAGAAGTCATAGAAAAAAAATGCAAAAGCATTCTGGCTGTGTTTTTTGTCTGCATGGCAAGAGGCCAAACACGATGAAGCTAAATGCTTTGGAAAGTGCCAAAACGCTCCTGTTGCACAGAAGGGCTTGCAGTGTGGGGCATCCAAGTACATCAGGACAAGCTGTGTGAAAGCTGCATCCATCAGGCTGGTCTGTGAAGGGGTAGCTCCAGTGGGATCAGTCTTCTGGTACCACCTCTGCTGCTAGTGTGATCCAGAAAAACTGGCTTCACACAGAAGCATAAGAAATAGCAGTGACCATGACAGAAATGTCACAGGAGGGGTGAGGGAATGGAGCCCAGGAGGCAGAGGACCAAGGAGGAGTAAAGAAGTGGGTATCATGTCATCATCCTGTGGTTTCTAGTCCTGATTTCTTACACTGATTTCTTAAAATTAGAAAATTAGAGAATTACTCTGCCCTGTCATATTAGGTACAGAAATACTGTTTTGTACATATTTATGAAGACTCATGGACTTCGGGAATTTTGTCACTTATATACATTCTCTCAGGTATCTTGGGCTAAAAAACAAAGGAAGCAGTAAAATATAATGACATCTGGAGGGCATAGCCTTTTTCTGATTCATAATGAACAGGAAGATTACGTTCTTATGCTACTCCTTCTTTCCAAATACGCACTAGATGTTAGAAGCTGTGAGAAACTTAGAGAATCTAGGTTTCAGTTACAGAACAGCAGTATTACATGAGAAATCTTAATTTGTCAGCTAAGACTTCAGAACTGCCTGTGCAGTACCTTCCATACATGGATGTAGACATTATTAAGGCATCATTACAACATAAATACATGACTGATCTGTCCTCCAAGCTGGGAGTCTAATTTAGTAAAATTATACTGTTACCAGGGAGGAGCAATTGCTAGATTGACACATGATCTTAACAAATTCTACTAGCTCTGTAAGGTTGCATAATTGTATCCAGTTATTCAGCAGTACTTTTTTCTCTAACTTCAGGTTACTGTCATGCAATTATGATCTAATTACATGGTTATTTCACCTTATAAAAGAAAGTAAACCACAAAGATTTTGAGCATGCTTCACAGGCCCTGTTTAGCTTTAAGCAGAAGAATAACCTTAGACAAAGTCACTGTGTCTTTCCTTGGACTTGATGCTAAACAGGGCTGGGGCAAAACAATGTGCAATGTGCCAAATTTCTAAATTGCCTTTCAGTCTAAACACAGAAGTTCAGTCTCATTTTGGAGTTTTAGCTTATTTAAATGCATTGATCTCCATATACAGATGGGAGCACCATTTGGTCCATTTCCAATTAGAAAAAACAGGGGGACAAGAGATGAGAAAAGACCAACAGTAGAAAGTGCATAGTTTTGACTATCCCTGTATATGTATGGGTGCATTTCTAAATTTAACTAGACTTCTATTTAAATTCCTACATCTTTGAAATAAAATTTGTTTAAATTACTGAGGGTAAGCATCTCCAAACTTGCTACTGGCTCCGTGAGAGCTGCAAGTTCCATTTTCCAGGAAGTGCACCATGCCTGAAGCTGCTCAGGGACCGCACGTGCTTCTGGCACTGCAAGGTGTTCTGGGCTTCAGTAATGGGTGTGTCAAGCTCCACAGTTCCTTTGAAACACTTTTACTTTGTCTGCGAGGAATTGAAGCAAGTGGGTTTTGTTATGTATGGGCTGGCGTAGCAGTAGAGTTTGGGGCCACCTCTCTGTGCCTGGAGTAGAGAAGGCACAGGCGGCTGCTTGCCAAGCTATCTCTCACTGTCTACCAGTCATGGGAGCTGGGAAATAATTCTGGCTCCGTGCTA
This sequence comes from Vireo altiloquus, assembly GCA_013396875.1. Taxonomy (NCBI): domain Eukaryota; kingdom Metazoa; phylum Chordata; class Aves; order Passeriformes; family Vireonidae; genus Vireo; species Vireo altiloquus. Next base: position 2,076,752 of record VZRF01006837.1, read on the forward strand.
GATCAGGCCTGGGCAGCACATTGTGTAAAATTACACTTGTATTGTTTTTGTTATACAGTATGAAGTACTGCTTGGGGAGATTGGAGCGCGAGCACTGGCAGTCTTTGCTCTGGCGCATTGGTGTGGGTGGAGGCAGGAGATGTTTTTTGGCCAAAAAGGCAGAATGTTATCTCTCAGGTCTCACTCCCTCTTCCTGTCACCTCTTCCATTTGCAGCAGTCACAGAAACAGATAGCTGGAGGCCCGTACACTCTTCCAACACAATTAAAATCTCCACAGGCAATGGTTGCTCTTGCTACATCAACTTCACCCTCTTGTGTTAGACGAGCTAGAGCTGTCAAAGGTCATTTTTCAAATGCTGAAACGTCCAGAACATACCAAAACATTTTAGATCTGGCACATGGGTGCTGTAGGACTCCAGACCACTAATTGCTTGTGACCAAAGTAAGGATCAATTGGTAAGTAAATAAGTCAGTAAACACTGAACGGGGTACAAAAATGCAAAGTCAGGCTGTCCCAGCTGTATGTGTGGGGAAGTAGCGCAAATACCTGAGAAGTATGAAATAATGACTAAAAAGACATTTCTTCACATCTATGTGACAATGAGTGATAAGATTTTGTCTATATATTAGCTCTTACAGTAGCACTCAGTTGCTCTATTTCAAAGAAATCTGCAACCTCTTTTATTTTTCTTAAATCATGTATGTGCATATTTTGAATTACTATAGTCTATAAAGGATTGAAAGCTTAAATGCCTTTATCAAACATTAAGGCAGCCGAGCTGGCTTTTAAGGTCTTCATATTTTCAGGAAATCACATTTGAAAATGGTGTGTATATATAGTGTATGATACTTTAAAAAATGAATGTTTTTAAAATAAACATTTTGGAAAGTATTGCTTACTCGATTCACTGTTCTGTCATTTTAAAAGTTGTAAACTTACCAGTTGATCTCACTCCTCAGCCCTGCAGCTCTTTTTGGCAACATCTGAAATAAATAGAAGGGGTCCTATTTTGTCTTCAGGTATGTCTATGCAACTTCCCTTGATTGCAAGAGATTTGTATATGCATGTTGTTGATTTTTTTCATGCATATGAAATCTTTTGTATGAAATGTCTTCATAAGACAGATTTCCCTCTTTTGCCTTCAATGTTAAAACTTGGTTTTAGGTTTGAAATATGATAATGGTAGAAAGTATAGAAGGAGAAAGCACTGTCACATGTCAAAATAGGCCCCACCTCATAAATGTAGAGGTAATGCAACTTTGTTATTTAAAAATATCTGGTTGAACCAAATTCTCACAAGTTACATCTACGGAGAGTAAAGATAAGAACTGAGAAGCAGGCAAAGGCCAAGAGTAGGAAGAGCAGAGTAGAATAAGACACTCGAAGGGCATCCCAGATAAGATATTGTCGTGATGTGAATAACAGATGAACCCTGTCCTTCCTGTCATTGAAGAAAACAAGTCCTTTCTTAGCTGCACAGTGTCCTCAAATTTTGCCATTGGGCAAAATAATTTTATAATAATCCTATAATTTTATAATTCTATAATCTTTCAAGATATTTATCACAGAATCAAAGAAACATTAGGATTGGAAAAGACCTCTGAGATCAAGGCCAACCATTGACCTTACACTGCCAGGTCCACCAATAAGCACCACATCTACACATCTCTTTCTTTGAGGTGAAAATCAATTGCTTTTGCTTTCTTGGGCAGCCCATAGGTATAGAAACCTCCCTTTTGATCCATGAGTATCGGAGCAAATGGGAATATCAAGCTGGCTTGAGGGAATTCTGTTCCCTGACATTTTATTATTTTTTATCATTAATGTTATATTTCATTGAGATTTAACTTTTGAAATCAGGAAATATTAATCTATTAATGATGCCCAGTAGAACAACACTCAGATTTGAGGCTCTTTGTAAAAATGGGATTCACATGAGACATTAAAAAAATCTGTTAGGAGCAAGAAACAAGATGGAAGTAATGACTTTTGCTTTTATTTTCTGAGCTCTGCAGATTTGGGAATAAAACGCTATTTATGATAAAAAATTATTCTCAAGATAATTGTGGTTCACAGGAGGAATTTAAATTTGCAGTCTGTACACTGTTGTCTTGATGCAGTCTCCAGAGGCTGAATGTGTGGGCAGATGCAAGTATAGCAAGTGACCTAAAGAAACTGTCTCCCAGCTGATCTGGAGAAAAAACTTCTGACCAGTCCATGCCATTTTAAGCCAGCGCAGAGTGGGGCTTAATGCTTCTTGCTCATGGCATTTCTGTGCCAGTGGTCCCAACTGGAAGATCTGAAACTAACAATAAGGGGTGCTCCCTTCCCAGGATACTTGGGTGAGCTTTCCTTGCTACAGGATATTATGGATGGTAACAGCTTACCAGTCCAGAGACACAGCTATGGAACAGAAATTCCACATTTTCATGACTCAATGTCATGAAAAGCAAATAGATTACTTCTATATTCTCTCAGGAAGTCCCTAAGCCACAAGTAACTGAAAGCCCTGAGAACACTCTAGGGAAGTATTTCTGGAGCCTTGTGTCATTACATTCTACCATCAATCTTGGTGACAGGATGCTAGTTTGGATGAACTTTTGATGCCAATTGGCTGTTCTTAGGTTCCTATGTTCTGTATGCATTCACCATCAGTACTTCCAGAGAAGTACGTGGTGGGGTTTGTTAAAATTATTAACAATTTTGAAAAAACTATTAATACAAACCCACCTTGTATCTAGTTTAGACTTGAAAGAACTGGCCATATTCAGGAAAAATTCTGAAATACCAGTTTAAATGGAATATGTAAGTGAGATTTCCTGACTCAGTTTTAAAATTAAATGCATATGCTGTTAAGGTGTCCCATAAAAATGCATTTTGTTTCACAGATTTCAGCAGACAGGACTATTCAAAACAGAAAACTGTTGGGAAAGAAAGCACCAAAACAATCCAGAAAGACCAAAAGTGGCTTGTGGCCTTTAATAAGTACAGCCCTTCTCTCCCAAGGGAACATGTTGCTCTGCTCATTCTTGCTTGAGAAAACCTCAAACAGTATTTTATATGTTAGGCAGTATTTCAATGCCCCCTATCTTTTCTCCTGACATTCTGAACTTTAAAATAAATGAGAATTCATGACCATTTCTTTTTCTAGCAACAGCAACTATCTGAATAGTTTAGGAAAGCACTGAAGACTTCCACCAAAATTGAACAAGAGCAAAGAACATGCAGAGATCAGTATGATCTCTTGGTTTTAATGGACTGGTTAGAGCTGAATGGGATCATAAAGAAAAGTAATTTTATTAGATGTCACCATTCTGGTGTGATCCTCACTTCAGACTGAAATCAGTCTGTTCAATCCCAAAGTGAGGGTGTCTCTTCTTAATCATGTTAGTGGCAATAGCAAGCATGAAGTTCTCTGTTATTTTTTTGTATGTTAGAGAAATTATTCCCCACCTTTTGTATTTGTCTTTCACAGACAAATTTTTTCACTTCTTTTTTCAGATCTTGCTCAGAGTCATCAAAAGTGCTTCTCCACCACCATCACCCTCTGCTCCTGCCTTCTGCTACATTAACTCAAAGTGCATAAAGCAGGACAGCAATTTTCTCCCAGGTCTGTGATCTTCAGTGTTTTCCTGAAGTGGAGATGAGTGACGATGATGGCTGGAAGGAGAAAACATGAGGTGGGATAAACTCAAATGCCACATTGGAGCCCAAAAGGAACTGTAAAATTGTGGTCATTTAAAAGTGCAAATCTGGTTTACTTTTCAAGTATTAAAAACAGACATTGCCTTTGGCAGCAGTTTGGAGAAATGTGTCTTAGCAAATTTCCTGACTGAACCAAAGAATTATTCAACATTACTTAAAGACTTGAAGCTATGGCCTAAATAGTAATTAGCATACTTGTTATTGGCATTGATGCTTTCCTCTGCAGAAAGCAGATGTAACAGTAAATATGAAAGAGATCAATTTTTTTCTTTTCATCAGTCCTGAAAGTCATTTGGGAATTTTTTTTTTACCATCATGTCATTTGCTCTTCAGAGTTCTATTAACATTACTTGTCCAAATAGAGAAGGACAAAGCTAGCCAGAGATGCAGGAGTATTGCATCAGAATGGCATGGCAGAAAGCCATTGAGATCAAATGGTGATCCGTAAAAGATGTTCTGTAATCCCAAGGAGAAATGCACTGGTGGAAGGAATGAACCACATGGGTGTTTTCAGGGATGGCAACAGCTGGCATTCAGAGTATTTAGCATTTGGCAGTGATGAGAAGCTAGCCCAGGCAGCAGAGAAATTTGGAATCATCAGAGATCTCTTCAAGTAGAGAGTAACAATTTACTCTGGTTCCTTTGTTATGAAGTTGACAATCTGGAATTCATGGCTTGCCTGGTGATCAGCTGCCCTAAAGAAGGGAAATGAATCAGCCTCTTTCTATGATGCAGTGTTTTCTTACATTATGTATGGCCTGTCCTGTGGCACTTTCAGACTGTGCTTTGGCCTAATATTCATCTTCTCAAATCCATACCATAACTCAGACAGAAATCTCGGAAGCCTTACCCTGAAACTCTGGGCGTAAAAAAAAAAACAAAAAAATCAAANCTTTGAACCTTAGAATTCTCCACTTTAGATGTCCTAAATAAGCAAACCATATATGATTCCAGTTTAAAGAAATAAAAATCTTAAACATTCTCACAGCAAGGATTTAGTAATTAATGAAATTCATTATGAAAAGAAGGTCTGAAGAACTAAACCGGATTCAGATTTGTCAGTCAACAGAAGGGGTGGCCAGAGTATGCTGGTCATTCCTTTGAGGGTTTCTGAAAATATTTCCCTCATATAAAATGAAAGCCAAATCTTCTGGGAAGTGAGATACATCAAAACAGTGAAATATCTTGGAAAATGATCTATAGCAAACATTTGCTTTTAGGTTAAAAGCATTTATTGATCTAATTGTTTTGATGTGCAAAAGATTCAAGTATTTCCAATGCCCGATTTAGAGTAGATTTTTCAGGTGAAATCATCTCAGCACAGGCAGGAAACTATCTCTTCTATCCTAGTACCTAAAACACTGAAAATAAGTAGTGAGAGAGAGTGAGAGGGAGAGAGAGAAATAGAGAGAGAGAGACAGAGGAATTCACTTAATCTACTTTAGATACCTATAAGGCAGATGTCATCATGTGAACTAGTGGCTCCCTCTATAACCAGACTTGGGTTTAGGCAGAGAGTGAGTGTCTCTGGGATGCAATTAGCTTGTCATAATTATGTCCCTGTGTCAGGATGTTTGCCTTAAAATCCATGTCCACTCTTCAAAAGTGATCTGGCACTGAGACTCCAGTGTTAATGTTCAATATGTAGTTAGATTCCTGAAACCTGGATTTATTTCAAGTCCTCTGTTAATCTCATTCAGGCATAAAAAATTCTAGATTCTGAAATCCTTCTCATTACCCATCAGGAAGAGAAAAATTCACACTTTAATTTTGCTGTGCCTTCATCAATTAGAGAAAATTCATAAATAATTGATTCACATGGAGGCACCTGCTAAACAAACGTCTAAACCCAAACCAGGCATTTAAGATCTAAAATTTCTCCTTCAAACCTCTATGTGAAAAAAATTACCTTTCATGAACACTTTACTGAAGCCAATATTACTCCAAAAAAGGCATCAACGAAAGAGCAAGATTTCGTCAAGGCTTCGGCTTCGTGAACATTTTCCAACTACATTGCTTTAAAAAGATGTAATTCTAGGAGTTGAAAAAATTCAGCTGTGTCCTTCCTCTCAAAAAACCAGAAGTTGCTGTCCATTGAAATGCAGCATAAAGCAGTGTATTCCATCATTTGGGGGAAGTATAAAATGTGGAGGCAGAGTGGGGAAGGCAGCTGTGTTGTTCCCTCTGTGGCATTTTTCCCATCCACATGGAAACACCTTTATAAGGGCTGCCTGTCTCCTGTGCTGGGAAAAGAGATCAGGCCAGTGCAAAGGCTGTTCAAAACAAATATACCACACAGTCCTGCAGAAAGTGTCTTCTTTGCTAATGCTTACCTACTTCTTCTTCAGTCATGAAGAAAGTAAGAGACAAAACATATTACACCCTTTACTTTATTGCCTTTGCAAGTAATATTTTTCTGTTTGGTAAAAATGTGTGTTATTGTTTATTTTTAAATTCCTCTGCCAGGCTGACATCATGCTCTGCACATTATGAGAAAAAAATACTGCAGGGATTTTTCTTTTTTTTTCTTACTTTCCAGAGAATGTAGTGTTGCAACTACTGGCAAGTTGCATAGACAAACAGTGAACGGATGCTACCACATTTAACTCCTCATTGGATCATTTATCTTCACAAAACAAGTATTTTTTTTCTTAAAAGATACCGTTTGTGAAAGGTACCAGGCAGCAACCAATGTAACTTCCACTTGAAATATCAGCTCCTAGAATATTGTCTTTTCATGTGTATACTATCAAGCCCCCACATTTCTCCAATTCAGCCTCAGGGAATTAATAAAAGTTGGTTTTTAGCTCATAACTAATTATCCTACACAACTACTCCCTTCATTTGCCCTGGCCCCTCCCTCTATCCCAGGTACCTTATCTTGACCCTGACTTTCCAAAGTCTGGTCTTGTTTCTTCTCTTGCCTCTCAGTGTGATTTTACATCTTTTCTCTAATTCCAAAAATTGACACTAAAGTTACTATGTTGGGGAGTACATCCTCATTTTAATGTGGACTTGAAAACAGTCTGACTTTTGCTCTGAATGCCTTTAGTTCATACAAAGGAACATGAAGGAATGAGAAGACTTTCTTTTCTCAGTAATTTGTAGTAATTTAGTCTCTGATCACAGCAAATTCTTTGGGTTGGTCCTCATGGCTTACTTAGAAAGGGAAGTGTTTTCCGCTGTATTCGCCCTGTTGGATTACCTGGGCCAACCCATAATCTGCTGGGACTATTTCAAATATAATAAAGTCCGTAGGAGTCTGTGCTCCACATCATGAGACCTCACTTCAATAAAGGTTTTTCTCTCATGATGCACCAAAGTGTAAATACAAGACAAATCCCCAAAGTACTTGAAAGGAAAAAGAGGTACGTACAGGGTCAGTAACAAAAACAACACCCCAGACTTATCTCATCCTACATTGTTGGGATGTTGTCCTGGCTCTTGACAGGACAGGATTAACTTTTGTGGTAGCCAGGAGTGTTTCATGGCCAAGGCCTGGAGGTTTTTCTGTACCACATCATGTAATTTTCCAGGAATGGGGAGTGAGTCCCTTCTGGAGGAGTAAGCCTAGAGTGAAGTGAGCCGTCAGGTAGGGCTACTTCCCTCTGTTACTGATGGTTTGTTTTTCTTGTTCCATTGCAGTTTCTGGTAAATTGTTCTTATCTCAGCCTGTGATCTTCATCTTTTCTGCCTCAAATTCTCCTCCCTGTCCTGCCACATGGGGAGACAGCAGCGAGAGAGCAGCACCTGCTTTGGAGTGCTTCAGTGGGAACACTAAATTGGGGAATACCATTCCTAAACCACGACAGGTGTTTTCAATGTTGACAAAACATGAAGCAAAAAACCTGAGGCTTCTATAAAAATTTGACAGTACACCTCCTCTACCCTGCCCACTCTGACATCAGTTGTCCTCTACTGTTTTTCAGAGAAGTGACTGCAAAAGACAGCAGACCAAGGGAGAAAAGAATTGCTCCTCCTAGTTTCAATTTATGCCTTTAAAGAAGGCTTTAGAAAGAAACTTACTGAGTTGGAACAAGCAACCAGATCTTGCAATCAGCTCCACAGTCAGTGAGACTCTGCACAGGCCCAAGAGGCTAGGGAGGGAACCTCTAATGACCTGGCTGCAGACCAAGATCAAAAGACATTCACCTTTTATTTCATGTGATATCAAGCTAATGCAATGTTTTAGAGATGGTGTTGAACTAAAACATTGTCTCTGAGTCCCATTTGAGAATACAGAGTCAGAACCTAAAATCAGAATTAAGCTCTGAAATTTACATCCATTTTTTATTGGTGTGCTGGAGTGAACAAAAATCCCAGCTCATTGAGTGTTGGAGGAGAGCTATCTCCCAGATCAAGACCTTGACTCTGCACGTTGCATATAGGTTAAAGTTTCCTTTTTCATTTCCCATGAGAGTCATCTTGGCTCTGTCTCTATTGGTAAATTAAAGGTGCTTGGAATAGTTCTGTGGCACTGAGCCCAAGCCACATGTGAGAGCTTGTGTCCACATCATTAACCGCTCTTGCCCTCCAGAATGGGATGACTGCATCCCAAGCTCTCTGTTTGAAATGATCCTTGGCCCACTGTGGGGGTGCTTGCACAGCCCACCCTTGGAAAAGGGCCTGGATAACCCCACCTACTAAGATAAGCGTGTGGCTGTAAACAGCATGTCTGGTTGAATACACAAAACCACCCCAAAATTCATAGCATTGAAGAGGGAGATGACCTCTTCAGAATAACCAGAATAAATAGCAAGGAAGGAATTACAGAGACTTATGAAGCAAAGAAGGAATAAGCTTGAAAGGAAATATAAAAGAAGGATCTCAATTTGTAACGGGGGTGGAGATTGTGATGTGTGCCCCCTGCAGAAACACCCTGCAGCACCCTGACCTCTGACAGGCACAGCAGAGCTGGCTCCCCACCCAGCAATCAGCACCTGGAGAGCCCACAGGAGGCCTGGGATTCACCCCAGTGAGGAGCCCCGACCTGGGGAGGTATCAGTGGGCTGCAGGGAGCAGCAAGGGTGTGGCTACCTAAAAAGAGAGACTGGACAGGAACAAGGGAATAAAGGTAGGCATCTATTTGAAAGGCCTTCAAAGGTTACACTCTGGAGAGTCCAGAGGCTCCTGTGCCAGGGGCTCCCAAGATGGACCATGAGTCATGAGTTCTTCACACTTTTATAAATTTGGTTCATTTGCATATCAGGGTTAAGTCTCCAATTAAAACTTCAGTTAATGATGTAATTTCCCCAAGCCTACCCCCCTCTCCAAGATATTGGTTTACACATTTTGGGCCTAGGATGGTCTGAGTGTCCTTGAAGAGCAAGCCTGGAGAGGCTTTGTTACGTCTCTCTTAGCATGAGAGAACAGTAGTTAACAGGCTACAAGAAACTTCAGAGTTACACACTAGGCAGTACAAGATCTGAAAAAAATAAAAGTGAAAAATCAAGGCATCAAGTGGACAGCTGGAGATCCCCCATGACTGAGTGTGTGCGTGCTTGCATGTACATGTGAGTTTAAAGTTTCCCGGAATTAGGCCTGGAAGAGTGTTGAGAGGTTTGTAGGTGTTTATTAACATGTTAGAAATGTGAGTCATCTGTTATATTATTGATATTTTTCTCATGAGAAGGCCAGCGTCCTGTCTGCAACATGTACTTCAGCTGCTCCTTTGGAGACGTTCTCCCACTAAATGCCAGGAAATAAGCAGTGTCTATAAGAGTAATGTAAGAACTGGTACAAATAGAAGAAAGCCTGGGTTCCTATTTTTTTTAAGTGAAATGCAGCAAATGTTGTGGAAAATAGCACATCATCAGCTGGTGAGCAGTTTGAGAGAATTATGTGCGATAATACTTCACCTTTCTGACTTCATCAGGTCTTTAATCCTTTCTTATTTACATATTTTTACATTAAAATTTCAAGTGTCAGTTTGGACCCTGCACTGGTATGATGGTGGCTAGAAAACTCCACAAGATTTTGGAGTCAGTCCCTGCACAATCTGCATGGGAATTCAATCTGGCAATGGTGACACACACACACACACCCCCATAGAGCTCCTGTAATACTGGTAAGAGCCATTTTCATGCAAGTTACTCATGGGGAGAGACAGCTCACCTTGCTTTGGCACCTAATTCAGCATTTAGTGAGGTGATGGTAGAAAAGAAATCTCTTGACTCTGCTAATGATGGAGCATCTTGGAGAGCCCCCAGAAGAAGATAAGGTACTCTGGGTGTTGGCGCAGGCAGGCAGCCTCTTCCCCTAGAGACCCTTGAAAATATTTTCTCTCCACTGGGCAGGCAGTGGTGCTTGAAAAACTGCCTGAAACCTTGGTATGAGTTTGTTGCAGGCTGACTGGATCTCAGCTGGTAAATCCTTTGGGCCTGATCTAACACCTAGTAAAGAAATTGGAAATTATCCCATTTGTTCCACTGAGTTTCACAGGGTTTTTATACATCTGCTTGTCCCCCTTTCTTCCCCCTTGTGATTAATATCGATTGCACAAGAGGAGTAAATATTTAAATACAAACATTCTCCCATGAAGACCATTCTTTTGTTTGTTTGGTTTTGCGGGCTTTTTTTGAAGTGGGGCAAAGACAGCAAGGTGCCTTTTCAGACTACTTCAGCGTCAATTGATCACTCTTCACCCCCATCTATGGAATGCAGAAATCCCCATACAGCTTTGAAGGAAATATTTAGACTAATAAAGGACTAATATTTGTGGTTGCTTTAATTGCATATGATTTAGAGTAACAGTCATAAAGTGCAGAACAACAGTCATAAAGTGTAGCACTATTTTAAATCTGGGTATTCTCAGCAGGGACTCAATGAAGTCTGGGAAAGGCAGGTAGAATAAAAAACATGCCTTGCATATACTTTATTGCTCTTCTATGGAATGTAAGACTTCAGTAAGATTTGTCTATTGTTCAGGAAGCAGAAAAAAATTAGGTTCTCAACATTCTGACATATTAGCTAATGTTAAAAACATTAGTGCTAAGGTGAAATCGCTCCACATGTTATCAGTGGCTTTATTGTTAGATCTCCAGTGGTCCTAAATTTAGGTTCTGCCTGACCTAAATTCTTTCTACTCACTCTGTGTATAAACTTAAGACTAGCTCTACAAGGGAATTTAGGCATGCCTTCACTGCACCTAACTTGCTGTCCGCATCCAGATCGTTCAAATAGCTACTCACCTAATTGCCACTGAGGAGTACAGCACCCATTTAAATCAACGAGGGTTAGGCTCCTAGATAGGTTTCTAAGGCACACATTTAGGTGCCATTGGTGAGCCTGCTGTAATTTGCAGAGAAAGAGTGCAAGTTAGACGATGCAGCTTGATGATAAAGTTGCAGCAGCTAATTCTTGAAGTGATAGTCTCAAAGAATAATAGTTAACAAATGTTTTGGACTGTATCTGGAAAGGATTTGAGCACTTCCTCACACGGCAAATGCGGCAGCTGATATTCACAACCAGCCACTAACTGAGCAGGGACATGCCTACACCATTCATTTGGGAATGTTGGCATCTCCCTTATTCAGCAGGCTAGACACTCATCTTTAGCCGGCGTGGGACTGAATTTAATAACCCAAGTCGTCTTTTTAAACCAACGTATCAAAATCACCTCATTTAGCAATATGTGGTTGTCTCACTCTTTTTGTTTAAATTATGGCCAGCAGTGGTGGCACTCAGATTTCATGTTATACATTAGTCTACACAACAATGTGCTCTCTGGACTATTCCTGTATTTTAGCAAATGACCATATACTGAAAAATGCATCAGAAGTCTGGACCGCAGTGACCATGATTGATCATAAACACATGATGCAATGGGTGAGCAGCTGGCTCATGGGTTGGGCACAGAGGGTTACAGGGAATGGGGTGGCATTGGGCTGGCCACTGGTCACTCATGGGGTTCCACAGGGATCTCTGTTTTAGGCCTTGTGCATTTCAGCATCTTCAGAAATCACTTGGAAGCACAACTTGAAGGGATACTAAGCAAGTTTGAAGATGATACAAAATAGGGAGGAGCTGTTGACTTCTGGAAGGCAGAGGGGCCCTGCAGAGAGACCTTGACAAATTAGAGAGATGGGCAATCACCAAGCAAATGAAGTTTAACAAGGGCAAGTGATGAATTCTGTATCTGGGCCAGAACAATCTGGGTCGTGTCTACAGACTGAGGAATGAAAGGCTGCAGAGAAATGCTGTGGAAAGGGACCTGGGGGTCCTGGTCGATGGCAAGTTGAACATGAGTCAGCAGTGCCCTGGCAGCCAGGAGGGCCAACCCTGTCCTGGGGGGCATCAGGGACAGCATCACCAGCTGGGCAAGGGAGGGGATTGTCCTACTCTGCTCTGCTCTGGGGGGGTCCTCACTTGAGTAGAGATTAGAATAGATAGAATATAAATATTAAATAAATTATAAATAAATTTTATAGAATATAAAAAAGATATTGAACTATTAGAGAGCATCCAAAGGAGGGCCACAAAGATGGTAAAGGATCTGAAGGGGAAGCCTTATAAAGAGTAGCTTAGTCACGTGGTCTGTTCAGCCTGGAAAAGAGGAGACTGAGGAGAGACCTTATTTCAGTTTACAATTCTTTCACAAGTGGAAGTGAAAGGTCAAGAAGGAAGTACCAATCTTTTCACCTCTGTGACCGGTGACAGGACTCAAGGAAATGGCATGAAGCTGAATAAGGGGAGGATTAGGTTGGATGTCAGGAAAAGGTTTTTCATCCAGAGGGTGGCTGAGCACTGGAACAGGCTCCCCAGGGAAGTGGTCACTGCACCAAGCCCAACAGAGTTCAAGAGGCATTTGGACAACTTGCCTCTTTGGACCATGATTCCCATATTCTTACTTGTCACAGTTGTTCAGCTGTAGTAATAGGGCAGTACTGCCTTAAAAATGGGATATGCATTCCAGGGGTTCAGTCTCAGAAAGCTCTGGAGAGACTAGAGTCCAGGTTTCCCCTTTCTGGATGTGTAGTGCAACCAGTAGACTTATAAGTGAAAGGTTTCTTTGCCCGTTTCTTTTTGAGAAAACTGGTAGTGATGATTTGCTTTAACAAAAGAGAGTCATCTAGCACTGCTGTGAACAGAAAGGCTTTGGAGAAGGGTATGTGCCTTGACTTTAGGCAGCACTTAAGCTTTCTGGATCTTTTTCTTTCCCTAGATTTTACAACCTTTTATGAACTAGTTTGGAATCTTCTGTGCATAAACTGGTATCATATACTCATCTTCAAGTCCAAGTTTGGCACTTACATATCTTGCCCTAAATTGCACAGGAAGGTCTGTGTGCCAGGAGTTGAGTATGAACTCTACATGTCCTGCAGTTACCTAAAACTGACCTGTTTTAGCTTCCTCCTCAGCGCTACAAGAATATTTATTACAATTTAAAATTCTGTAGCACTGACTTTCCTGGATTTCTGGGTTTATGTGTTGGATGCACAGTAAGCATTTGCGAGCATTCATTCATCCTTTACTTCCAGAAAAATAGCTGGTAGGTGCCTGGAAAATTTTATCTGATTTGACTGCAGAGATCTATCTCCTAGATATTTAGCTTGGCAAAGTTTAGCAAGCACTGTCATCGTCATCTCCAGCTTAGAACCAGAGGTCCCCTCAAGACCTTGGAAAGTTGTATGGTACAATCCCATCAACACAGGACTTTTTCTCCCTCCTCCCCCAACTCGTGATTCTCCTTCTAGGAGTTCAGCTGCCTGTGATCCCAGGCTTAATTTTGATACAGCCCAGCTGTGCAACCTTAGCTCAAACTTTAGGGAAAATATTAAGTTATGAGAAAGAGCTGTGAGAAAGTACATAGACTAGAATCAGCCAAATTATAATGCAGAATTGAAGGCAGAGGTAAGATCAGTGACATGGGTAACAAATGAAAGATTCAAGGAGAAAAACACTGACAAGGAAAGTTATAAGGTCTCACAGGAAAAGATAGTGAGCTGAAAGATGGCAGCTCATTGACACCAAGGACTAGCCTGCTCCCAGAAGCAGTAGCAAAAGATGATACTTTCCACCCGACAGACGCTGTCCTGGTGATCAGTGTCCTGCAGGGTGTTTATTGGGGGTGGGGAGCATGCTGATGCTTAGCCTCATACCTAGTGCTAATTCTTTCCACCTCACTTCGTAATTATCTGTTATGAGCCCTATCCAACACATTGGATAGGGCTTGTGGGGTTTTTTATTGGTTATACCCTATTTTGTGAATCTGTCCCTTTGTACATGGTAAAATTTGCCTGAATGAAGAGAGCTGGGGGACAGAAAAATAATTTGTAAAAACATGGCTCTGTACTGCTGTACCTTAACACAGAGTACTATAGTATTTTATAGGGTACAGTTAAATCATTAGAGATATTTTTATATTGCATGTTTCCTTCCCAGGAACTATTACACTTAAGACGTGCTAGTTCTAGTGGGTTAGAAATCTACAGCTGCCTGACTAGAGACACATACCAGTCTAACCTTGTAATACAAAGAATGGGAAATATCCCAGAGGAGCTCAGTGTTTGAAAAGAAAAATATCAAGACCAACACAGCTCTCCCTGCACCAGCTTAGCAAAGGGAAGAGGTTACTGAGACACATTTTCACTTTACTTTTGCTAGCACGAGTAGTGGAGAGCAGAAGGCTAAGAAATAACACTGGTAGCACAGTGTGTGACTGTAAAAACCCACAACACTGGCAATTACAGTATTTCTTGCCATGCTTAAACACCACATTTACATGTCCACATTGCCATTTGTAGAAGACTGATGGTACCTAAAGTCTGCATGAGTCAGCTCTTCTCAGGTTTGGGCATACAACCTAGGAGGTAAAAATTCGGATCTATCAAGAGTTGCTGGCAGAAGAACAACAAAGTTTTCCAATTTAGGGGTGCCTAAAATTAGGAGTCATACTTTTTTCATTATTGTGAAATCTTACTTCATTTTGCTGTAGTGGATAACAAACAGAACAAGGCAACTTTAGTAGCCTGAATGTTGAAAAAGGCAACTTGTGATTATTGGCATGAATAAAGTTGTCAAAATGTTCCCTCTCTTGATGTAGTGTCAGCAGCTTTTGGATCTTTGTTAATATTCTGCTTTTCTCAGCTGTTTATTCCTGTATTTATTCGATAGTACTTCCTTTGAGTGTAACTCTGCTTATCTAAAGTAGAAGATGGTGAAGCAGAACACTCTGGAAACTGCATATTAATGTATCATGCCTTTTATTTATAAACTCCAGGCTTCTTCAGATTTTTCTTTTATTCCTGTATAAATGTGAACTTTTCAACTTGGATAGTCTTGTAAAGCATTAAAAAAAAAGTACAAAAATTGCCAGTAGAAACATATATCTTAAAGTAATTAATATTTTGGCATATAAAGTCCTCAGTTATTTTATAATGGTTACTTTATATTGTTCCCTTTATTAGATTTCTTTCTTCTTTTTTTTTTTTACATTCAACTGCTTATGTCCATGGAAACTAGCCCTAATTGTAGCTTTACAGGCAGGCCATGTTTTCCATCATTGGCACATACTGATGTAAATCACTGGGGAGTAGCACAGGACAGAGCTGCTGTTTTCTGTTATGCTGCAAATCAGAACAAGATTGGTATTTCTGATTAATCATTTTTGCAAGTGGCCTACCAATTCCCTGCCAGATTATCATGTAATAAATAAAAACATCACCAAAGATATTAGGCTCAGCGCTGATCATAAAAAGGGATAATCTTTCAAGGTACATGTTTCTAAGTTTGCACTTACTAAAGTGGCCTTCACAGCCTAAGTTTATTTTACCCATAAAAACCCTAAGTGTTCTTCCTGTAGGTATGGAGATGTACGTATCATCCCTTTCTTCACCCTTGATGCAGGATGCAGCCTGTGATGCCTCTCTCCAGGCTGCTGCAGGGATGCACAGACCATTGGTGCAAGAATACCTCCAAACCCTGCGTTGCTAAATGGCTCTGTGATGGCTGTAAGACTTGGGAAAGCTGGGACACTGCTAAACACAGAGGGAGCCTTGCAAAAAGTCATTTTTGCCATCAAGACACCACCAAGACTTCCAGAGCTGTGGGGAATGCGCCAAGGGAAACTTGGCAGAGGGTGAGCAGCGACCAAGGGCTGGGGACTAAGGTGGGCAGCCTGCCTGCACGTGTCTGTCACCCCAGCTCGGGGCAGGGAAAGGGCTCTGGGTGAGCTTCTCCGCTCCTGGCCAGCCAGACCACAGAGACCTGCCATGGAGAGGGTGCTTCGGGCCGGGGAAGGTGAGCCAGAATGCCTGCTTGGGAGCTGGCACTAGCTCCCCAGCTGCCGCTGTGCTTGGTGGGAGGATGAGGGAGGTTTCATCCATCACTGCTGCCCAACAGCAGGCTCCTGTGTGCTGGGGTGTTGGGCAAGGGGACAGCAGCCAGCCTCGGCGGGACCTCAAAAACACCACAGAGGCAACAATGCTGGGGAGATACCAAGGTCAGTCTCTAACAAATTCTGCTACTCCTTTGCAATTTAGCCTTGTTTTGGCTGTTGCCTGGACTAATCACCATCCATTTCTTGAAAGCCAAAGGTCCTTGGCAGAAGACAATACATGTCTCTTAGGGGCCATTCCAGCCCTTTTGGGTCGCTGTAGGATAAGGATTTCAGATAGCACACTGATGAGTGTGCTCTGCCCAGGCAGATAAGGAGAGCCTTCTGTCAATACGGTTTTGATCTCTGGCCTTTTCCAACCCACTATCTTTGGGAGGGCTAAACTCAAATTACAAGGTCTTGTTGGGAAACTCTCTACTGTAGTTTTCTGTATGTTCTTCATAATATGAAAAAGAGATATAATTTTAATTATCACTGTTGCCTCTTTTGTGTTAATCCAACATGCGCTTGTCTTTGGCTGAAGATTTGTTGACTTCATGAAAAATTTGCTTTAAAAAACCTGAGAGTTAAAAAAATTAATTTTTTGCCACTTGCAGCCTCTCAGATTTTGAGTCTGCTCTCTGTATTCTACAAAACCTCATGAATTACAAGTACTGAAACGTACAAAGGTATATTAAAATGTGTTTGCATTTATGATTATTTTTATTCTCCAGCACTGGATGGTGTTAAGCCGACAGGAAAGCTGGAAATATAATGTCACAACAGAAGCACTGGAGTTTAGCTGTCGGAATCTCCGAACTCAGGCACATATGCTGTCCTAACAACACTGCTCATTCAATCACATTCCAGCAACCTCCCATCAGGAAGCGCTGATTTGTTTAACTCTATTAAGCTTAGATAAGAAAGGTAAATAATATGTCACCCAATATAAGACAACCACTCCAAAATAAGTTTGACATTGGCCGATAATCACTCTGACATTTTTTGTGGCTTTAGCAGCTTTGGAGGCTGTTGAATGGCACAATGGGGAAAAAAAGAGAGCAGGAGAACGAACGCCCGCTTGTTGCTTTAGCCTATTCGAGATGAATTATTAGGAAGGACAGCCAACACTCAGGCTAAACACTAACAGATGTGGTGCCGAATGTGCCATTTAGATGCTGGTGGTTTGCTGTGGAGCGGTAGGAAGTGGCCGCAGTGGGTGGCAATGGGAGTCGGTGTCCGGCCGGTGAGTGGGGGGGCTGAGGGGCACAGCCCCAGCTTCCTGGAGAAATCCCACCCATTAGTGAGGCTGACACTGCAGCTAAGTACACCATTCAGTTATTTTACCTGATTTCTGCCAGGAAACATCATGTTACTAGGCGTGTCTGTGACAACAACTTTGAGCATGAGGCAGGAGAAAGGACACAGGTCTATTTGGGGGCATGGGCAGCTCTAAACTGCTCTGTTGGATAGGAGCTCTACAGACTGGCCACCAACGCTACAAGGCCTGAAGAGAGAGGCCTCCCTCAGCTCATTGGACTCACTCACTCAGGTTGTGAGGAAGAAATAACTTTGCCATTGATACATTTAGGAAGAGTTTTCACAAAGTCACAAATGGCTTTGACTTAAGATGGGGCTGGTATCCATTAAGAGCCAGTCTGGGGTGCACTGGGCAGCCGTGTGGCGTGACAAAACCAGACTGGTTGCTTCACCTTGCAGACATCTGCCAGTTGTTTTCCAGCAGAACTGTTTTGCAGCTTCTTGGCATGTAAATTACAGTGGCATAGCTGTGTGTTGAAATTTGACAAAGTCATAGTAAACTGGTTGAATGCCTTGTGGTGTTCAAGGGTTCAGTGAGATGGACAAAAAGGTTTTCAACACAAAAATTAATATTGCACAGTGATGTGGGAGGTCAGTCAAGGAGCACAAAAAACAATAGCAAAGACCCACACAGGGAGATGCTATTAAGTTTTGAGCAGACTAAAAGCCAAAGTTTGTCCAGAAAAAGCCGTCACTGGACATTCAAATAAAGGCATTCTTATCACAAGCTGGTTTCATAAAAGAGCAGAAGATGGTTTGTTGGCCAAGATACACTGTATCCCTTCCCACCTTCCTGATTCACAATGGGTAAGAAAAGGGGACAACAGCTGAATGACCCCATGCTCAGAAGGCAAGCAATTTCTCACACCGATGGTCACTATTTTTTTTTTTTTAAAAAGGATGACTCAGTTTGATACAGCGAAGTGTCACTGAAGCAAAGATTGTCATGACTTCCTCCTGGTCTCTTTTTTAGGTTTGACTATATCCTGCTCGGTACTCTTCCAGGGACATATATTAAATAATTTAATATTAAATATGTGTTCTTTATCCACTGTGTCTTCTGACCTTCATTTGTGGGCACTGAATAAAACAGACCACTGCATGTTTTTTTTTCCCTTTTCCTGCTTGAACTGGTCAAATCCATGTTCCCCAGGTCAAAGAGTTAATCACTGGAAGTTTGATTTCTTATCCATCATTCTGGTTTCTTGCCTGCCAGATGAGACAGGACAGTACTGCAGTCAAAAGGCTCCTAAAGCCAAAGCAGTAGCATTTTAAGATTATTTCTCCTAGCTTGATATATTTCATAGTTCTTAGGAAAGGAAGCTGTGGAATATCTTGTCTGGGGAAGCTGTGGACCATTCACCAGCAGCAGTCTGTAGATGTAGGTTTGATGGACATCTGTCAGGCATGACATAGGCAATGTTACCTCTGCATTTGGGGTGCCCTGGAGACCTTCTGCAGTTCCCAGGCATCTCTCTCTGCCTAGTGGAGGATCAGGGCCTGCCTCATCCCAAAGTGTAGAGGCCACATGCCACCATGGCAATATCTCACTAGCCTGATCCTTCACTTATGTGGAGGTGAGATTGTGAACTTTTTATTTTGTGGAAATCTTAACAGCACTGAAGAGCATGATTTTGTCTCCTTCTTACAGTGTGACAGATTTTGCTGAAGAGACCACAAGAATTGGATAAGTAGCCTGTATTACAAGTCCGAGTTTAAACTGCTCTGAAAATGTGTTTTAGTTGACTCTTGTAGGTGGGAATATCATTCCTAGTACTTTCATGAATCTGCTAACATTGAGATTGAAATAATTTTAATGTAAGGAACACAAACAACTCATAGACTTGAATGACCTGTAAACCTCTCTGGTGCCTCCTATCCAGGGCAGTCTGGCAAATAGATAATTATCAGAGCCATTACCAGACAGAATGTAATCATGGGGCAAAATACAGCTGCAAACTTTGCAGGGACAAAAGCATCAGACAACACCCTGTCATTACATAGCAATAAAGATGTCAGGGTCCAAAAGCTATTACCCGAATCTCTTCCAGGATTCCCTGCTCTTGATGTTGTTGTGCTCACCAAAGCAGCTGGATTTTAAGGGTGTTTGCCCTTTCTTTAGATCATAGTTTCCCATGACCTGGCCAGATCTGAATGTGAGTCTCAGTGACTACAGAAAACAAAAAATTATGCCTTTCTGGCTTACCACCCAGGCATGGATTTATCCAGGTATGTGCAGGAGAGCTGGCAGGCAGTGCTGCCTGGATAGAAAGTGGATATTGTTTGATATGACTAATCTCAGCCACTTGCACAGGCTTTTCCAACAGGCTTGTGTTTTCCAGATGCCAGTCTCTGTGGATTTTGGATTTCTTGTTTAGATCTTTTGCTTTCTTTGCCCAAATTTCTAAGCAATCTAGAATGTGTTTGTTATTTTATCACATGCATTGCCTATAGTTGTAAAATGCTGGTAAACCACTTTCTGGAAAGGCCACAGGAGAATGTTATTTAGAATTACAAATGAGTTGCAGTGGGATGAGCTTCACATTTAACTGTTTTCTCCCACTTCCCTCTCTCACTTTGTGAAGTTGCTGGAGAGAAACTTGAGTTGCAAAGCTGGCTCCAGACAACATCTCCAAAATTCAGCTAGTTGGAATCTGTGCTTTTGCCTCAGTTTTTGAATAGCTGATATAAACCAGTAGCCATCCACTGATTTCAAAACTTCTACTGTTGGAGTATGCCAGCTGAACTCTGGCCCATTTTGCATCTCACCGTCCCTCACCACAGCAGGCAGTGAGTGCAGAAAGCACACACGTCTCCATCGTAGCCACCCCCAAAAATGGTCCCAGACCCTAAGGTAATCATGTGAACATAGGAAATTATTTTAGAATAGGAATTCATTTGAGAGAGGGAAATAATTCACTGAAAAGGGTGGGGGCACATAAAAAACTTCTCTGTGTTCAGGATCAAGGTCCTTGTGAGCACATCTCAGTCTAGCAGCCAGTGCTATGACACTTATTTCATAAAGATGTCTGAATATTGTTGACTTCTGCTCAACAATGTTACACTGAGGTTTTTGAAAAAGTAAAGAGATCTTTTAGTTCTTTTTTCCAAATGATACAGGAGAGAGAATTGCATTTTCTGACAAAGACAGAAGACTGGATAAATCTTTTTCCTTCTTTCCAGTGATTTGAAGAGTATAAATCACTAGGGTCATGTACTCAGCAAGGATTCCCTGCTACTTGAAAATATCTGCTGCATTTTCAGTTTTCTACACTTCTGAACAATTGATTAATTAAATGTCTTTTTCTTTTCTGATCAGAGATACTGCCTTGCAACTTGCACTGTTACTTCTGAGTAAAACAATTGGACTTTGAACATAACTTGAACAGTTCCCTGCAAAATCTTGCATATGATGTAACTTTGAGTTACAAGGTCTTATATTAACTGTAAGAGATCATATAGGAAATTATTCACAGAGCACAGTACTGAATGCATCATTATTTCCTAAATTTATCTAGGAAAGAGATTTCTTGTACTGCTAAATTTTATGATTCTGCAGGCTATTTTTCCTTTCCCAAACCAGAAAGAAAAGGCAAGTATTTTTGTATATGAAAATCCTAATACACATTCTGAGGAGAGTAAAATCATTACTTTTAGTATAAATTCACATTTCAAAGTGAAAAGTTGTTAGGGTACAGTAAATAAATTTCTCCTTAGAAAAACATCAAAACACAACTGTTGAAAGAATTTGAATAATTAAAAGATATAGTTTGAATATTCGTAAATGTCTCCATTTGCTATTGGCAGCTGAAGTTTTAATTGCCAGGCTTTTAATGATTGGCTAAAAGTTTCTTATAAAACCTATACTTGATGCCTAGTCTTACATCTGTGATCTTTCCCCCTATTCCCAGAATTATTCAGTCTTACATTTCAGTTACAATACAACTCTTTTTTCCCCCCAGTTCTTTAGCATTATATGCCCACTTTCCACAGCAGTGTGTTGGATGCTCTGGCCATGGAACTCACATGCTGCTTGCACAAAGCACGGCCGTGCAGGGACTCTCAAAAAGTCAGTACTCACTGGTCTCATCACAATAAAATAAAGTCTGATGGAGGTTTTCACTTTAGAATTCAAATTTAACTTTGCTTCCTGCAGAACATGCATAACCAAACCGAGTCAGGCTTTCTGGAAGCCTCAGTGTCTCTGCTGGATCCATGCAGTGCAGTTGCTGCAGGGACTGACTGACCATGGCTTGTTTTAGGATTATCTGTATTATCAGAATCAAATTGTTTTTAGTTGATTTATTGCCTACTTGAATCGATGGTTTCACTTGCCTCCCTGAAATAAGGTATTTCAGCTTGAGGAACCTTAATGAACTTCATCCTAGAATATTTAACAGAATTGGCTGCAGCAATCTCAGAAGCATTAGCAGTTAGATTTAAGAAAAAGTGGAGGACACAAAAGGTAATGGAAAGATAAAAAATGTTGTACTTATTTTTTTTTTAAATAGAGGGGAAAGGATTGATAATTCACTTTAAGTACCCAGGAAATGTTGGAAATAATGAGCAGACGTTTTCCAGTATGAACTGAGTAACAAACAGTACAGATTCATCAGGGAAGAACAATTTAACTTCAGTACACTCAACAGTAATAAACTTTTAAGACTGTGTAGATATAGTAGATAGAGAAACACACATTTTGACTGAACACTTTTGACACTGTGCTATGCACTGAACAAGTGGGTAGGAAAGCGTAGCCTAGAGAATCTGTGGAAGATGCTGAGATATTTTCCAAGACACTCATAATTTTTCACACTTCCATGGGAAGAATGAATAAAGAAAGGTTTCATTGGACTGTGTCCTGGCCATGTGCCACTCAGTGCTGTTGTAAGTAAGCTGAAGGGTTGATAAAACTGTGTTACTCCATTTTTAGAAGATATAATAATTAGAAACAGCATACATATGCTGGAGGCAGGAATAAAACAAATTAAAAAATAGAGTAACTGGAGAAATGTTGTAATAGAGTAATTATTACAGAATTACAGTAATTCTACATGAAGACAACAAGCAGAGGTACCAATTTCTAAATTTTGGTGGAAAAACATGTTTACATTGGTGAAAAATTGACTAGACAGCAGATCTACAGGAAGAAAAAAAACCAGAATCGTAAGATGAACATGCTTGGTGAAAATTGTGAATGTCGCCCTGTGGGGGTGGAGTGGTGTATAAACTTGTGTAGAGCCTTAGATGTGATATGATCCTTCAGTTCCATCCAGGTTTGAAAGACCTTTGCTAGACTTCAGTCCACAGTTGTACTCTGTGGAGGATGTGGACCTACAGGAGAGAGTTTAGAAAGCAGCAGTTTGAATGTCCTGAAGGGAACTGGTCTTTTTTTACTTCCTGAATGGGAGAAGGTGCCTTCAAAATAAATATCCATGGCAAGGACATTAAGTGCTGGGAGGCTCCAGAGCCTCTTTAACTTGAGGCCTTCAGACAGATATCTGCTAGAAATGAAATATATAGTTTGTATAGTTTGTTTCTGAAATGAAGTAGAGGAGTACAATCTTTTGAGATCTCTTGAAGAGGACCTTGAGACTTTACATGAATCTTGTGATTAACCTAGGACGGAAGGTCATCACTTCCAGAAAAAACCAACAAAGGCAGTTGCATTTGTTTGTGAATATTTTACAAAACCATCCAACAGAACCAGGAGTTTAAATGTATATGTTTGCTGTTCAGGACACATGAAGAGACACAGGCTGTATGTGACTGGAGGGAGACACTGAGAGGAATGCACACAGGAGATGGGATTCTTTACAGTCACCACCTCAACAACACGAGGCAGGACCATTAGAAGAAATAGGCTATCCTTCTATTTTGTGTGTGGTGGGGTTTTTTTAACCTGTTAACCCTGAATAAAATACAACATGCTTGACTGGAAAAATAGTATTTATTTGAAGATATTAAGACATGGAAAATCCACCACTTCTTTTGTAATTTTCTTTAATGGTTTAACATTCCCTCCCCTTGGGAAGAGGAAAAACCCAACCCATTCCAAACCAAACCAAATCAAACCAAACCTAAACAACCAAATAACACCTCCCTTCCCCCCTGTCTGCATTATTTCCAGTCTGAATTTTTGTGGATTTAATTTTCAGCTCTTCTTTATTTTTTCAGTAGATTAAAAAGCCCTTGAGTGACTGATTTTCTTTCTTCTAATTTTCTTCTTTTTTTTTTTTTTCCCCAAAATGTGGATAAAACTTTCTGTTTGTCTCTTTGAGAAGCAAAGTTCCAGTCTTTCTGGTGCCTCTTTTTTTTGTATTCTCTCCAAGTTCCTGACACCCTCTAAAAACTACAGTTACCAGAAGTGGATATGATGCTGTACTATCATTCTGCCAGTGCTGAATACAAAAGTTAATTTACCTCTCAACTCCTACTCACTGATCTGTTTATTCAGCTATGAACTGCAGAAAGATGAAATGACCTCTTGCATCATGGGTCTGGTTCCCTGCTATTTGAATTGCCCAACCAGTTATAAGAACTAGAACTGCTACACTGGGTCCAGCCAAAAATCCATGAAGGCCACTACCACTTCTCTGCCAGTAGCAAGTCACAGAGACTTAAGGAAAACCAGAACAAGTTTACAGTGATCTTTTTCCCAGTATATTTCACAGTTTTCATCGGTTTGCAGTTTAATGACCTCTTAAATAAAAAGCTGCACCTTTGTGTTTAATAATCCTTGACAGATTTTTTTCTCCCATTAATTTATGTAATCTGACACTTGCTAGTCCTTGTACTGTGAAAAACAGTGAATAATCCTTCACTGTTCATCTTCTCTATACTGTTCATGACATTTTATTTCTATATCGTATATCCCTTTACATTTCTCTTTTCCAAGATGGATACTCTTAGTCCAGCTCACACTATAGAAGTCAGTGCCTAATTTTTGCACATTGCTGTCATTTCTGACATATTTTTCTCTTTCTACGCTTTTATTTTGAAAATAAAGGCCAAAGAACTGCATATAGAATTCAAGATGCAAGTTCTATTTTTAATTTGTTTCTCCTGGTAAGAGAGCTCTGCAAAAAGACTCAGTACCAATATTCAGTTACCTAAATTAGTTATTTAAACAGACTGGCCAGATTTCCAGTGGGGACTATTGAGTACCCACTGCCTTCCACTGAGGTAGTGGAAACTGTGGTTTTTGCTCTTCTGAATATCTGAACCCTGCTGTGGACATGGAGCACATTGGAACTAACCTTTATAATACAAATATATCTTGTAAATAGTCTGTTTGCCTGAACAGCAACAGAATGAAAAAATTCCTCTAACTCTTTCACATTTTTTAATGCTGAGGTTAAATATGCAATCATGGGCAGGCAGGAAGAGGGTGTGCAAACTCTGCAACTGTATCATTTCATCATTTTTATGAGCAGTGGGGATTATTTTTTTCAAAGATCACTATGCATTATAAAAACATCTGATTTTTGAAACACATTTCCTGGCATCTTAGACTTCAGCAATATTCCTTCTTTTCTTCTTCTATTTTAACTTTTTTTTAGAGTTTGTGTTTCTTCTTCCCTACCCGCCACCCCCCCTTCCCCACAATTTCTGGGAGAAAATATGACTAATTATATCTAACTTAGGTTACATTTACATTGCCCTATGGAAAAAAGTGTTTATCTTTTACAACAGCAGTGGGAATGTTGAACTGCTTTACTAGCCTTATGTATTCCCTTGTAACAGATAGGGACAAAGTTTTAATTCTTTTTAAACAGAAGGTTTTTTATTGGTGCAACCCTTATTCTTTGCCACGGATTGTAACTTCACTGAAAGGCCCAAGTGAAAAAAAAGGAACAAATAATGAAGCAAAATTCATGAATTTGAGTACACCTGTCTCTCTGTACTGGAAAAGTCCCATGGAAAAGTAGTAGTATTGTTCTCCTCTATCAACCTGTCTCCTGTCATAGGAATTGCACTTTTTTTTCTCCACATAATTAAAAAAGGAGAGTTAGCATCCTGGGAATTTGTATGCTTCATTTACTACCACCTGGTGTACCTCTTCCTCTCTCTTGCTTTGCTTTCCAGCAAACATTAATTAGAGTAGATTATATAGCACAGAAAAGACGGGAAAGTCCACAGCACCACTTCTTTCTGGAAGAACATAGCAGTTCTGGTTTTATTGCATTATGAAATATATCTCTTCTTTGTCCTTCATGGGAGTCCTTCAAACATGAAACAAAGATTTTATGATGAAGTAAATGGAAATGTTGACTTTTTTGCCTACAAATTGTAACTAGGGACCTGAATTGCAAGGAATTCAGATTCTGAAGAAGTAGGGTAGAGTTTGCTGACAGTGTTTGGACTAATTAATACCAAGTCTTTTTGGTGAGCTCTATCTGAGTTTTCTTGTAACAAGAAAATTCTTCACCCCCAGGATGACAACTAAAAGACTGTCATCACAATTTCCAGGACTGCAGGTTCTGCCTTCTTTAGTTTCTGGAGTCGAAATCATCACTGTCAGTATTAGCAGTGCTCCATTGGCCAAAGGGACTTCACCAAAGAGAATCTTCCTCAATATTTTGCTACTTAAATAATGCCTATGCCAGGACTCATTATCAGAAGCAGAGCAGTGCACAGAGTTAGCTGAAGATGTTTCTCATCTAATTGCATTTTAATGCCTACAGTGCTGCAAAGATAAAGCCTATATTATGTGATGAACATATTAAAATTGCACTTCATGCCCAGTACAATAAAATATCTGTCTGTATGAAGGTCCTGTTTATTAAACAATCATCTAATTCTGAGAGTTGTGCTTTGAATTTCCCTTCATAAGCAGTAATGTTCACGTGAAAGAGAGTTTTTCTATTAGAACACAAGACACAGTGTCATGGGTGCTGCCTAGAAAAATGAATGCTGTCTTGGGAATCTAGAGGCATGAGTTATGACCGCAGCCATGATTTTGTGCCACTCACAAAACCTGGAAAAGTGACCTCACTGCTTTATTATTTTTCAAAAGAAGGGTAATTGCTGATCTCTAGACATGAAAATCAGGATCCATCTTAATGTTTGCCTTTTCACACTCTTCGCACCCTCCCTGTGCTTTAGCTCCAGCAATGCTGGAGATGTTTGTGGCCTCAGACCCAACAGCATTTGCCTGATGTCACCTCAGAGCATGTTGATGCCATGCATCCTTTTCATCCTATCCCTTTGCTTGCATCCTTGGTCAACTGCAAAATCTAGCAAGTACTGTAGAAGAGGTAGGTCTATTTTAGCTGTATTTTAGCAGCACCTTTGGTATACAAGATACCTGAACACTAGCTCCCAAAGCAAGTGCTGAAGACACTTTTGGGAAAAGCCTGTATGCAAGAGCTGGCAGCTTCTTCCTCCGAAGCTGCTGGCATAGCTCCTGGGCGCCCAGCTGATCCAGAGTGGCCAGAAGCCTGCTGGGAGCCAGATGAGGGCAGGGTAGGGATTCCTGGCCTTGGATCAGCCCCAGGTAAAGACATTACTGACTAATTTTGCCAAGCCTGGAGAAAAGTGAGAGTTGATACTGAGAATTTGTTGGGAAAAGCAAACAAGATCCACACATCCTCAAACAGGCTGACCATGGCAGTAACATCCAGGTGCATCTGCAGCCCTCGGGTCTGTACCCTTTGTTAGGCTGGATTTGTTATGTTATGCCGGATTTGTTATGTTATGCCTATGGATTTGCCTTACAAACTCACAGTGCTCTTCTCACCCTAGATACTGTTGGGTGGGGTGGGATGGGATGGGATGGGATGGGATGGGATGGGATGGGATGGGATGGGATGGGATGGGATTAGATGAGAGGAGATGGAGATGGAGATGGAGATGGAGATGGAGATGGAGATGGAGATGGAGATGAAGCAGAAAAACGTAGTATCCTACTTACATGAAGTTCAGTATTCTGTGTTGATTAAGAAGAAATTACTGGATTCACAGTTTCATTTTACCTGAGTCCCAAGAGACCAGTTTTGTGTTATATCTCACTTACTGTCCCTTTCCCAAAATTATATTGAAATCTTCCTGCACAATCTAAATGAAGCTGAATTGAAGAAATCTGAAGAAGATGCAGAGTGAGAAGTAGACCAAGCCATTCAGCAAAACTAGAGCATATGAGGTTTTTCTTGCTGCATTGGCACTTTGCAACTTGCCTTCTGATGTGAGGTTTTTAACTGTTATAGCAAAATTATAATGCTTTTTTTCCCCAATATGATTTAGTTACAATAGTGATTTTTTTGTGGAAAAAATATAAAAATTAACTAAACTACAAACAAACAAAATAACCCAAACACCAAAGCCCCCAAATAAACCAAACCAACCAACCAACCAAAAAAAAAAGCCCCATGAAAAACAAACAAAACACTAAAAAACTCCAGCTAATTGTCTTTCCCAAATATCCCACCTTACTGAAAGGAAATTTTGCCCTGGCCCTCACCAATGCTGCAAATCCACTCTGATCCTTTTGTAGACAAGGGAAATGAGGCCTGGGCTCATACTGGAGCAGTTTTATGGCTGTGACATTAGAACAACAAGATTTCTGTGGCCCGCTGGCCCTCGGCAAGGGGTGATGCCTGAGCAAGCACCACATGGCAGTTGTTCAGGGAGTCATTGCACCAGGGAAGCTGGGACAGTGCAAAGGCACACACCAACAGTGTCAGTGTAGACGCAGAGAATTACATCATATATAAAAGCTTCCCTATTATTTTGAGGCCCCTGGGGTGAATATGCCACCAAATCTGGGCAAGGTCCAGAGTTCTCCCTGCAGCTGTTTATCCCAGCACTGGATATTTCTCACAGCAAACACCTCAGCAGGTCCTGGCTATGATCAGAGTGGCCCCTTTTTCTTGTGAGCAGAGACAGTCCTATTGTTATATGCAACAGAAATGTCACTTTTATTTTGCTTCACAGAGTCTAACTTTGCATAGCACAAATAAATGGGCAATGACACCTTATGTGAATCTAGTGCAGTGCACTTTACATTCAGTGTTGCAAAACAGCCTGGCTGGGCTGTGACCTTTTGCTTTTGTCAACCTCCTGACTCAAGAAGAAATGGAAACAAGCTCACAGATTACTTAGTAATGAATAATACTCCAGATGTTTTTAACCCCGTCTTCTGTTGGACATTAACAGAGGCAGTTGATGGGTGCAGCTATAATATATCTTTACTCTCAAAGGAAAAGAAAAAGCTGGCTTTTGTTCAAAAAGGAAGAAAAAACCACAGTCACAAAAGTGACTTTACTAAAAGAGGCTCATGAAATGTACCTCCTTCAAATTAATCTTACTGAAATCTTAAAAATCAGAGGGGTGCCACAGGGTGTTAGGTTAGCAAGCCAGAAGCATTTTCTATGACCTTCAACTCCTCTCACCACAACTCAGGCCAAAAAGCATCTCCAAGCAAGCAGATTTGTATTCTTAAGAGGTTTATAACATGGGTGAAATTGCTATGTGTAAATTTTTTCTGTGGAAAAAAAAAAAGGAAGAAAGAAAAGATTGCAGCTGCAATCAACCCAGGGAAACTGAAGCAACAAAATGGAGTGAGAGTTTGAGGAGAGAGGAGTTCTGTCAAAGCCTGAATGTGCTGCTGAAAAACACCCAGGGAAGATGCCCACATTCCTCTGCAGAGAAGGAAAGGATGATGGTTAAGACTGGTAACCTACCCTAGCCAAGTGGCTGATCATATATTAAATGGCTATTATTTATTCATTAAATAAACCAATTAAATGTCTCACCTCACCAAACAGCCACAAGAAACATTTGATTTATCATAATGGCATGATAGTTAACAATACAAACATCAGCCAACACAGGCATGCTATCCAAGGAGGAGAAAGGGACAAAGAAATACCTCTGTTTTCTTCCCAGATGCCTGGGAAATTTGGTAGCCCTTATCAGCATTCCAAGCAAACTCAAAAATCAGATACATCAAAAATGTTCCATCAGCAGTTCCTTTGTTTTTCTCTTCCTGAAAGTCTGGAGCAGAGAGTGGCAGAGAATGGCGGGGGGGGGGGGGCACAAAAAAAAAAAGAAAAAGTAAGAATCTTCATAACAATTCTTAAATTGGAAAATTATTATATTGAAGGAAAAAAACCCCACCCAGTTAAAGTGGAAATAAGGTGCATGAAAAATGTCAAACTTATTGGACCACCCAGCAAGCACCAAACTCAATAGTTTCCTTCAAATGCTTCCTGGCTTCTTTCCTGGACAGACATGCCACAGGCAGCAGGCTGAGACTCTCACAAACCCTCTCCACCCTTCCTTCACGGTCAGCAGCTGATAACCAGCCAGACCTGATCTGACTTACATTGCAGCAGAGGGTAACATTAAGGGGTAACATTAAAGAGCTGCTTCACCTAGGAGAGCACAGATATTCGAGTATGCAGAGCTTTTTGTTACCTCTGCTGTGTAGCCACTAGGAAGCATCTCACATCCTGCAGTGCAGAGTTTCCAGCAGAAAGAACATCTTTAGCACGAGGAGACAAATGTGTATTTATTCCATCATGCCCAGAAGCAGAATTACAGATGTAACAGCTCCTCTCTACTTTCTGCAGGGCTCTCAGCAGCTGCCAGGTGTATTTCTGTGTATCCCATGCCTGGTTTTGAGGCAGCTATGCTGGCCCTCCACACCTGAGCCAATGGCATCCAAAGGTTGGATTTTTCCAGAGCAGGCAGTCCTGGCTTCCTTCTGCTTTCTACTGAGGTCACTAGCATAATTTTCCTCCATCCAAGGAAAGTTGGACAAAATGATAGAAGCATCTAAACGCCCGGTTTAGAATCATCCCATTTAAAGATCATTGCAAACATGTTGAATCTATATCTGCATTTAAGTATGTTTGTCTTCTCTTCCTCATATTCTCTTTACTTTTCTATCAGCCATTGACCACATTAAGTGTAAAAAAGAGAAAATATTTTCAAAACATTCATTCCTCTCCCCCTTTTTCATTGATTTGAACTCTAGGAAACAGGTTTATGAATTTGATTCAAAGAACAGAGATCAATACCACGGTTGCCTGTATTATATGTATGTAATGGGATATTATAGTGGCATAGCACAGTATGTGCTACGTGGTGCATTACTGCATTGAGTTCAGACAGTATATGGTATAAGCTGTAACAGATTGTGTGTATTTATGCAGCAGATATAGAATGTACATATGCATTAAATGTATACTTGCTCATACCTATATACTGTATATTTTTATATAGAATACAAGAGTGCCCCTTATATAGCATATATAAGAGAGTATGTAGATTTCAAACATGGCTTTTATTTGTCACAGTATTCATGTGCAAGTTGCTCTGTGATGAACCATTGATGAGGCCGTATGCATTTACCAAGTGTGTCTGTCTGTGCACTTTCACTGCAGTAACCCGAGATTACCTGTGGCTTCAAATTGCTGCAATATATGCAGTTTTCTTCCATGCCACCTATTTTCCCATGCCTCTCTGTCTACTGGATTTTGGTTAAAGAAGCTGAAGTATGAGCTGTATCAGTTCCAATGCTGACTGGCCAGTCCATGCATGTGTCCCGACTGGCCAGCTGGCAGACCAAACCAAGTAGATAATTATTACTCTTACACTGTAGCTTTTTGTTTAGTCCTTGAACTGGGTTAACCTCCATTACCAAGCCACCGACTCCACAAAGTTTGCAGAAATGTAATTTTGTTTGAAACTTCTGTCCTTCTGTCAAATTTACTTGGAGTCAACCAATAGGCAGCAGGAGAAATGACAGACACATACAGAAACAAATAGAGAGAGCCACTGAATGTGTATGACCCAGTTTCTTAGGAAACAATGAAGGGATTAATGTTCTTAGGCACATCAAAGTTGTATGTCTACTCTAAATTACTTGTCTTGGTCACTTCTACCGTCAATGAAGAAGACAGGCGTATCCAGCAGGCATTTGACCCAGATAAGGATATGTAGAGGAGCATTCCTTGGAAAAAAAATTTGTAGTACTCTATGGCATATGGGCAGCTATTGATTGGGGACGGCTGTCCGTTGGTTTGTCACACCCATTAGCTGAAGCAGAAGCTGTGCTCTTCAGTGACCCCGGCAATCAGCCTGGGAAGCTGTACACTCCTGAAGAGGAACCAAGCCCAGATCAATCTGTCATTGTGCAGTTACACCAGACCTGTGTTTCTACAGACACATCCACTTCCTATAGTCTAAAACTTACTCAGAAAGAAAATATCGATAGTGCTGGACAAAATTTTTCATCCCTGGCAAAAAGTGCTCAGACAGTGCTGCTGGATATGCAAAACACAAGAGGGCTTTCTGCATACAGAGAAAACTTTCCGTGGGTCCTGGATGTGTCAGGTTTATTGCATAGGCTCAGATGAACCACCTGATCACCTGCCCATGGCAGATTCACTGCACTTACTGGTAGAGGGCAAACACGACTGGTCTGATGCAGCCTGGGCACATCAGGTTTTCTGTGTGTGCATCACACATTTCTCTGCCTAGGGAATTCTAAGGGAAACCCTTATTATAGTCAGAAGAGTTATTGGAAAATATTAACAAGAATATATTTCAAACAGTTGTTTTGACATGTGTGAAGTCTGGAATAAAGCTACATGGAATGGAATAGGTGTGGAGCATGAAACAATTTCTGGGTTTGCAGATATATGACAAAGCTTAGGCTTATTAGGAGAGTGCTGAAGAATTCAGCAGGAAAGGGTGGAATTTACAGACACACTCAGATCACATGAGAATTACCATTTTCACTGCCAAAATCATGACCAGTCATACCTAGTGTCTATGAACATGAAGAGAGATTCTGAAAACAATAGTTCTGATGTAATTTGCTTTTACATCTTGAAATAGTGTGTTTATGTTCCTTAAGATGGAGTGGTGCTAAATTTGGAAGTGTTCTAGAGCACTTATGAAGGTGATGTAAAATATCCATATCCTCAATAGAGAGAAATGCAATCTTTTGACTGGGAAGCAAACCAGCTCTAATCCCTACAGATAAAATTAGCCCAGCTGTAGTTTTAGGACGCCTCCCTCCCAAGTAAAGAGAGACAAAGAATTTCCTTCAGACTGTTGTTCGTATATTCATTCTTGCTTTCAGTTGCCATCTAAACTCCTTGTAGGCTGATTACTATTTCTACCCCTCGGGGTTATATCAGCCCACAAATTCCTGGAATTGTTCTTTGCCACAAGTAAAAAGTATAAGCATGTCCCCTGTCTTAATCAGTCATAGACTCTCCACAAAACCCAATGCACTCCTTCAACTCCCTCAAACCTTCACCTTTGTGGTGATGCCTGCAGAGGACTGCAAGGCCTGTAGTTGTTATATTGACCACAGCTGTTTTGTTGTCCCCTTATAACCTTCCCAGATGTACATTGTATTTAGCTGTGGCCACTGCTTGCAGAATGTGAGGTCCTTATAGCAGGAACAACTTTTACTGTTCTGTAGTTTTGTGTCCTGCAGTTAGTGTGATGGTTTTATTGTGCTAAAATCATTGATTGTAGCTACAAGAAAATGCCTCAAAATGCAGATCTAGCTGTAGGCAGAAGCTCAATTTGTCTAGGGACTCTCAGGAAAGATAAATAATCTGTAGCCAAGCCTACTTACTCCTGACAAGGCCTTACAAGCAGGATAGCAGCTGCTGCAGGAAGAGGGGCAGCACTGTGTGTGGTGGCAGCCTCTCCTGGCAGTCATGTCCTCTGCTTCCATCGACTGTGGTCTCCCCAAGCACCAGAAGCAGCAAGCTCAGCTCTTGAGGAGTCATTCCTGGTTCTTCACCACATTGGTCTTCTCTCCATACCTCACTTTATTTTCCCTGGCAGAAGTTTCCTCGGCCTTAGCCTTGGCAAAGAGAAACTGTGTTCTTGCTGTGCTGCCTGAGGAGCCTTGAACTGGCACCGTCTTCATATATAGGAACATCTATGAATAAGTAACCAATTTTGAAGCTTGCTCGGTGCCTGTTCAGTCATTACACATTGAACTTCAATGTATTTTAGTTCATTTTACATGAGAGTAAAATGGGAGATGAGTATTCAGCAAAGGTAGTAGCTAAATGCCAGTCTTTCTCCATTCTCTCCAAAACGCACATGGAGTAAGATTGCTGCCTTATATAATGCTCTATTTGTTAGAGGTAGAGAAATAGGAAGGTATCTGTACAACCATGTCTAAAATTTTGGTCAAGCTGTATTAATTATATACACTATTATTTTTCAATGAATGAATCAAAACAGAGGATTTTTTCCCTTGCTATCAATAAAGGAAAATGCCTTATTTATGCAGGTGCAAAGTGCTCCGTGTGTGTGTGTACCCTGGGCTAGGCAAATGCAGACTCTTTCTTGGAAGCCATTTGAAAAATACCACTGATTTGTTTGGATTTTTTTGCAAGCAAGGACTGGTCACAGGGTCAACATATGGGACTGATTTAGGGCATTATGCAAATGAGCACCCTGTGCCACTGCTTTCTTTCTCTCTCCCAAACCAGCAGCAAACTATTTCAGCCATCAAAACAACAGTCATTTTGGTAGAATATACATCCTAATCCACAGTCTGTGAGTTATACCTTAATGATTTTTCCAGACTAGCTGGTTCTCTATTCGCTGAAATCTTCCCCATATTGTCATTTAAAAAGTATGAAAATACATATAACATACAAAAATGTAAGCATGCATTTGTCTGCTTGTATTTGTATGTTTGTGCTGGTGGTGGGAAGCTTAGCATTATGGATGACTTCATGTTGCAAAAATCATCTCTGCATATATATTTTACTAATGCTCTGGAGTGTTCTCATCAGTGTTCTGGCGAGGTTAGTTGCTGGGATTAAAATGTTCTAAATTGTTAAAATGGATGTGATTTAAAAATGCCTCTTCCCTTCTCACAATTTGTAAAATATTCCCCAAATGCGGGAGAAAAAGCAGAAGCAGCTATGTAAATTTTCAGTGATTAAATAACACATTGTTCACTACAGCCACAGTAGATCCACCTCCTGAATACCCAGCCCTTCAGCAGAAATGCTGTCTGGGAGGCGATCTCGTACTGCTTTTTGCTTACAGCAGAGGAATAAATGATTTGACAAATTGCAGGTCATAGCAAAATCAATGGAACCGTGTAGTTAATCCTTAATTTAGGTACTTTCCAACAAAACCAGCTGATAGTTAAGTAATAAAAACATCTTTCTTGGAAAGTGGGGATGAGCAGCAATGAGACACCCAAGGAAAAATTGAAATCTGCCACTGTCCACCTGGGGGGTGAAACCTGGCCAAACTTCAGCAGAAAACTAGAGCAGCTGGACTTGTGTAGGGCCACAGCAGACTGATATCAAATATCTACCTATGTATTTTAGGGTTTCCTCATATGCATGCAGACACACACAAGCATGTACAGAAACATGCACACTATGTGCATATCGGGAACAACAATAAAATATCTGCTGAAGAAGTGAATAGTCCAGACAACTGTCACTGCAGTACCCCACGTTCTAGCTGCAGGTTAGAAGAGATAAATCCCACCAAAAATTACTTTATTTTTATCAATACCCTTCTCTGATCTATTGTACCGGTGCTTATAATTTATAAACTGTCTCCTATGCTTCTGTAGAGGATGTGTTTCTATATTTTTCTATGTTCATCACTATAAGAAGTCTTTAAATAGTAGCCTTCAGGAATATGTCTGCAGAGAGAAGATGTAAAGTACAAAAAATACTAGAATTTACCAGGACCAGAATTCACTCTACCACCAAGGAAGACAGCAAACTGGGAGCCTCACTGTGTCAGTCATTCCACCACAACTTAACCTTGCAAAGAGTCCAGTATGTTAATTTTGTTTATCAGATGCTTGGTTTTGGGTACCCCTAGGAACCTGGGCATTGGTACAGCCAATGCTGCTGCTTCACAGAACAGCCTCAGTTTCCCCTTGGGAGTATGATGGCACATGCCAGGGCAAGTACTCACATAAGGATATGTCCAACAGGTCCTAGCCATCATCTGCTTCCTGTAATGCCATTCTCATCTCCTTCAGGTGCTGTTCAACTCTCCAGAACACAAAGCAGAGGATCTCTGAGAACGGCCTGTAGTGAATTGCTGATCCAGTTCACAGGCCTCTTGTCAAGTCATGTACTTAACAAGTAGAGGAACTGTTTCCACAGCTTTACAGATGCATAAAAAGAGATCTTCAATTCTTAGAGGAAAGTGAGAAGCTGCATGTTTTGCTCCCCAGCTTCCCCCACAGAAAAAGTATAATGTGCACAGAAAAAGCCCAACACAGTGCTTGGTTTGCACACTTACACAATGGGATGGGGCAGCTATGGGCATGCACTTATGTTTTCCCTCACGATGACTGAACACACAGAAAATGGGAAACTCAGCTCTAATTCATGTAAAAACACACAGCATACAGAATAAACCACTAAAAACTCTCCTTCCCTATATCATCTAATTTGAGGCTCTCCAAAACAGTGGGTGAGTAGTCAACTTCTTAACTTTTTAGCCATCGTACAGTGAAATAGATGATTATTATCTACATTTTGTCATTTATATGCTACCTAGTAGTGTGTTCCATCCCATATCTAAAAAGTCACTGGGAATACTGTCATATAGCTTTTTCTCACTTAGGTCTTTGATCCTTAAGTTTTTTTTTTCTTCCTTTTATCTCTCCTTTCATCAACTCTAACCAACAAATCTCTTCTACTCTCTCTTACTTTCTGTTTGAAGCTTTATCACTAGTAAACAGTATTCAGCTTAGTTTGCAGAGATACTGGACATGCATGTGGAAGATAAGAAAGTGGAAAGGCATGGTGTCACCTCATAAAGGCATTATTTGGAATCTTCCCTGCTGGTCTCTGAATGAGACAGCAGCAAAGAAATCTTTGCTTACACAGAGATATGTCCCCGACCTCTTGGATATCATCTGTTTCCAGTAATGCCCTGCCAGGTGATTTCTCACAGGAGGTTTCATTTTCAGCTTGCAGAGGTGCTTGAAGGGGGAGATTTTTTTCAAGCTATAATGGTGCCCAGTGAAACCTGTCTTGGAAAATATTATAATTTCATGAAAGAAAAAGTTGGTGAGCATCCTGAGCATGGATTTTTTTTCACAGTACTCAGGATTTGTGCATTAATAGGTTGTTAAATGTTAATTGCACTTCAGTACTTGTCTTTTCTCAACAGCAGTCTCTATTTATACCATCATTAACTAGGATGTCAGGAGCTTAAGAGAACAGCCTAAATTTCCAAACATTTCTTGCAAAAATAAGTTGTGCAGACCAAAACTGTCCAATAACTGAGACTTCCACGAAGATCAGAAAACAAACAAGACATTCCCATTGAGCAGTGGTCTCAAACAGGTGGGAGGGCAAGGCTTGTATATTTGGCTATTTTTGTAGTGTAGGAACTGGGAGTACATCCCAGATCCAAATTTGGAGCACCTCCACGGGACCATGGATGTATCCATCCCCTCTTCCTTCTCTTCTGCCAGACCAGCAATCACACTGCTGCAAAGCCCTGAACTTTATATGTAGCCATTGAATACTTCTCAGGGAATTAAAGGATGGCAGTTCTGTGGGATGTGGGCCAAATACTCTCCTCTTATAGGAACACAGCTCTAATTATAAAGCTAGATGTTTTGTCTTATTTACACAGGTATTTCATTAGGAGTGATTAGTGCTGATAGAGTAGTTTCACAGTTACATGTATAGGTGAGAGCAGCAATTAGGATCAGAATTTAATATACAGAAAGAGCAACTCTATAAGTTAGTATATTTATGGATGTAATTCTGAGACCACATTCGTTCCCATAGAACTCTGTTCAAATCAATAGAATTACACTGGGGATTAATTCACTCTTCAAATTTAACCGCATTGAAAATAACTATAATGTGCTACGACTATAATATTTTCATTTTCCATTGGGAGAAATTTGCCAATATGTAATATGGCCTCATTTACCTGACTGCACATTACCTCCAAAATCTACTAGAGCCTGTGAGAATGGTAAAGCTGAATAGATCATGCTGTTTAGGTTGGAAAAGGGCCAGCTGCATCATTGGGTGAACTTCAGTCTGCCTTTGAAATGGATGCACGAAACTCATGTTCAAATGATATGACATATGTTGATTACTAAATCTTAAAACTTCTTTGTTGTTTCAGGAAATTTTTTTGTGTGAAGAAAAGGGGGCCCAGTCCTAAGAGGGCCATGTCAGACAGTTCCTGCAGACTTTAGCAGGAGCTGGAAGTGCAGCTCTGTCAGCTAAAGCATTTGTTATTGTCACTTTAGTCTGGTACATGCTTGGAGAAGTTTCTTTAGAACCATTAGAATCAGAGACATATAGAACTCACACAGCTTGGTCCTATTTAAGACCGTATGACTGATTCATTTTCTGAATTCATGGTCCAGGATGATCAGTAATTCTCTAAAAGTATAAAATACTAAGCTCCTGATGAAAGGGTAGACCTATATCCCTTTACTTCCATCAGTCAGAATTTCCCAAGTATTTTAATTAGACATAAGAAGATGCAAAAATATTTTAAATATTTAAATATTAAACATATTTCCAGTACCTCAGATGTTCTTAGAATATTGTAGTTTGCATTTTCACACCTCTTAATATTTCAGTTTGGTTTTAAACATAAATTTGAAGTTCGTAATTTCTTAATCTAAAATAGCCCTTTGGAATCCAAAGCTTCTTGTGTTTTTCATTCAGAAGTTTTGTTTTCCATAGTCTGATATCCTACTCTCTTCCAATGCTAACTTTAAAACATTCAGGGCATTGTTTTAATTTCTCAGTTTGTTTCAATTATTGAAGGGGTTGATGGTACAAAGAAAATAAACAGAAGTAAAAGAATCTCATGGATTTGCTTTCCCTTTCAAAAGTAGCTTTTTAATGAAAGTTACACTTTTAGAATCAGTTTTTCAATAAGTAAATGGGACTATTGAGGGAATAATTGCTACTGATAATCAGAGACTATGTT
Source organism: Vireo altiloquus (assembly GCA_013396875.1). Taxonomy (NCBI): domain Eukaryota; kingdom Metazoa; phylum Chordata; class Aves; order Passeriformes; family Vireonidae; genus Vireo; species Vireo altiloquus. Next base: position 2,115,050 of record VZRF01006837.1, read on the forward strand.
GAAACAGGTGATTTTACCCTGGGCTTCAAATAATTATGGATATTTTAATGCCTATTATGCGGTGCTAAAAATCTTATCTCCTGATTTTTTGTACCAGCTCTTGCTGTCTGCTAAAACAGCTTTTCTGCCTTTCTTATATACTGTTTATATGCTATATCTTTACCTCACAGATTTGCTCTCCAGCCAGGTGCCACCACCAGTTTAAGAAAGGTTTGCCTCTGTGGTACAAATAGCTCTTGGAGCATGTAGATCTAAATGTCATCACATTGCAGCATTTTAGCACAAGGTGATGATATTCTGTTTTGACACAGTGTCATCACGCTGCATCCCAGTAGGAAGATGTTTTGACACAAAGTGCTGACAAAACATCAAAATGTTAACAATTGCTCTTTAATATTCATGTGTTCTGTGATGCCTGGAGCATACTGACTGATAATAGCAAGCCAGAGCACCAGTAAAGATTGCTGTTAATATATTTATTGAATTTTTACACAAACAAGTTCCTACTGAAAATTGCTGCCTGGGTGAAGGTGAACACATGTCCTCCATAAGGACTATCAAAGAGGATGTTACAAACCTAGCAGCTTAATCTATAAAAAAAAAATCCCAAACCACGAACTCATCAAAAATCTTCTTTCTAGCTTTTTTAATTTTGTTTTCACAACACACAAAGAAAAATTAACCGATAGTCAAAAATAGCAGCATGGAAGAAGTACAACCCTAATCTGAGAGATGGGAGGTGGAAACTCTTATAACTGCCTACATGTGAAAGAAGAGGCCGGTCGAAGAAAAGGATTGAGTCTTCTAAGAAAAATCTCAGGCTTTTTGGGCGTGAGGTACAGTGAGGGGAGGAAAGGTTTCAAGCTGAATAGAGTCAGAAAGGGGCCAGCCTGCTCAGGGTCCCAGTTTTCTGGTCTGAAACTACAGCTCAGCATCCCAGATGGGAAAACAGCCAAGCAAGCAGGAAAACTGCACAAGAGGTTTGCACCCCAGAGCTGGACGCAGCAACTCTATCATTTGGTTCTCCTGAAGCTGAAACCCTCACATAAGTTTCTCAATATGCAGGCAGTGTTTTTACTGAACCCAGACCTGGGTTTTTCCTGAATAATTGTGCTGCAGCAGTAGCCAGGGCAGAGAAGCTGCGGATTGAGGCTGTTCACCATCCAGGCTGAGATGAGCAGCAGCATGACACTGGGTCAAAGGCAGGATTTGTACAGTCAGATGTTCTCCCCACTGCCCAGTCTGTTCCCACACAGCACCAGCACAGAAAGCTGCACAACAGCCACATTATTCATAATGTTTCATTATGTAATTTTGTTTTCATCAATAAACTAAATTGCCTTATTTTTTTTTTTTAGTCACAGCAAATTATTTAAGGCAATGCTAATAAACCAGTAAAATAATTATTTTACCATATATAATGATTAGTGGATGGCATGACACTTTTCTGACATTTTTAAGGTGTAAAACTCTGGAACCATTAATGGTTTTGACAAAGATCAGTAGTTCTTTTTCAGTGTTGCGCTATGCTTCTCTTTATGATTTTATATTTGATATTACAGAGTTTAGCAGAAAGGTGACATATTGAAAAATGACAAATAACTCTCAAGAAATTTTTAAACCACAGGTATGCCTAAATTCTACAGATTAGCATAAACATGAAATTATCCCTTGTCATATGCAAGTGTGCAAAGCATGTAAATCTATTCAGCTTTGTGAATAGAGCTATTGATTTCTTTGGATCTATCAAAATATTAAAAGTTACTTACTTGGATAAATGTGTGTGCAGAACCAGATCCTTAATAAAACATATGTCTGGACATGCAACTCTTTCATCATGAATTTTCACTAGCTGTAACAGTACAGGCTTGCTATTGTTATAGGATTGAATTACTTGCCCTAATGTTCATGAAACTTAAATTTCATCCCTTTCTTTAAGAGGTGAAAGCCAAGGAGAGACTCACATATTCTCACAGTCTGAAACAAACAGTTTAATAATTTAAAATATTTTAGTCTAAAGGATTATCCTTAATGTAGAGATTTGGTCCTGAGCCCATTTCTCCAAGGATTAGTTTTTCCAAAATTTCTGGAACATGTTTAAGTTATATTTGAATATAATGAATGACTGTCATGAGGAATGGCCATAACCAGCAGTCTGTGCCAAACGTGTCCTACACTGTTATAGGCTGAATCCTTTAATAGCTCAGCACCTTCATTTCTTATTGACTTCTCTAGGAGCCAAGGAGCTTAGAATAAAAACTGACTGGATGATGACAATTTCACTTTATACAGGTTTCAAGGTTTAACATTTGTTTTGGTTTCACATTGAACTGTCTATTGTTGTACTGAAACCTGAACTGCTCAGCGAGGATACCAAGAGACTTTTTTTTATTTTTATTCCACATCACCTCAAATCTTGTAAAAACCCTGAAATTACCTTTCCCAAATGAACGAAGTAGAGTGCAAGACAATTTCTCTCTTTCTTTTACCCTTGTAAGAAAACCCAAACAAAAACCCCTCACAGTTCCAAACTTCAGAGGAGCATAATTAACCTGAGGGCTTTTGTCCAATTAACTCGTAAGTGGGAACTTCAGCACTTTCTCTGCTCTGGACCCCTGGGTCCTGCACAGCCTTCATGTTGCTCAGAGGCCCTTGGGAAATGCCCAAGAAACGTGACTGGTATGTGTGTGCACAAGCCTTGTCTTTCGACTCCAGGCAGTGTGAGCAGGACCAGGCACTGCCACCTCATCTACGTGGGCACTCCAGTTTGCTCCACTGCCACAGCATACACACACTCCTAAAACAATTTCGAGTTGTTTCTAGACAAAATCTGTAGTTAGCAGGTGATTGGGTTTTTATAAAAATGTATGTAAATGGTAAACACGTGTTTCAGGGCTGGGTTCCATCGCAGATGGATATGATTACAGCGCACCAGTGATTTACCGAGATGGGTAGGAGAGTTGTCATCTCTCCCTCTTTCTCCACTCCTTCATGCTTCCTGATGCAGCCAAGCATCCAGCTCTGCCGCAGAGTTATCTGCATATGCCCGGCAAGCCTGACGTGCCTATCGCACATGTGCTGGCCATCTGCACCGTGCGTGTGCAGGAGGTTTGGCGAGCTGCTCTCTTCTGCCTGGGATTTCCTGCACAAAGGAATAGGAGCTGTACCTACATGCACTTGCACCGTGTCGAGGGTGTGTGACCACACATTTGGCCAGAGTGCTGGGGGCCGAGTGCAGCCCCAGAGCACAGCTGACTTCAGCTACAGGTCTGCCTGTTCGCTGTGGGGTGTTCTCCTTTCAGTTCTAGTCATTCTGTCAGTGCTGGCATTGATCTCCATTCGACTCACCTTTCAGAGCCCAGACAGACTGGGGAAGTGATTGCCCTCTGCAACTGCAACCATGTGAAAGGTCTCTGAGCAAATCCTTTCACTTACTCAATTATCCCTTCACTGAAGTGATTTGCACTGCTGTGGGCGGGGAGACCTGAACTCCCAGTGCACCACACTCATTTATCAGGTGAAATGAGGCAAAGAAAGCGAGGTCAGTGAGTGTCCATGCTGCTTACAAGCTGCAGAGCTCTCAAGCCTGTCATTGCCCAGATTACTTTAAAACTCATTCCCTTCCCAGCACACGATCCCCTTTATCAGCTTCTGCTCTCCACTTACTGGCCGGAGGAAGCTTGTTAGCCTTTGTCGCCACATCCGAGAGATGGGCAATACTGACAAAAGCCACACCAGAGAAAGCAGTACTCATGCTGAGTAGTACTCATGCTGAAACAGGCTTGCTTCATTCTTGGTGCATCATCTGAGAAACTCCTCAGCCCCCTGACATATTTTGATGGATATCAGTATTGGTAAGGAGACAGATCAGGAACAGACGGAAAAAGATGGCTTAAGACTGGCATTTTGGTCCTTGGACAAGAAATGGCAATATAACCACATTATTCAGCAAGTTTCAGTGAACCATTTTAGCGTCTTGTATAAATGGCCATGCTATCTATCTGTTCTTCTCTCTTGTTCCTAATTCCCATTTCTACCAAGATTCAGGGAAAAATTGGGATCTTTGGGAGAAAAATTTCATTCATGGAAGTCCTGTGAAGAAAGATCTGCTTACAGAGAAAAGACATCCTGTAAGTGTCCCAGCTAAATCTGACCTAGATCTGTAGGACAGCAAATTTAATTTCTTTTGACATCATACCAATGACTTTTCACTGTTACAGTCTTAATAAACAAAGTGGGGCTAGCTCAGTTTCGACAGGCAACACTTGTGCAGATTCTGAAGCCAGTAAATTAAGAAGCACAAACACTCAACAGGAAATTTGGTGAAGAATTTTTTACTGTGTGAATATGTTTTCTTTAAAACCCAAACCTCATATTTGACCCTTACTCTAATATTAATTAATTCTAGAGTTAATGTGATTTGCTCAGATGCATTTTCATGCCTCAGAAGATGCTCACATCACCCCATTCAACAGAGAAGATGTTTCTGGGATTGTGGGCTGTCACTGTTCTCCTTCATGATCAAAGCAGAGCTCTTTTTGGAAGACTTTGTAGGAAAATGTATCAAACTCTCTATGTTAAATCAGTAGAGAGAGATACAGATTATGCACATACATGCAAACAAATGCACACACTCACAGCTTTAGCTTGCAGCATCCTCACAGCTGTTCCTGCCTCTGCTTTACACCAGGATTTTACAGACAGTCCACCCTGGAGCCCTAACATCACACCAAGTGCTAAATGGTACACACACAAAGTGCTGTCAGGGTGGTGGTTTCAGGTTTGCTCTTTGCATAGTCACCATTTCTAAGGGTGCCATTTGTTACTACAAGGGTGCTCTTTGTCACAAAATGGTGCACTCTCTCTTCTACACCAGGATAAAATGGGAGAGTTCTAGTGCTGCCATGAAGTTGTTGGTAAGTTTGGGATTTACTGGAGACCTGCAGTATTGTGTTGTAAGTCAATAGGAGGTTACTTGTTCTGTGCTTCTGTTATTACTAAAGGGCAAATCACCTGGTTCTTAAGCCTAATTCTTCTGTGATTTTTACAGTAACAAACACACACACACAAGCAAAGAAACAAACAAATACCTCCCCATTAGAAACATACTGTACTTTTCTATACACCATTCTTTATTATTTGGTATATGGTGGCAACACATGGGGCGACATTTTTTTCTCTGCTGGGCAGCTCAAAAACCAGGTATTTTTGAGAAAAATCAGTCAGGCTGTAAGCCACTTTGAGTGGGTCCTGCTGAAGAGGACATCAGGTTAGCTTTGAGAAATGATGTTTAAAACTTCTCCACAGAGCTATGGCAGAGCTTTCAAGGACTGAGAAATCTAGGACTTGTACAGCCTGTGAGGATACTTCACCCAGCTTGGTACCCTCTTGTAATCAAAGACCTACAAGAGACCAGTGAGGAACAAATGGTGAGGAGAATACATGTGCCTTCATGAGAAGCACAGATGACTCTCCTGAAGATAATCTTGACATTTACTTGACAGATTTTTGGTATTTTGCTATTGAAAGGTAATTCTCAACTATCTATCCCATTACTTCTGTCTAGATTCTACACTTGAGGGTGTGGTGTAGAGAGATTTCATCAGATTTCAGGATCATGGAAAAGTTATTATAATCATATAGACCAAGTTTGGCTATTCATCTTCTTCCTGTTCTCTAAAGAGATAGCAGTAGGTCTGCTTGTCCTAACATCAAACCCAGATGTCTTCTGATTTAAAAGAATGCTATTTTTTGCTTCTTATCCATCCTTAAGAATAGGCAGGATATTCTCTCCTTGATTTTACTGCTCTTGTTCACATATGCTTCTACAGGTGTGCAAGGTATGAGAAAAACCTAATATGGATATGCTTTTGCAGAAAGTCTTGGGCCAGTGGTGGGCATGTTCTCCAGCTGAGAAGATGAGTGGGATGCAATGGAATCCTATCGTTACAATAAGAAGATGGAAAATATTTACAATAAGAAGATGTGTGCACAGCAGCTGTTTCAGAAGCGATATAGTGGCTTTTTTTTTTTTTTAACTTAGAATGGATATTTGTTCACAGAAATTTTGGGGTTTCATCCATATGATAGGGATCCTTTAACAGAAGGCTTTGTATTTTACTGTCTTTCATTTTCTTGTTTCTGAACTGGACTTTTCAGTGCTGGTCTAGCATAAAAGCAATTTTGTAGCTGTACTTATATGGCCTCTTCCTTAAAGAGCTGGCCAAGTAACTGCAATTGCAAAGACAATCCTTAGGAAGGTTTTGAAAAGGCTCTTGCAGCCACTTCCCCACTGCTCCTTGTGGAATAAAGAAAACATTGCTAATTATCCTCCATTTCTCCAATTGCTTAGTGTGCATGAAGCATGCACACAAGTTTACACAGTTTAAATCTCAGGTGTTATTTGTGCAGCATTCCTGGGGCCAGATTTTGTCTCTGTGCCACTGGCTGCATTATTAGTTGGCAGAACAGAAGTCTGACTGCTGCTGATGGTCCCCAGAGCCATGGTGAGTTTGGCTGCAGCTCTGGAGAGACGTCTCCTCTGCATTTTAGACAAATGTCTGCTGACTGGTGAGGAAAATGAAAAGTCATACAGCTTGAAGGTTATACCTTGAATATATCTGCTTGTTCCAGGCAGTATCATATGACAGAAAATTAAATACCAGTTATAGGATGGTCCAGTTCAGGGTAGCACCCTATGCTGCTCTCAGAAGCCATCTAATAGCACAGGTAAAATAATCCAGAGCAAAAGTTTCAGCTTCCTTCTGAAACCATATATTTTGGTGATGACAGAAATATGCCAAAGACTAAGCTTGCACACAGAGCCATGCTGAAACCAAAGCAAATAGTCGAAGACCAAACATATAACTTTCTTTTCCTTGCTGCAGAATCCTTGGTGGATTCTCTTCTCCTTGGGCTCTAAACATTTTTAGAGAAGGTTCCTTGCAGATGAGGTTTTTTTCTCATTTACTATGGACTAAATCAACTTCTCTCTTCATTAAGTACAATTCTGAAGGCTGTTAGAAAAGCATAAAACAAAGCTCTGAACTAAAAAGATAAACAGTTTTCAGCCGCATTTTCTGAACTGGCAGACTCTGAAAAACCTTGTATTTTTTATGCATGATGCAAATACAAGATCTTGCTTTAAGAAGGGTGATGGTTTTGATAGAAATCTTAGAGTCCTAGAACACTCACCCTGTCGAGTGCTAAATACCTTTGATGAATATGAAGTGCAATGTGGTACGCAGATGACAGAGCAGGCGCTTAGAAAGTACAAAACAAAACAAAAAAATCCTAACCCTTGGACAGTGAGATTAAGCAGATAGGATGATACTATACAGAGCTCCAAAGACACTACATGTGTGGACATGCACTAAATCACAGCCTTTTATAAAGTCATGCAGGCTGCCATTTCAGATCCATCATCAGCTCCAGTGAACATGATGGACTGTCTGGTGAGTGGGTGCAGTGCCATGCTAACAGATGGGTATGAACATAAACAGGCAAGAGACTGCACAGGAGCTTCAGGACAGACCCACTCAGGTCACAGGTAACACAAGAACGAATAAAATTTCATGTTGTTTCTATGGTTTCCGCTTCTTGGCATCAGCACATGTGATTTGCACATCTCTCTGGGACTGGTTTGCTACAAAAGATTGCTATAAAGCAGTTTCTGTGTTATGCAGAAGGCAGGATTTTTAAAACCCAACTACTATCAGAGCTTCAGGAAAGAAGGCGGAATGACTGGAGAGAAAAAAGCATGCATGAAATCTCTTCTTATTTCATCAACGCAAAACCCCTTTGAGTAAGCAGAGGTCTGTGTGCCTTCAGTCAGCCCAGTGTCGTCTGCGCTGAGCAGGTGTGGAAGACGCTTCTTCCACAAAAAAAACCATCTTGCAAGTAAACTCTGCTGATGAATAGGGCCTTCTGTGTGGCCACAGTGTGACCAAGTGATTTTCTTTTAGTGGGTAGAGATTATTTTAGTGGCTTTGGCATCTCAGACTGAAAGCAAGTTGCTTGAGCAGCAATCTGTTTATTTAATCGTTTGCCACACAGTATGCATAGCTGTCAGATGACAAAAGTCTGCCTTATTCAGTCAGCCAAAACTATTTTTGCAAATAATTATTTTTTATCTTGCTTCATCTTTGAGGAATTAAGTCCCCCTTGATAGAAGATCTTTGTCTCTCTCAAGGTTCCTCAGATGGAATACTCTGCAGATGAGTTTGTCCTTGTCTATCATTTATATTATTTTAGTTTCAAGGCACCAGGTCAAACTCTGTCCTCACTTACTCTCATTCAACCACAGAGACTTCAGTGTGGCTGCAATCGAGGATGGAATCTGACCCATTGTGTTTGTTTTCAATCGCAATATGCATGACTTAACGTTTCCTTCTCCTTTATTTTAATCTCCTGGGACAGACCAAAGAATCAGATGTTGAATCTCAAGAGATTTCTCCCCAGTGAAATATCCTAAATATGTCAGGAAAAATGTTTTGTCAATTCCAGCTTGTTGATTCACGCCAGCCAGCTGGCTGGGCAGTCTCGGCCACTGCAGGCTGCCATGCGAACAGGGAGGTCAGAGTTGGGCGCGGGCAGGCACGATGGTGGGGCCCTGTGCTGGAGCAGACTGGAAGGACTCCATGTATTGTTGTAGATGATGTGTTGGGTCTTCTGAGGGAAGAGGAGGTTGCATGCCAGCTGTTGCTCAGGACTTCATTTAACGACTGAAGAAGAGGTAAGGTGGAGTTAAGGCTTTTCCCCCTGTTTCCACCATCCTTGGAGAGATTCTGCCCTGCCTTTTCTACCAAAGCAGTCAGAATTGTGGTGCACCTATGAAGACAGCAGAGCTGGAGGCTCTGCCTTGCCAGCCTCCAGATCTGCTAATGCTCACTGAATGATTCCATGCAGCCAAAACGCATCCTGAACCAAAATGAGCACTTCATAAATTGCCTCTCATGAAGATTTGATATATTTTTTATTGTTCTTGAAAATTAAAATGATGATTGACTTTTTGTGTGGCTTATCATTAGAGTGGAGGACAACCTGGACTTTTTCCTTCCTTGACAAAACTTATCCAGATCCTGCAAATAACCTGGAGAGTTGCAATTTATCTCTGTCACACCGAGAGATTTCCCAAAAATTATGGATGTTCACTTTGTAGATTATTTGCATTACAATAGCAAAAGAAAGATGGCAATGGTGACCACATTAAGAACATCCCCTTGATTTGGGACAGCTTGGATAGGCACAAATTTTGAGGAAATAGTAATTTTATGTTTATATGTGACTCCTTGGAAGAAAAGCATCGTGCTACTGGCATCATGAGAGGGCACCGAGGTGTTTAACAATTCAGGAGGAAAGTATGTGTCAAACAAAATTTTTTTTCTGAAAGTGCAAGTTCTTCTGTCTGAAACCATGAATTTGTGAGCAGAATTCCTGTGTGTTAATGAGATTTTAATAGTAGAGGGTGCTTTATGAAAGTAAGGCATGACTGTTTCACTAAGGGTTATACTTTCATAGCGCTTCAGGTGCTTAGATCTGTGTATTGCCCTTGCCTTGGATCACAGCCCTACAGACCAAAACAATACTATTGGTGCCTCAGTGCAAAATTAACAGGGAAAACAACCAAAGCAAAGGAGCAGACACAGAAAGCAATATACAAAGAGACAAACGATACAAAGCAGAACCAGACTTAGACATCAGAGGTCAACCCACAAAATATTGTGAAGGGTAAACACGTAAAAAAGAAGTCTTCCAAGGAAAGCAGTGACAAAATGGTTTCTGAGAAAGCTGCAGGGCTCCCTCATATGGGCTCCGTATGCAATATGTACCCCTTGCTCTCCTACATTTGGCTTTGACACACACGTGACACACAGTAAGAAAGCAGTCATGAACCACTTTTTTTTTTTGTTAAAAATTTTGATTCAACTCTAATTTCAATGAAGATTCATTGTAGAAGTCGAGAGAGTTCATTGTAACTGCAAATAGATATAGCAAAAAGAAAAAAGCACAACTTTGTTTTGACCTTACTTTGCTGACTCTTACTTCATTTAACAAGAGAAATGTCTCGGAGAATTAGAATCTGCAAGACCAACACATGATCAGAACAGGAAAAGAGAGAGGAACACACCAGAAAATGGATGCAGTCAGAAGTGTAAACCTATACTATTTGCCATAATATTCTATGCTCAGGAAAATAAACTTCAGTCAATATAATCAATATTCTGGCATTTCCTCCTAAAATGCAAAGCCTGCCTTATAGATCATTAGTGGAAAAAAGTTTTAACAGCATTTTTTGTAGGTCATTGGAGTAAATTTCAGTCTTTGCATTTGCTTCCAAAAATTACAGTGCACTAACAGCCCAGTTTTAGGGACTCAAAACCTACCTTTTCACTAGATAGTTGTTGCAGATTTTCAACTGTCCTCAAGTGCCCCCTGACAACTTCTGCTCAGGGTTGTCACGGTCAGTGTGAACACTGTCAAGGACCGAGAAAGAAGAAATGTTTTTATTTCCCAAAGAAAAAATTAGTGAGCAAACTGGGTGCTTAAGATAGGTCTATTGCTAAATGTGATGTGATGTGATATTCAAAATTAAGCACCTTCCAGAAGGATCCTTATTTATGTAGGCAATTAAATTATATGGTTCTTCCTTAGGGAAAATGAGAGGCATCTTCCAGCTCCTTCCTTTTACTTCTGTATGACTATTTTTATATGGCTCTAGGTATTTCCAGTTTTTCCTAATCTAACTTAAGTTAGAGAATTACATGAGTCACCTCTATGACTGAGCTCCCAAAATCCATGCGAAAGTTAGGCATGGATTGGCAGAAAATCTCGCAAATGTGAATCCCCTCCAGGTGCCCGGGTCTTGGAGCACATCCCAAAGGCAGACCCTGTCTCTGGTCACTTCTTGCTGACTGGCCTTTATTCAGGAAAGTTTCAGTCCTCACGACTGAAACAAAACATCCTCAAGGATCTTATGAATAACTCCATTTGCTTCCTGCCTCAAACACTTCTAAAACATTAACCTGAAGCATAAACGTTTCTGCCTTTCATTTCCTTGGGGATGACAGGAGAGAGAGACTGAGACTGATTGCAAAAGCTGTACTGCTTGCCTGAAGTTTTTAGCCTGACTCTGGTCAGGCCCCAGGTGACCAGCTAATGAAAATAATTCAAACTTTACCAAAACAAGAGCCATTTGTAATATGGAAATTCTAGACAGACAGCTCTGCAAAACCCTGAGAACAAACATAGAGATAAATCTTTGCAAGAAAAAACATCCCTACCTCACTACTCACAAGGTCAATTTTAAATAGCATTGTGGAGCACAACCCCCACATGTGGTAGAAAATTAGTTAGTATTAGGTCTTTCTCAAATACATGCATACCTGTGCTCTCGTTTCTCTGGTGTCATGAGGCATGAGAAAATATTTGGCTTTAGAAATATTAGGAAGACATCTGAAACCCATGCCTTTTAAATAGATGGATATTGGGACTATTCTTAATAACAGTTTCTTTAACTGCAAATGAAAGAGGAAGAAATGAACCATTGAAAATTAGTATAAAAGCCCTGATTTCAAATAAATTCAACACAACCATGAAACAAGACACAGAACAGTAAGAGGAACATGCACGAAGGAGGAAATCAGCTGGGGCTCTCCAGTAACAAAACTGGAAGCTTTCAGATGTCAAAAACCTCCCAGAAACAGGAAGAAGAGAATGGATTGCATGCCATGGCACACAGGCTGTGCATGCTTGGAGCAAGCCAACACCAGTGACAATTAACAGTGATTACAATTACAACAATTACAACAGGTAACCAGTGACAGGGAGCCGCAGCATCCCGGGCAAATTGTCTGCTGGCTGTCCCAGGCTTGGTGGGCAGCACCTTGGTGCTCCTGCACTCCAAGAAGTGCAGACCAGCCCTGCCCTGACTGAAGGGCTGCACATCCTGTGCCCTGTCATCCTGTGTGCCAGGAGGAGCTCCTCAGCAGCCCAGGAGCCTGGGATTGGCAGGGACCTCCCAGCCAAGGAGCCTGCAGTTATCAGGAAAACGCACATTACCTCTTGCTGGCTCAGGACCACCCCAAGGGCATGCCCGAAACCAAGCAAGGGGGAAAAATTTCTAATCAGTCTCAAAACTGTTCTGAGACCATTCCAGACAACAAACAAAAGAAGGGGTTTCTCTCCAATTAAGTCAACTTAAAAGCCTTATATAATTTGTTATATTTCAGGGATTTCAACTACTTTAGAATGAAGGGCTCTTAAAGTAAGTTTTGTAAATAAAATGTCTTTAGAGGTACATGCTAGAGAGCTAATAATTATTTACTTATATTAACTTTAGAAAAAATATAAAACATTTCTATGTGCATATATATATTTTCATCCTGTCATTTATCAACATTTTACTTCTTAATAGTTATCTTCTCAGCATTCACCAAGAAGTCTGCAGAGACCTAAATTGCATTTCTGCTTTCTGTGAAAAACCAACGATTGGAAATTTGACTTTTTAGCAACTGCTGCTTTCTGAGGGATCTTAGATATGTCCTAATAAAGTTGCAAAATTATTAAATTAGTTACATCAAATCATAACCTAATATAGAGCTGAGCAAAAGTTCCCTTTTACTATCTGTCATCTGGCTGAATAACCTGTGCACATGACATTATACTAATAGTACACTATACTAATGCTATGGAGAGGAGCTTTTTTCAAGTATTTATTATTTCAAAAACAAGCAAAAGACAAGAATATTACATAGAGCCTCAATATATCTTCATATTAAAACAGTCCCTCAGGGTATGTTTGCTTCCTTCAAGTTCTCACCGAAAGAAGAAAATTATTTCTGAAAATGATGGAGTATTCTCCATGTGGTTAAAATTCCTAAATGCTGACTTCTGCATTATGTTGTGTGGTGATGTACCAAGTTAGCATGGAGCATTACTGCCTCCACCATCACTTGAAAGCAGTTTTAAAAACATGCAATCACTGATAAATGTCAGGTCCATGTTTTTTCTTCCCAGGTGTACAACATTATTTTGATGGGACTCATTTCAGTACATTATTGAAACTGTCAGGAATTAGCAAAATGAAATGAAAATAGAAGTAAAACCCTCGAGAGCATCTAATAGTGTAATTCTGCTCCTTTCTAGCTTCCCCAAGCACAGCTGTCAAGAAGACATCACACCAGGAAAAACTCTCAAAGCCTTCTGATATCTGTGCTCAAGGGAAGAAATGTGTTAAAACTGAAAAAACTGTTATACTGGTCAAAAGAGTTTTGAGGAAATTTTGTCAGTCTGTCACTTTTTTACTACAAGAGGTCTCACCTCTAAATTGCAAGATAACACATTATAGTTTGTTCTTTACTTGGCATCAATCACCTTGGGCCATATCATTAGTGTGATGAAAATTCATATGAAATATAAAAACCTGAAAAAACTCTCCATGAAGGTTTATAGCTGAATGTGTACTACTAGACCTCAGATTGGAAAATGATGGGAGAATTAGCACCAAAGTCACAGTGTTCACTATCAGTGCCTACTAACAGACCTTCAAATTTCAGATGCATGACTCCAATTTTCTATCCCCTAAATGGGCATCATTGCCAGGATTTTCCTGCAGGCAAAGATACTGGTGGTGCAGTGATGATGGGTGAGTTACTTCCTTCCCTTTCCCTCTAGAAAGTGCAGAGGTTAGAGATGCTGACATTCACCAGCTCAGGAGGTGTCTGTGAGGCCTGTGGGATCTGTTGCCTCTCCAAGAGAAGCCCCTCTCCCATGTGAGCAAGTCCCCTTCCCTATAGCTATAGCTGAGCTTAGCCACAGCCAAATGGGGGAACACACAGTTTCCTAAAAAAGGTGTAGGTGATGTTCATAGTCTGGGTGGGGCAAAATGAAGGGGAACATGTTACTTTGCTGACCTGTTGGTTTTGTCAGGGAAGAAAGACCCCCAGCAGGAGCTAGTAACTGCGTTGGAGGTGGTCTCCTCTTCCAGTGAGCTTGAGGCAGTGGCTTAAAATGAGAGATGAGCAATGATCGCTTTCTTCCAAAATAAAAGGTTTAATAACATGAAAATAACAAACAAAAAGCACCTGAGGTAAGCACACTCGCGTCACGGGGTAGAAGCAAAAGAGCACGTGGCTTTGGAAGCAGGGGTATTTATTAGGTTAGATGGGTGGGGTTACAGGAAGCATTGTCCAGTGAGGATACAGGTATGGAAAACCTACAGGTCAGGGTCCAAGAGGTCAGATGGTAGGAGTCTTGTGGGAGGGCTAAGCCCGGGGAAGATGGGAAATTCTGGCTATGTGACCATATTTGGAGCCTTAGAAAACCTCTTAGAAACCTCTGCTTTTAGGGGGCACACTGCTAAAGGAACACCTTTCCACTGCTAGTCTACAAGTATTTCAGTCTTATCCAAAACGTATCGCCCAGGAAGCTTGGGAGAGGCAAGTAGCTTCATCCCTACCTCACCCATTCCTGGCAGTCATTCCAGATGCCTCCAAGGTATTCCATTACAAGCTTATCAGGTCCTTTTGGCAAGTAGATTCTCAGATTTGCAGTGACAGGCTGAAGTTGTCTGAATACATCACTGTTATTTTCTCAACAACTGTGCTACAAAAGTAAATCAACAGAAGCTAGCCTGGGTCTTCCAGTAACTCAGTAATCTGATAACCAGCTCAGCAATTGTACTGATAATTAACCATCACTTAAAGTGTGTCCATGCCCTTGAGACCGATTATCCCACTATCTAAATTACAAGATCATAAAAAAAAAAATAGCAAGAAAAGGAAGAAATTGTGCCTATCTACTCTATTTACATATTTTTCCTAATAAATCTTTTAAAAAGAAGAAAAATTTGCAGGGAAACTTTTATGGACAACCTAAAGGATAAAAATTACTTTTTAAAATGACTTGTGAATAATTTCCAGAAAACTAGCCACATCATAGACAAGTTTTTGAAAGAAGGAGGTCAGATAGATAGGAACTGCACAGAGCATTCGATTTGTCATGACTGAGTCACTCAGTTGTAATCCAAAGTGCAAATTAAGGTACAGAAAGTTATATTCAAGTAACTTTTGGCTTCATTTCAGGTGAGCAAGCATGCTGCAGTTGAGTCATGCTGCTGATTTTTTTCCCAGTTTGCACTGTAGGCTTTAAAAAATGAGAACCTTGGTATTTTGTATAGGTCAAGCTAAGTGGTATCATAGGTTAAGTTCTGGCATTCAATCTAAATGCCCTAATGTTTGTACTCTACAGCCAGATTTGAAACATTACTTAAATTGTCTACAGCCAAAGACTGATCACTGCACAAGCCCCCTACAAGACTTTTGTACTCTTCCTTCTCTGCTTTTCTGTGTCAGAGAAATGCCATTTCAACGTGTCAAGAAAACCATTAGGCATTCTCTGCACTTGGAAGGGATACTGACTTTTTAAGAAGTTTGAATTTTTTCATGTCATGGAACATTTTGATTAAAAAAGATATTTATTGATACAAGAGTTCAAGTGGCATACACCAAATGACTGGGAAATAAAGAGTCCTTGCTGTTTCTTGTAAAACCTATCTTCTAAGGCTTTTCTATAACTGTTGTAGCAAAGGCTCATCATTCTTACTTAACTTCGTGTGACTCTGAGTTTCCATTAATCACTTCCTAGGAAAGCAACTGTTCTCAGTCCTGTGGACTGTTTGTCTCATCTTTTCCTGCTCAGTGTGCTAGAGCAGCCTTCATTTTATGTTTGTTACAGCATAATCACTTAGCAGCTCTCCAACAATGATGTTGTTCAGATTCAGATGATCAAATGTCATCAACTAGGCATTTACACACTGTACCCTGGTTAGACTAAGAAAAACTCTCCAAGAGACAGTTAAGAAGCAGAAAGTATAATTTGAACCAAGTCAGATTTTGTAACTTACAGTAGATGCCGCAGATGTGTTCAGAAACTTTCTTCTGGCTTTACAGATTTCAAAGAATTTCAAGATATCCCCTATTCTTGTAAGAATAGACCTGATGTTAGCAGTTGCTTTTCAGATGGGATAGGGAATCTGCCCTATTCAGTGCTATCAGCTGATGTATCTCATGTGTACTGCAGAGTGTTGGGTGGAATCTTGTTTGTGCCACCCGTATAAAACAAGCTGGAGGTCTGATGGGGACAAGACACATACAGGCACATACACTGTATTAGAACCTCTGTATCTCTCACTTCACCTCTCTGGAGGTCTGGGTGACTGGTTTTGGTTGTTCACCAGCAGTTCAGGGCTGTAGCGCCCTTGTCACTTTACAGCTCCTACCAAAGAACATTTTTTCCCTCCACTGGAAGCTGGTTAAACATACAAAAGCTAAAGCGGCTCTATTTCTAAATGAGCTCTACCACAGACAGACTCACTGTGTGTTGAATTCATCCATTTACTAAATTCCAGACCATCCTTGGGCCACTACAACCACATTAATACCACATTTAACATATTTTTTACTTCGTCCTTTTTAATCAACTGGTACAGAAACCTATAGGTGTTTCATGTTTCTGAAATATCTGATAAAACAGAATGTTTGACTTTAATCACAACTGCACTGCATATGCCTTGGCAATCTTTTGCCTCATCTACTCCAACCTCTGCCATTCTGACCTTTCATCTCATCATGCTTCCCTCTGGTGTATACAAAATGTTGCTAAACCAAATTTACTCTCAAACTAATCAAGCCCTTGTCAGTTCTCTTTTTCAAACACCTCCTGCAGATTCTGGTAAATTCCTGTGTAATACCTGAGTTTCTTATCGAAAGCTTCTTCACAATGTCTGATTCCCTGACCAGTGCAATACCTGGCTCATCCATAGTTAAATACCCCTTTTGTTTTCTGTCCTGGCATTACTATTTTTCCTATAAAAATCATGTCTTTTTACTTTTTTTTTAATGTCAAATGGCTGCATTTTCTCCATTTCATCCAATCCTTCAAAGGCGTTTCTCAGAGCAAGCCCTTCACAGGTTCAGCTAAAGCTTTCACTGTCTGATAGGCTTAGACTATATTATTGATGTTTTATAGACAAACAATACATTGTAACTACCAGTAAACTATACTTACCAATACTGCGTGTAGAAAATAAATTTGAAAGAAGTCAGCCCAAACTACGCCTTGGAAATTCATGATAAAAATCCCAAAAAGCAAACAAAAAATATTTCACCTCAGCAACCAGAAATGAAGAGAGAGAGTGATCACGTGTGCATGCATATCTTTCTGGCTCAAAGTCTGATTTTTCCCCATTTCTGTCAATGGAAGTTTCACCATAGGCCTCGATGTGCCCAAGGCCAACCCTGTAAAGGGGCTACAGCAAAGACAAACTGAGAGATTATGAACAGCCTTGCTTAGGTTGTAAACCCAGTAAGTTTTACCTGATTTTGACTGGCATAGTTGTCTTCCTTTCAGGCTCATTTGTTAGGACCCACAGAAATGAAAGAGTTTCTGCTATTTACAGCAGTGGGGAGGGAGCTAATGTGCATCACTGTGGATGCTACTTCAGTATGTCTCAGTGCCAAATCTGTTTCCAAGGGAGTTTGAGCTGTGAAGGAGTCTTGAACCTTGCCTGCAACTACCCTCTGGACAGACTGATCAGGTCAAATGTGCCCCTGAGAATATTTTAAAATGAGTCTGAATATTTCGATATAGTTTTTGTACATTGTTGATGATGATTTCTCAGATATTTTTGTTAGAGTTTTTGTGATGTTTTCATATCTGCTTTGAGTGCATTTGATGGGAACTACTAAACATATAGAGACCTCATTTAAATATAACCCACTCTTTGGAAACAGGATGATGCGGCCTGCAACGAGATTAATGAACTGCATGGCAGAGAAGTTTGTAAGACCAAGTTTTAACCCATTTATATTTTAGGGAAGTTTATGCCTCTGAAAGCTGGCTATGAGGAAATTCCCACATCTCCCATTAAAATGTTCCCACCTTCTGCTTTACAACAGAAAGAATACCAGAAAGATATTCTAGGCCAAAGAATTCAGTCATGTTATTTCTACTATCCCAACTAGAAATGACTCCTTGCACTATTGCAACTAGAAATATTGCCACATCATTTGTTGCTGAGCTCCTTCCAACAGAAATACCACAAAAATGCTTTTTCTTTGGGATATTTAGACTATGAATTCTTACAAATTGTATATACCGACATAGTTCAAATGGGTACCAAGTATTTTTCTTTTTTAACATTATAAGTATTTTGTGGCCAAACTTCCCTTTCCATTTTGAGGACACATCATCAGATTAGAGATCCAGTTGAAAAGAAATTATCACCAGAATTTTTACTTGGTAAAGGATGAAGAAAATATAAATAATTAAGAAAAATACAAAACCTAATATTTGCTTTAAAAGTAAGTCAGAATTCTATCTTTCCTGAAAAGGGAGAGTGCCTGTGTATTTAAGCAGGATAGACAGACAAATGGATATCTTTCTGGTTGATGTATCTGTATACATGTTATGTCTTGGTCCACTCAGCAGGCTTAGGGGAAGGTTGTTTGATTCACCCTGGGTGGTGCGTGAGAGAAACAACAAAATTCTCTGGAGGTTCAATAATACACTTTTACTTGCAAACTTCAAAACATCTAGGTAGAATAAAGTACTTGGCAAATACTAAAACAACATGCAAGCTAAGTAAAGCACTTCACAAACTTAAAAAACTTAAACTTAGCCAACTTTGACTTATCCAGGCACAAGAAGGCTCTTACTAAGACTCTCACTGAAATGTTTTACTCTGGCTTACAATATACTTTGAGAAGAAGTTGAGAGAAGAAAGAGAGTAAAGAAGGAAAGGCTAAGAGTAGAAACATCTCACCACCCGTGGATCAAGTGACAACATTTTGTTGTTGCAGTTTAGATGTCTGTTGATTAAAATCCTCTTGTTGAAGATTTGATCTGCAAAGGGAAGCCCAAAAACCACAATGGGTCCAATGGGTTAATATATACTCAGGCTAGGTAGGAACACCCAGGAACCTCCCCTGGGGGTGGAGTTTTACACCTTGGTGTAATGCTGTGGGTCATGTGCAGTCCTCTGGTGTAAGGCCCCAGAAATGTGTCTGGGGGCATTTGAGGGATTTTTGATGGGTTATCACCCCTAATAAGACATGACAGCTGCCTTCACATCAGCATAGTTGAGCCAAATATGCCGAATCAGAAGGGATGAACACCTCCAAGCCTACATGTGAGTGTCCTGATATCTCTCGGGAGTGGTTGTAGGAGAAAGTTTTACAACTGAGCAAGTTATGTCCCATAAGAAGGGATGAATAATGTGAATGTCCTGATACCTTTTCCAGAGCTGGGGGAGTCTTACAACTGGGTCAGTTGTACAAGGGAGGACGTTGGCATGATGATAAAAAGCACTATCCCACCTGAAGGGTCTGCTTCTTATCAGCTTTTCCTCTTATGTGGCTCAAAGCCCAGCTTTTTGCTAAACAAAGTTTGATTTGTCATGCTCACACCCTCTGAACATGTAACCTTGAACATCATCAATGAAGCACCAACCAATGGCTGGCTGAGCCATTAACTTTTCAGTCTCTCACAACATGTAGTTATACAGATCTTTCAAATTCTGCTACCAGAGTGAGCACTGGTGGGGAAATCACTTCCATTTTCAACAGCTCTGTTTAGGATGTCCTCTAATTAGAAATACTTGGTTATGTGAATGAACAGATATGTCCTTCCTGTCTTCTTTTCAGTTTACTGCATTGAAAGATCCAAAAACTGATTTGTAAGGTAAAAACAGGAAAAAACAGTAAAAACAGAAAACCACTGAAATTCTGCTTCTTTGGTAGCACTGTTGTTGGAGAGCAAGTGAATCGAAAGGGAAGTGTCCTTTCTACATTCATCACTACTTTCAAATAGTTCTCTTAAAAAAAAAACCTTTGAAATTTCCAAAATCTAGATGAGAGCTAGATAAGGTGAGAAAGCTTACAAAAAATATATGGAGATCCATCCTGTGAGAATTCAGGCCCACAGCAATTTCCTTGATTAAATTGCCTATCATAATTTTGTCCCTTTGTGTGTATTGTCAGTGCACATTTTGGAGGCTCACTAGGAGATAAGGCTTGCCAAAAGTTGCTTGTAGGAGCAGTATTGATTGTGATGAAGCTGGATGCTGGATTCCCTCCACCTTGGGAAAGTTTAGGTTCAGTTGAGAAGCATCTGCCTTACGCTGCTTAACATGAGGGATCAAACAGGACTGCCAGTCTAAACTGGTTCTCCAATTTCTCTGCATTGTGCTCACATTTAAAACCTGACTGAATGTTATGGCCTGCAGTCTCCTCTAGGTAGCAAAGGTAACTGGCCTTGCTTTGACTTCTAGGAGTGAAAGAACTGTCCCTTAAAGATGAAGAAAAAAATTTATGATTTATTAAATATATTTTGATTCTGTGTCCAACACTAAAAATGCTCATTCATTTCCCTTAAGTTGCTCACTCAATACTGCAGTTCTGCAGCTTCCCAGGTGAGCAGCCCAGGAAGGGTGAAACTCATGAAGGAACTCTCAGATATGATAACTGCACCACCAGTTTCCAGAGAGTGATGCTTCAACAAGACTACAGGTGAACAGGGATATCTGAACACAAATAATCTTGGCATTCAAAGGCAGTTCCCAGGCTGAGCACCAGAATGGGCTCTGAGCTGGTACTGAGAAAAAGGGATGTCACTCAGAGGCTCTCTTTCCTCTGACTCATGCTGCTTTTATCATAGTATGGCCAACACTCATCAGTCAGCACACCATCATGGATAGAGAGGACATCGGAAATGGGCCCGCAAAGCAATCACAGAAGCTAGCAAAATCTAGGTAGGTCCCTTTGCTCCAGCCTAAAATTTATTCTTTTTTTTCCCCAAAACTATTTGGCAGTCCCTGGAGTTGTTGAGTAACTGGGCTAGAATTTTTTGTTTGTTTTCTTTAAACAAAATGGGATTGTTATTGTGCAATAGCATTGTTCTGGGATGCAGACAGCTTTTGCAGGCTGTCTGCAGCTTTGTATTTTTAAAGTATCTGTGTTTCTAAAACAAAGGTCAGTGATCATGCTATCAGGTCATTAATGCATCTGTGTCACTGAGGGATAAGGGCCTGCTGATAAGTGGGCCACCAACTCCCCCACACCTCCAGCAGCCTCTTGGGCACAGCCATCTGCAGGGCTACTGCATCCTCCCATCCTCCCCAGCCATGCTGCAGATCAAGGTTGTCTTTCCCAGGTGTTCCCTGTCCAGACAGGCCACAGAACGTGATTTAATACTGCTGGTAATCAGCACCTTGAGGTAAATTAAAAGCAAGACTGTAAATCCTGACATGCTCTTTCATCCATGACTTTTTGGTTCTTAACATCAAAATAGACTGACATTCCTCTGCCACACGGCAGGGTTGGGTCTTGTTTTACTGAGAAATCGAAGACTGCAGGCGCAGTGCTCCTGCTGTAACGATATAGCGTGTGGGAAGAGGGTGAGTGACGTCTTGAATAGAGTACTGGCTTTGTTCCTCTGGGATCTGTGTTTTCAGCTGAGTCTCAAACCCTCTGTTAAATGAGTAGTCTCTGTTCCACTCCTGGGAGAACAGCAGTCTGCATTAGAAAACCATGGTGCATTGATTCATCAGGCTCAGTGGCTGAAAGCTAGGAGCCAGATTCTCAGAGAAAGTTAATGTCTTCCTACTGGACAGAGGATCACTTCTGCCCCTCCAAGTTCAGTTCAGAAGTAGACTGATGGGCATCTTGCCCATGATGAAGCCAAGGACACTTCTGCTGGAGCTAGTTTCAACCACAAAATGTAGCAGTAATGTAACTCTCCAGCTAGCATCTGCTAACACGCCTCCAAGACAGCACTATTATTAGTCCAAAATTAAGTGAGGAAACTGTTAGTCCAAAAAAGCCTTAATACTGGTCCACAGTCTGATCTCACTGTTTAACTATGAGGTATTCCACTAATGTCAGTAGAATTACTCAGCCCTTAAGAAGATCTGAATGCAGCCCAATGTTGTACAGATGTCAGTATCTCAGCACATCATTCTCAACAGTGAGCCAGATCTCACAACACATGGTGTCTGATGATCAGTGGGAAGCTGGTGTGTACTGTTTGCTCTTCTGGGAAAAGGCTGTAAGAAACACAACTCAAGGGCTACAGTAGGAGTGCAGAGGTTCATGTTCATGCTGCAAGGCAGTGCTCTGCAGAGGTCTGGAAACAGGGTAGACAAAGCATGGCAAGAATATGTTCCCAAAGGGTGGCAATGGAGATCTGGCACAGGAACACAGCTTCCAGCTCTAAGTCAGTATCTCTATGCTGTGCTATAGAGATGTTCCTGTTATCTGGAGGCTGCTGTTACAGGAATTCTTTACACAGTGCTAGGCTGTGTCATACAGACATACCTGAGAGACTCTGTTTCTGTGAGGAGAAGATAAATGAAAGTAGTACTTTCATTTAAACAGCTGTGAGTAGATCTGTGCAGCTTGAAAAGACCTGCATGGAGCCAAAACAGTTTTATGAAATTCTGTGGTATGCCTTTTCTCTTCCCTTGCAACAAGTGAGACATTAGCCGTCCTTTCACTTAGCACCTCTGGCACCATCACATCCATTCTCTCCGTCTTTTCTTCATCATATCCTTTCACGTCCCTTTCTCTGATGACCTCGCCTGAAGTTTCACTTCAGCCCTCTAGGACTCATCATTCAGCAACACCAGCACCCCAGTCACCTGAAATGACTGTGCTCAAATAATTTATTATTATTCTTCATTGTATACATTAGAGAGAACTCTCTCAACTAATAATACATTAGATTAAAACTTACCTGAGCTTTCAGCCACTTAAGAGTTGTCAGGCATTGTACTTCCAGTCGTTAAGTAAGTCATAAGTAAGGCCAAGCTGGAGTGTGAACAATTGCTTTTTTCCTTCAGAACACTCATTCATTATTAATCTCTCAGCTACAAATGTGATGACTGGAGTGTTACTTCAGGGAGACTGATAGCAGTGCTACGTCTTGGGGTAGGGGGTCAGTATCTTAGAGCTATTTGTTTTAGATAAGCAATTAGGCCAATGTTATCAAGCTTGTGAGGAAAAAAAGAAGGCATTTCATTCACGTCCTTACGTAGGCTCTTCAGTGGATTAGCAGGAACCTGAAGGCTAATTTCTTGTGGGCTCCTACATATAGGGATGGGGTTTGTAAATGTTTGACTTCATTTTCCATAAAAGAAACCAAAACGAAAATTACCTGATACTAAATGTGCAGGAAAGAAGACAAACTCTTTTGGAAATAGGGTGATGTAGCAGAGCAAATGTACATAGTTATCAGCTGCTGCTGTGGAAGGTGCACACCTGCAGCATCCTGGAAATCATATCAGGAGTCTTAAACAAAAGGCCAGACAGTCCTGTGTTTAAGATAATAATTACAGGGAAAACTGGATGGAGAGCATGCTGTGGTCCTAATTGCATCTAAATACAAAGCTGAGTGTTTTAAAGGCAGTGTTTAAATCAAAGCACAGTCCCCTTTCATTTCTGGACCTTCAAGGCAGAGTGAATTCATAGCAAATTCTAAGGCTTTAAAGTCCTTTCCCATACATTAAATCATCAAAGACTTTCCTGAATGTATTTTGGACTGGCTTATGGCCAGTCAGGGGAGACCTGACCATTTTCACTGTATCTGCTTAGTGTTCCCACAGCAAAAGAAAGCACCTTGGGTAGAACCAACCTACTTGCTGACTGTTAAAGTCACACTACCTATGTTTGTCTGAACAGTGGAGAATACAAATCTCCATTTTCTAAGGACTGAGGTTCCTTTTAAGACTCAAAACACTACTAACAGAACCAGAGGAAAGCTCTGTCCCTGCACTTAGCAATCTAAGGACAAACTCCTAGAATACCCATGTCTCACTAAAAAAATAACTCCTTCAATAACTACCTCTCCCCCTGGCAAAAAAAAAACAAACCTCGAAACTTTACCTTGAATCTCCTAGCATGAGAAAAGAGGGATGACTCCACAGCCAACAGTCTCCTCATGGAGATGAACCACAATGAATGTGCCTCACCCTGATGTCTCCATGGCAGACCTTGCATCTAACGTGGCACCAACATCTTACCTCAATCAAGGAGACTCAAGCCACACTCCATCAGGTGTGAAAAGACAAAGCTCACAGTTCTCACAGGCAGGTGTGGAGAGGAAAAGCCCTTATATTGTGTACAGAACTGCCCTTAATGTGCCATTTGTCTGGCACCACATAGCATCCAGAAAAACAGGTGAATGGAAAAAGCTGCTAGGCAGAAAAAAGGGCAAACCCTGTAAAGAAAATGTAAAGCTGCTGCCTACAAGGCAAAAACCGTAAAAGGGTAATAAGTAATATAACTTTTGTATCAGTTGTAGTTTGCTATAAACTTTAAATGTGTCCTGTGTATAGTGACCACAGCAGAAGTTTACACAATGTTCTAGGGAACTGAGTTGTGCCTGGGAGAAAATAATTTTTTACCACCTTTCACATCCATAGTATTGATGGACCAATTTCCACTAGACCCTGATTCAGCTGCAATGAGTAAAGGAACAACAGAAAACCTGCATGTATTGCATACAGAAAATATGAAGTCTGTGTCTATAGGGCTCAAATTGCAGCAAGATGACATTGCAAGCACAGGTGAAACACCTGTTACACATTGCCTCGCCCTCCTAATTTCTGAACCAAAACAGACCACTGAGGAATCCAAAGGTACTGAACACAGCTGACCAACAGTGGGCAGGCTTTTTTCTTTACCTCTGTCTCTAGCCAAAGCCATCCTTTAACAGCGGAGAGAAAAACATGTATCTTAAAAATAAAGTTACAGGATGTTTGAGATTTTGTTGTATTCAAAATGAATGGGAACTTTGTGATAGCAGAAAAATGAGAGAGGTAAAGGATACACTTTGAATTGAACCAATTCCTCCCTAAGGTAAGACACAGGTAGAGGATCTCAGATGTACTTCCTTTGCATTAGGCAGCTGAACCTAAAACCTGCCCCATCCTCTGAATTTCCTAGTCATCAACCCAGGAGCCAACTTCTCCTCATTCCTCATGGTAAAAGGGTTTTGTCCAGACTGTACAATTGTCCATAGGCTGAGTTCTGCAGTCCAAGATTTTCATGGAGACAGTTAATGAAGAGTTAATAGCAGACATATCCAGGATGTATCAGAAGGAACCTTGATAGCATAGACTTATCAATTTTTTTTTCCTTATCTTTTTACCATCTCTATGCTTATGATACAGTAGGGCCCTATTGTACTCAGTGGCAAAACTTACACTACCTTTTGTCACTTGAATGCAGACAGTCTTTGTGTTCACAGCTGAAGAAAAAAGACCATACCCAGCTGCTCAGCAAGGGAATAGCATGCATGGAAGAGAAGGAAAAGCAAAAGGGAAAGCACCATGTGCCTGTTGGCCTCCCCCTCCTCCCACCTCGCTGCTTGTGCATCCCCCAAGGTCAGGCACAATCTGTCCCTTTGTATCCAGGAAAGAAATAGGACGCAAAGTGTTAGGAATTTCCTAAAACTGTCTTGAATCATGTGCTGTTTAAGTAACTGACATTTTGCTGCCTGGTTCATTGACACTCAGGTCTTAAATGGTGCTTGTGGAGGAGTAATATTTTCAGCTCTGAAGGGGTAAAGAAAACAGTTTTAGAAAATGAAAGCCTTTGAAGAGTGATATGTCAAGGAGGAATATGTTGATATGCTTATTTCATAAAAAGCCTGCATTCTCTTTGCATGAAATCAACAAGACATTAAAATAAGTATTTCACCAAAGTGTGGCATTCAGAAGAGGTCTATTTTCATAGAAGAAAAAAGTTAGAACAGATGGTTGAAGGAAAAATTAGTTTAGAGACATCAGAAACAGCTGAATAAACTTTGAGTAGTCTAAGAGAAAAAGAGTCTCAATCTTCTGGTTTATTCTTATTTTCCTATTTACATTCTTTAAATGCACTGGAAATGGCATTCAACTTTTCTAGCACCTTGGCCTTTTTAATTTATTGTATTTTTTGGGTTTGGGTATCATAATTTTTAAGGTCATGGGGAGGAATACTGTTAAAACAGCACTAGATTTAGTGTTACTCTCCATATGTTAATTTTAGTTTAATAAACTTAGAGGCATACGAGGTTTCAGAGCTATTATTAGTCCACACATCATAAGCACATCATAACAGAAGTGGTATTAAGAATCAGGTTTAGAAAGAAAAAAGTCAGTCATGACTTTCCTTAGACAGTTTCTGCTCTATAGTGTAGTATACAAATGCATGTCTGTTTGAGAGCTCATTGCCAGCCTCACCTGATACATTCAGTGCCAGTGGAAGAAATTTTGCTCAGTGATTAGTTTTCTGATAGATTAGATAGTGGTCAGGTTTTTTTTCTGGTGTAACACGAACTTTAGATTGAAATAGAGAAGAAGAAAAGTGCTGGAAACAGCATTTTACATGTTAAAAAATAATTTCTGCTTCCAGGCAAGTGAAAGACATTAGATAAACGACCTTTTTCAATGACACCAGATTTGTATCACTACTGATCTGGATTAAATATTAAAGAGTGGTGAAATAAGAAATAGTCTGGACATTTATTAGCAATTATAAAGACCTAACATCAGATATTGTTACCAATTCTCTACTGCGTGGGAGACTTCTTTAAATTTCAATTTGCATGTGAAACCATAGTAATTATATAGTAAAATAGTAAATGCTTTTCTGAGACATACAGGGAATTATCTAAGTCTGGGACAGGAAGATGAAGAACATGAGTTTTTGATAAATAATTTTTTTTTTTTTTTAATTGAATGTGAGGCAGCAATTTGGTAATCTTAAAGTAATTTTGTGATTGGAGAGGTCTGAAGCCCAGCGATAGTGGGATTGTTTTCAGCAACAGCAATGAAATAGAATTGTCATTATTATTAAAAAAATATATTATTTTCATTAAAAAATTCTCCTCATGGAGAATATGTAATATTCTCCATATATGAATATATGTATGTATATGAATATATGTAATGTATATCCAGAAACAAATCGTGTTTCTATCATGTCAAATAGAAAAATAATAATAAACAATTTAGACTGGAAGTGTTAATATTATTGGCATAGGCAAGGAGTTTGAGTCTTGTTCCCACTCAGGAACATCTATAAGTTATAAACAAAGCAATATTTCTTTCATCCTTAGATTTAAAGTGAGAAATGCTTTCCTGGTGGCAGAGCTCCAGAATAAAAACTATAATAGGGTTGAATTTAATGACTGATGCCAGAGACATCATCTTCCTAGGTTTTTTTATGATAAGTTGTCTTTTCTGCCAAAACAAAGAAACTAGATTTTGTATTTTTTAAATTAATATATAAATAGTTTTATAGATAACTAAAAATCAATGCAAACCCAATGAAAATCAACAACCTACACTAACCCCTGAGTAAACAATAAAATCTAGATATGATTTTCTATTCTTTCAGCAGAACGGCAAATTATTTCCAACTGAAATTTGACAAAAATATTTTGTTCAGGATTTCTTAGGAAAGTTATTTATGTTTTATATACTATCTATTTTTGATCTTTAATGAAAAAAAGTGAATATTTTGAGTAGCTTTATTTTTAGCCTATAGTGTAAGAATGCTTTGTTTACTTCCCTTCATAGTTCCAAAGCAAACATCTTATCTTGACTTCATTTTTAGTTTGCTAATTTTTAGAGCAGTGTTGGGCTTTTTTTCCTTGTAATAGTAGAATGGAGCCAAAGCTGTGTTTATAACCTGTGTTTATTAAGAGAGATAAGTCATTCCATAATAAACTTGTTTTATTAATAATCTAATCATGTTCCAGTGGCTGAATGAGAGTCATATCCTTCCAGGACAGCTTCCAGGACAGGACCCTCAAGGAAGATAATTTTAATTTACTGGTAGAGAAGCACACATGGAGAGTTGAAAGACCAGAGAGGAAACCAACTGGTTTATGAATGTGATCTAAAGTCTCTTTTACAGAAAAATTTGAAAATATTATTTTTATTAGGAAGAGCTGAACTTCTATGTTTGAGTTTAACAAATTCATTGATGTACACGCATGAAAAAGCATAATTCAGCTTCTGCTGAATTGTTTTTGGGTACCATTTGGAAAAAGTTCAGATGAAGTCATTGCATCTATGCTTCCCCATGCCATCCTTCAGTTTGCCATTATGTCATGCTAGCACTTTGAACTGCCTGATCGAGGCCCTTTATCTCACGTGAAACCACTCACGTTCCAACCACTTGAGTATTGCTACTATAAAGTAGCAATAAAACAACCAGTAGGCCACATCTATGTCTTTATTATATTGACATTTTTTAAAACATTGTTCATCAGCTTCTTCTTAATGACTGTTTAAAGACATTATCAAGTTTCAGATATTCAGACTGGTCAAATGAGGCACTGGATGATACCCAGTTTTCCTTCCATTTGTCATAGGTAGACTTACTGAATTTTTTTATGATTTTGACAAGTTTTGAGCAAACTGCTTTGTGAAAAATGTCTCCCTTTTATGGCACGCATGTCAATGTCAGAAAAGTGCTTTCGGCATTTGCTATTGAATTATAACTGTTTTCTACTATCAGGATAACACTGGAACTTAAACGTGAGCCACAACTGGGGGACAGCTTAGGTGAACATGGATTCACTGTCCAGTTCAGTTAATACAGCCTTTAAAGTTATGAGGAGATCACCCACAATTTCTCTTGATGTTGAAGTAAATGTCTGACATTTGGTTTAACAAAACTTTAAATGTGTTTGTCCTTGGACTCCATATGTAGTTGTGCTTCTCTTCTGACTGGATCCGTTCCCATGCTGTGTGAAGAATCCACCTCTAGCCTCGGTGAACCTCTGGAAGAGCTCATGGAAAATCAAGGCACTGCAGCTCAGATCTCTGCCTTGTCCTCATTGCTGAGATTTGGGACCACCATCCAACAGCCAGTCTTTGGATGTCTGTACTTTCTTTTTGCAGGGATTCACAGTTAATATAAATGCTTTCTCAGAAGCCAAACAGGTCCTTCCCTGTTTAACCCCTGTATGGTGTATAATACACTCACCTTCAAGATTTTCACAGCTCCTGAAGACAATATAGCTCTTAACAGGCAAAGTATGAGAGAGATTAAAAGCTAACAAGCTCCATTCAAATTCTCTGTAATTCATTCTTTCACTGAGGGACCATCTCTATAGGACATCACAATCAGGACAGCACCTGATACCCAGAGTTCCTATCCTGGGTCTGCTTATCTCGAGCAAATGGCTCTCCATAAATATCCCTCTTAGTTTTGAATCAGCCCATGGAGGTGATCAAGATCTGGTCTCAGGTGTACCGCTGGCAGGTAATTTTCTCTTCAATTAATTCTTTTACTTGAGAGAAATATCTTATTTTTTTAAGAAAATAAATTTTGAGGGCAAAGCATGCAAATCAGCAAGCCTTGTTAACTTGTGATTCTGCGATACTAACGTGGAGAATCCTACTGCAGACACAGATAAAATTGAGTAACAAAGAAAAAAATGATAAAAAGGAGTTCCTGTCTCACAATCACATATGTAGCAAGTTCATAATTTCCAACAGGCTTCATGTCATTAACAGATTCTTCATGTCAACACCACATTTTGCAAAAGTATTGATGGATTGGGGTTCACGGGAAATTGGTGAGCAACTGGGACTGATTCTTCCATAAATTTTAATGCTGACCATGTAACTAAATTTTGTTTCTGAAAAGAAGTCAGCTATGTTTTGATACTGTGCTCTGAGACTTTGCTACAAAAATTAAGTGGTCAAAGGCAGGAACAGAATTGCCAACACTTGTGATTTTATTAGGAGAGAGAACACTTTTCTTAAAACCTGAGCTCCTGAAGTCATATGATTACAGGAAACTGTCATGTTTCATTCTTTCAGAAGAAATAGTTTCTACCTTCTGCGGTTGTGAAGAAAAGTTGAAAATATAAATCCAATAGCCGGGGCCACCAGGCGACAAAAAGTCATCAGTATTTCAAGGAATGTGATGGTTTATGAAGGCCTGAAGTTGAGAACACTGAAATAATGTTATTCAAACAAAAAAGGCAGTGAATAATGATGTGAAAGTAAAATCCAAAGAGTCAGAGTGCTTCCTCTATCCTACTAAAGAGAGGAAATAGCATGTATAGTGAAACTCCACAGCTTCAAAGCTCATCCACATTTTTATCCTAGAGAAGTTGTTTTACAAAAATATATCTTTATTCCTGGAGAATGGAGCACGTACTATGTCATATGAGAACTGCTAATTCACTAATGGAAAGATAAAGCAATGCTTTAGGTCTACATGTTGGAACTGTACTTTTCCTGTTTCTCCAGATAAAAAACAAGAGAGATATGTCAAATAATATGAAGCCAAGTTATTGCAGAATGTGCAGAAACTACTTCCTGTGAAGAATTAAGGTTTAATTAGCTAAAAAGGAAGTGTACAGAGGGATGATAACTGAGAGTTGGTCACCCTCTCTCTGATGAGATTATCCTCTGTACCTCTGAACTTTATTATCCAAACAACAAGTCCATGGCGTGATTTGGTGCCTCCAATAATCTTGTGCTAATTTTTACTCATGCAGTCTGTCAAGAGGCCCTGAGCTGTTTGCAGAACAGCTCTAGATATAAAGAACAATTGACTGCATTAACTGTGTGTGCAGGAACATTATTTTAGGCATCAAAAAAAGACACTTTTTTTTGTCGTGATCCAAAGTCTATTGAAATCAACAAATAACTTCAGTATTTGAATCAAAATTTTTGGCCAGTTTTGCTTAGTATATTTTTGTGCCTTTACTTTAAAATTGATTCACCTGACCATCCCAGGAAGTACAATCCTATTTCTCCTAAAGTGGCTGAGGTTGTGAAAACAGGATCAGATTGAACTGACCACTGAAGCCCAAGTGCAAAGGCCAGCCACATTTCTCCTTCCAACACACACAATACCAGGACAGAGACAGAGCAAAGGACACGCAACAGGTTGCCAGTCTGGGTCCAGTGCTAGAATCTTCCTTTTCTTACTCCTGGACTCATCTGCTTTCTGGCTGTGAGGTGACCTTGCTCTCTGTCTGAGGAAGATCAAGGCCAGGTTGCACTGGGCTTTGAGCAGCCTGGTCTAATCGAAGGTGTCCTGGCCCATGGCAAGCAGGTTGGAACTGAGTGATAAGGTCCTTTTAAACCCAAACCATTCCGTGATTCTATGATAAAACATCATCAATGCAGCTTTCTGCAGGAGTTCAGACATTGGTTTATAACTATCCATGTGCCAAAAGACTGGCTCCACTGCCTGTTACAAGGAATGAGACTGGTTGTATCCCCGCCCCAGTGAGCTTGGTGAGCTGGTTTCCATGCAAGATGGGGTGATAAATACCACTGTCAAGGTCTCAGGGTTCTCCACAAACGTGCAATGATGCCTACTGCAAAGAGAAAGTGACCCTGCCTGAAGCAAAGCATGGAAACCCATTGGAAAATTTCACTCTATAAAAAAATTTTAAAAGCCAAGAATTAACACTTTTCACTGCCATAATCTATGGCAGGTACTTGTTTGGGCTCCCAATACAGTGACACTGCATTTTTTAGGGAATTTATTTAGTGTGAAAATGTGCCAGTATTAGTTCAGGTATTCTGTGGGATTCAGCGCTGAGGGTAAGGAATGCATATAAAAACCTCTGTAAGGTGGTGTGGACAAAAGGAAAGAACAAGACAGTAAAGGAGTTACAGGAAGAAATGGGATGAGATGTAGGAGTCATTGAGAAATTTGGATCAAAAGCAGCTGTCGCTCTTACTTGTCCTTTAGCAATAGTTTAATAACATCCCTGACTGAGGGACCCCACTGTGCTACAAGTATTGCACAAACTCACTGTAATTTTTACAGGCATGCTCTGCTCTGTACCGTTTCTAATCTCAGTTGGTGAGCAAGGGCACAAAGGCACAGAGAAAGGAAGCAGCTTGCCCAAAGTAGGTTAGTAGCAGAAATAAAGATAGGATCCAGATCTCCTGCAGCCAACTGGATGCATCCCATGGAGAAAAGTGTAATCTACCTCCCAAGCCCACAGGGAAGCTTCCAGGCAGAAAAATCTGTTCAAATCAAAAAGCAAGGAAAAGGAGAAAGTGTGGGCTTGAGGATCCTAACTGGCATATGTAGGAACATGCCAACTATCTGTGACTTTCTCCCAGTGGAAAGCTCCAAGGAAATTAACAAGGACAGATGATTTAAACAAAAATCAAGACTCAGTAACTACAGCGCTCAGAGCCTCTGCTAACACTGCAGCCCATTCTCTTTTCAGAGGAAGAAAAAGCATGGCAAAGAAGGCACAGACCTCTCACAAGTGTATTATACAGAGAAGACAAGAAAAGGATAAGTATGTTATTCTAAGCATTAGTGGTTTGGGGCAAATTCTGAACTAGAACATTTCTTTTAAGCTAAAAAAGTACAAATTCATTTAAGTCTGGGTTTCTTGTCATTTTGTTTCAGCTTCTGTTCAAAGCTGTTTCTGATCATCATCTTTTAGCTCTTTAGAGATTTGAGAGACTGCAAAATGGCTCCTGTCTACTGAAATTTCAACATGGCTGTGAAAAAACATTACTTTAAAAATGTGGCCTAACTATTATTGGGCCAATATGCAATACCAATAAGCAAATCTCCATCCTGTTGCACACTGCTGTTGAGAGGAGCAAGACAATTTGCTTTAACGTCCACAAAGAAATTGTTAGCAATAATGTAAGCATGGCATGAAATAAAAATCTTCCAAAGAAAAGCATGATTGTTGGTGTACCTGAGGTTTTGTTAATATCAGAAGTTTCAAACCAAGGAACAGAATTTAAAAGAGAAATTCTAACACAGAGGGGAAACATTATTCAGCTTAATATTAGTACTTAGTATTTTAACTCAATGATCCATTAATTGTACAGGGAGAACATTACTTTTTTTCCTCCAGAAATGTGGTGATATTCTGCCTAACAGAGATATAGTATCTCTGCCAGTGAAGTATCATAGCATTCCAGCATCAGCCCTAAAGGTGATGCCTTAGGTTTTAACTTTTATATTTTTCAAATCCTGTACTGCCTAGTGTGTAACTCTGAAGTTTCATGTGGCCTGTTAACTGCTGTTTTCTCATGCTGGTCAGGCATAACAAGCCTCTCTAAGTTTGCTCTCCAAGGACACCTAGATTGTCCCAGGCCTCAAAATATGTAAACTAAGGCCTCTGAAGAGGAGGGCAAACCTGGAGTAATTACATCATTAACTGGGGTTTGTAACTGGAGAATTGGTCCTGGTATGCAAATGGACCAAACTTATAAAAGTGTGGCGAACTCATGACCCAAAGTCTGTCTTGGGTGTAGTCTTTGGACTGCCCAGGGTGTACCTTTGAAGGCCCTTCAAATAAATACCTACCTTTGTTCCCTTGTTCTTGTCCAGTCTCTGGTTTTAGGTGGCCACCTCAGGTATCAAAGGAAGGCAAGATGAAGCAGAGGGATGCTAAAGGTTAGGCTCTTCTACTTGCTTCTCTGATGTGAGCTAAAGGAAATAACCACAATCTTCTTTGGAAGCCAGATTCTGAATAAAAATGCTCAAAATGCAGACACCATACTTTTTAAGGGGTTGCTTCTTACAATTTGATCTTCCTATTACACATGATGTATTAGTGTCAGAGGGGGTCACAACACAGACACAGAGACCTGTTTTTTCCTGTGCAAGCCACTCAGGTAAGACAATTTGCCTGTAGGCAAGCACTGCTTTGTTTCTCCCATATTAATCCCATTTCTTATTTCCTTTGCACACAGATATTCATCACATGCATGTTTCACTATCAGCTCAAAGGGAAACTTTCTTTACTTCACATTTAAATATGTTGGGGTTTGGATATTTTATGATATTTATTGTCTTCCTTAATGAGAAAAACAGTGCCAAAATTCTAAAATCATGAATGACACTGTAAAATCAGTTAAGACAGGGAAGTTGCATGTGCTTTGGTTTCCAGCACTAGATAGGATCATCTTTAAACTGATGTGTTCCCAGTGCAGGTTGGCTCATTATCAGCAGAGCTCTGGAAAGCACATGTGAAAGGGATCATTAACTTGGTCATGAAATCATAGGAGAGAGTCTGGCAGCACAGATTCTTGTCTCCAGTCCGCTACTGAGCTGCTTTGCCGAGTGTCAACTACTATCAATATTTCCATCTGTCTGCTCAGATTAGGAAATTAGACTCTGTTTTCAAAACCAGCTGAGGGGAACTCCACAAAAAGAAGTGAGCCAGTCAAGAGAGCAAAAATGACACACTGTGTGTACACTAACACCAAGCTTGCCCTTTGCTGTGCTTGGCACAGAAGGCACTTCCCACAGCCCATGCACACACACAACATGTTGGCAGAAGTCACCACAGCTGTGCAAAGAGATCACCTATCCCCAACACACTCCCCTGAATTCCTCCTGTCTTCCTTGTGTTGATCTGAGGTACATTCAATGCTCAAGCAAAGTTCACAAGGCAGGGTAAAGCTGTGGTGAATTGCTTATGGAAACGTCTATGGCTAAACACAACCTTTTATCTTTCTGGTAATCATAGTTTTAATGCAGTTCAATTCACTGATCTGGATCACCAAACAGTATCACAGATGCATGCACCAGTGCTGGGAGGTGATGGGACAGGGGTGTGAACAACATGTTAGAGGTGGATAATAGTGGTAGCAGTGCTGGTTTGTCATGATCTAAAGTATACATGAAACTAGCAGCTTTTTTTTTTTTTCCTTTCGCCTTATGGAAGAGTTCAGGAGGACAGCATTCTGTAAGTCAGTCTGAAGGAAAGATGACAGGATGATGCTGATGCTGTAAATTGTAAGTTTTTAAATGGTTTCCCTTTCTTTCACTTTGCAACACAATCTTTCTAGGGATTTAATGCTGAATAGTTTAAGCACAAAATCCTGTTGCTGAGACCTATGCTCAGAAATTCACATTCAAAAGCTGGACCCTTTGTGTGGCAGAATTCATTTACCTATTTATAAAATATGACTGACATTTATCTGCAGGGAATTTACTCTTGCTGCTTAGTTGCCTGGAAAAAGCAGAGAGGAGGCTGCCGGCTGATAGCACATCACATATTTTTTACATTAAGACCTATGTATCTGGGGTAGGGTTTCTGGAGTTCACAGCTCAGGCTCACTCTGAGACTGACCTGAACATACTCCACTGGATCAGTCCCTGAAAATGCTGGCTGGGTATGAATGGAACAAATGTTTTAATTGATGCAAGATCAGACATGTATTAACAAAGTTCAAGGATCAATTAATTCAGGGGCATCCCTGCCTCTGTTTTTTGATTATATCCACAGGCCTCACAAGGTCCTACAATTAACAGGGGAAAAAATAAAAAAAAGAAAACAAAGAGGGACAGAGGTGTTGTGAGGGGTGAATATTACTTCCCTTGCAAAGTCTGGAACTGAGACTGAATTACCTATGGCTTCAGTCTCCAATACCATTAGGTTATAATCACCACATCTTTTGGGAAGGCAACCTTTGCAGGGATGCTTCCTGGAATGATATCACCCCACCCCTAGGCATCCTATGGGGTGCACAGCTCTGGAGGGAAGCCAGCACAGTGCTCAAATGAAGGGAGGCTACTGCTCATGTCTTCCTGGGAGCTGCTGCTGGTGGCTCTCTACAATGGACACTTGACCTCTGAAATGTTGGCTGCAGTCACAGCATCCTGAATGCCTCCTTAGCTCCAGAGTCTATGGGTCAAAATTCCCAACTCATGTCATTGGCAGAAACAGTTACACCACTTAAAAGCAGCCTTCAAGGGCTGTTCTCCCCTCTGCTCCCTCAGGCCTGAAAATTCCCCTCGCACAAGTGTTTCGTTACTGCTAGACTTCACATTGAGGGACACAGTGAGGACAGGATCTGTCCCCGAGACGGATCATAAGGGATGCCAGAGAAGGTAAGGTCTCCTGCCACCCAGTGCAAGTGTGTGCGCTACTTGCTCCTGCAGAGTGCTTTCTGTCAGCACAGTCCACAAGCAACATGTCAGAAGAGGTCGCCTCAGCATATTTTGGGGTGGATTTATGGAATAACTTCAGTTGTTTGTCTTGGTGGAGCATATCCACTCCCTGTCTCAGGAGGCAGTTCAGTTCCCACCCTTCTACTTCACTCCTACTGCAGCTATATGCAATCCTGGTGGACCCACCTACGGGAAATTTTGCTGAAGGCCTATCCCCTCAGTATAGGGATTTTCTTTCTTTTTCAGTCTAAGTGAGGCTAATCCAGAATTTAGCAAATTAAGAGTTCAGTTGTATAGTCAAACTCTCACAGAACATTCAGAGTAACTGTGCTAGACATAGGTTACACTCAAGGCACTAAGCTGGAGTAACCTAAGGTATGAATTACCCTTACAGGATGGGGTTTGTAAATATGGTAGAAGTTGTATTAACCTATTTTTTTTCATTTAAGTCCACAGCAGTCAGTTTTGATTAGAATGAAACAGGGTTATCTACAATGGGAAAGCTTCTGAGGAGCTCACCCCTCAACATTTCTTATGTTCAACAGACAACATTGTTTATATCCAACAGTAAGGTCAAATATGACCTCTGTGTAAAGGATATGAAACCAGCATCCCTTACTGCCTTCTGGACTGGAAGTGGTGGCAAAGAGGTTTCTGGACCCCTCAAGAGCTTGTTTGCCAAAAGAGTGTGCAGGGTACTGAAGCATGAGGGAGACGTAGAGTGCGAAGCAAAGCGGTGCTTGTGAGCCTGTGGCTTGCATCTTGCCCTGACTGCACAGTGCAGCTGTATTTGAGCTGTCTATGAACCTGCAAAGCACAGGAATACTCACACTAACAAAGCCACTGAGCAAAAGCCACGTTTGAAGCTGCCTCTGCCTCCTCAGCGACACAGTTACCTGGTACGTCAAGCATCTTGACACACAATTGAGATATAAGTCATGCACAACTGGGCTGTTTTGCACATCTACAGTGCTAAAGGAGTCTGCCCTTAGCTAGAGCAGAAGAAGCAGCAAAAAACCAGTTTGTTACCAGACTGCACTGTACTCACAGGAGGCATGAGGATTTACAAGTGGCAAGCACCACACGATGATGTGCACCAAGTGCCAGCTCTGGGCCACCATCCAAAATGGTTTTTCTCAAGGAAAATTCAGTGCATCCAGTATCACCTCTCTGGCTATATTTGTTCACTTCTCCTCATGATGTTTCAGAGCTCTTCAGGGCCGCAGCTGTGGAGAAGTCTTGCCTTTTTGGCAAGTGTGCAGGATGGCCGAGCATATCAAATGAGCTTTCTAAGCTTAATTGATAGTGACAACAAGTCTAAGGCAATCACATATAAAATTCTCTCTTCTCTCAGATGTTGCTGGATGAGTGCTGGCACAGCCGTCTTCCCTCACAAACATTTCAGATACTGTTTCTTACTTTTTGGCTTGAGCTTTCAGTAAGACTTGGAAATAACCCAAGATTTATCATGGGTCTGGGTTGCCTTTTTAAATTTTTTTTCTACTTTATTATCCTTATTCTTCTCAGACAAAACACTGATTGATTCACTTAAAAAAATCATCCTCTAACCCTGTTCTCACTTTCAGTTCTCACTGAGGGTTTGGGGTGAGGTCAGGAATGCTCTGAAGCGGCACCTTTGCAGACAGCACGTTAATGACACAGAGGTCAGATCCATTTCACTTACACCTTGGCTAATGGACTTTTTACAGAGTACATACACACACACACACACACACACAGAGCTTTCTGTGTCTCCACAAATAAAATCTCCCCTGAGCACAAGATTGTACCTTTATGGGACTTTTATGAAGTGGCATTGTTCAGTGAATTTCACATAAGTACGTGTCAACATTATGTCTGGGCCGGTGTGCTACAGCTGGGAGCTGGAAGTGAAGGTTTCCAAACCTCAGGAGTGTTCATCAGAGGGGTTCTGAGTCAAGCATTCTGCAGACAGTGGAAGCACACAGGGAAAGGGGATGTTGGAATATGTTCTTGACCCAAACCCAAATACTTTTAAATCTGAACGGCTGTTGGGATCCAAATTTTTTTCAGCACACTACTGAAATATGAAAGCTATTCATGGAAGAGAGATCTGATGGTAAACTTCCCTTGCATGTGTTGTGTGTTCTAAACTCTGTCTTGGTTCGGGTTCATGCCTAGGTGAAACATCTCTGCTTCACAGTGACCTACATTTTGTGGTTCAAACACCTCTCCTCTCCAGCCTCTTCCCAGTGTGGTTTGAAGTGCTGCAATCTCCATTTCTTCTCTTCCAGCCATAACAGCGATTCTGCCTAAGAATGTCACCAAACATGCAGCTTGTATCTCTCCTGAACCCCAAGTGGAAATTCTATGAAGGCTCAGGTGGGTGGTGATCAAGTACTTCCCAGGCACAATCACCTTGCAACAACGAGGTGCCCACACTCGCTGCAGCCCAGCCTGCCAACCCATCAACAGTGAGGAGCCCATGGCTGTATGGGCATCACCCTGGGCTATTCAACAACCAGGACCCTCAGGAGCTGTTTGGCTAGTAAAAGGCACATCACTCTAGCTCTGTCCATTAAGCCTACTAGTCTCAATGCAGCAATGAGAAGAAATAACACATTGTGAAAGGTGGTCCTAGAGAAGGCTTCTGGCCTCATTTCCAGCTATTTACCTTACACAGGGTAATAAACACGCGACATGAAGGAAAAAAACAGAAATGGGGTTTAGGTTTTTCATTTGCAATGAAACTGGAAAACTAATCTCATCTCTCTCTTTCTCTCCTTTTCTCGCCCAAGTATGGCCATTTTATCTGCAAGAGCAGGTTGTTGAAAACCCCCATGTATCATCCATGTCTGTGCCTCTTCAGGTCAGAGATAAATAAGAATAAAATGTTGATGACCCTCTCTTCTCATCAATTCCCTGGCTCACTCAGTGCCTGGCTCACTAAAAAGAGGTTGTATTTTTTTCTCCACTGAAACCTGTACAAAAGAGCCAAAGCCTTGACAAATGTGCAGCAGAAGAGCTGTGGCTTTTTATGACCATGACCTGAAGTGACCATATTAATTTACTCTTCTTCCTGGCTCCATGTCAACTCCCACTTGCATGATCCACACAATAAGTCCACGTTGTCCAAAGTAGACAAGAGGGATTTCAGTTTGCTGCTGTATAATTAGGCTCAGTAAATGACAGTACTCCTCAGCAGAAAACTTAGTGCTGTCGGGGTTGAAGCAAGAGTGAGGAGCTGTGGGAAGAGGAGAGAAAAGAAGAGGAAAGAAGAAAGACACACAGAAACTGCCTCCATAAAGACTGCAGAACTTTTGTCCACTAGATTGAGAGCAGGAAATGAAGCAGAGACATCTCTGATCAGCCTGGGGGCTGCACACTGAACTTGAAGGGGCATCGTATTTAAGTGCCTACTTGCGTTCTTTTTTCTCTCAAGTTGACTAGGGCATAAGTCATGTCTAGAACCTGACCTCTGTCTGGTTACCAAAAAGGATCCACCAATATTTTCAGTCAGGAAAAGGCTGAGGAGGATAAGCTTTTGGAGTCAACTCTTTGGCCTGACCAGCTA
Organism: Vireo altiloquus; assembly: GCA_013396875.1. Lineage (NCBI taxonomy): Eukaryota > Metazoa > Chordata > Aves > Passeriformes > Vireonidae > Vireo > Vireo altiloquus. Next base: position 2,154,572 of record VZRF01006837.1, read on the forward strand.
ACATAGAACTGAAAAAAAAAAGAACTAAAAAAAAAACCGACCAGAAAGTAGAAAATATAAATGTATTTAAAAGTACTGTTATAAAAAATGGAAACACAGTAATTTTATTTTATGAGTATTTTTAAATGAAGCTCATTTGTAATAAATTAGGCATGTGAAACTTGCTCTAGATCCCACAGATCCTAGAAAAAGGCCAGGGGACAAGCCTATGGGACAGTAAAGTAGCAAGGTGAGGTCCCCAGGCTTGTGTAGCTTCCTCTTGAAGTTCATCAGTGGAAGTAATCCTTTCTTTTCTTTCTTTCTTTTTCTTTTTCTTTTTCTTTTCTTTCTTTCTCTCTTTCTTTCTTTCTCTCTCTCTCCATCTCTCTTTCTCTCTCTCTCCATCCCTCTTTCTCTCTTTCTCTCTTTCTTTTCCTTCCTTCCTTCCTTCCTTCCTTCCTTCCTTCCATCCTTCCTTTTCTTTCCTTTACACAACTATTTCCCCTCTCATGTCTGCTGTCTTTTTCCCATTTCCTCCCTACTTATTTAGCACCTGCGCTGGAAAAAAATAATGTTCCGGCCATTCCACAGTTCCAAAAGCAATTATTTAATGAAAATATTGTAAAAATTGTTAATGTAAACAGGAAGAGAAGTTTTTAATTAGACATAGGAGAAAAAACAGATTAGCCCCAGGATCTCTTGTGTGGAGATCATCGGGCCTTTACGGCAGCTATTTTCCTGATGTCTGCGTGGACTGAAGCCAACTACTTTTTGCTCCTGCTGAAGAATCAGGTTAATCAAAACGATGACAGCCAAATGGACAGAGAGCAGGATTCATCCAGGCCTCTTTGTCTAAACTCCAGATGGAATTAGAAAGTTAAAGCACAGACAGCATGTCCAGGATGGCCAGGCCCTCATGTGACAAGCCCTGTCTAAAAATCGTTCCCATTAATTTGCAACTGTCAATCACCTCAGCATTCTGCTCCGAAACAATGGCTGGCCCCGGATCACAGCTTCTCCCCATCTCCTCACACTAGTACAGCTGAGAATTAGGGAATTTTTTTCTTGATTATTAAAGACTTTTCGGTGCAGTGCAACATGCTTGATGCAAGAAAAAAAGCTGCTTAAAAGCCAAAAGACTCTTTACACAGACCCACACCCCCACCCTCTAATAAAGAACTAAAACAATTTAATGGATTAGATTTAGCAGCTGAGTTTGGTCTGTGTTAACAACAACAATGTTTTCAGCTTGGCACCCGCATAAAAAAAAGAAAGGGAGCAGGAGGGTGGAAGTTGTTTTGAAGTGAAATGAAAAGCAGGGGAAACAAAACCCAAGATTTGTCACCCCACTGGAGAAGAAGGAGATGGTGGCATCTCTGTTTCACCCAATAGCTCCTGGGTGGCTGCTCTCATCCAGGATGACCTTACCCACAGAGGGGCTGAACATGGGTTCCAGTCATTGCTTCAGTGACTACAAGGAAAAGTGTCACCAGGAGACAGTGAGGACATCTTTCCACAGCTTTCTGGACTTTCTTGAGTGGCTGCGGGGGTGGTAGCTGGGTTCAAAGTCAAACAAGTAAGAACAGGACTGAAGCATGGTCTCAATTTTGGTTTTGGAACTGAAGATATAGGACAGATGAGAGATAACAGCAAGTTCTGCAGTTTTGTATCATGATCATCTGTATTCCCAGTGAGAAAACAGCAGAGACCCAAATTCCTAAACAGCTTTAGGATAACTAAATATATATATATTATATATTTGAAGGTATGTTTATTATTACTAACAAAAACAATGGCTTGTTTTATAGTTAATATAAATTTAATTACAATTAAATTCTTTGTAACTTCCTATGCAGAGAATTTACATTTCTTTTTTTGCAACCCACATTACCTGTATATTGAATCTAACACAAGAATTGAGCACATTTTTAAAATCAAATCACATTCAGTTAAGGTATGCAGAATCCCAAAGGAAAGGATACAGGACTAATTTTGAAAAGTCAGAAGGAATTTTTGGAAGACAGAGATATTATTTAAAATAGTAGCCTTTTTTTGTTAAGATACATCAAATAGTATTCTAAAAGAAAAATAGAAAATATTTTCTTATAAAAGAATCAAAACAAACATTTAAAATTTACTTCAAAGGAGGGTTTAGGGGTCTTTTTTCCCAATGTTCTAAGATTTTTTTATTTAAATTCTACCTGAACTGAAAATCTTTCTCTAGTTGTTTAGTCCAGCAACCAAATTGAAAACCCTTGCTCTTCCGAGCACTTAATATAAACCAAAATAATTTGTAGGCTGAGATTGCTTTCCTGAGTACATTACTCCACTATCTGGATGACCCAGCCTGAAGACATAAAGCCAGAGCCAGTTGCCGTTTCGTTTCCCAGACTTTGGCTGAGTCATTGCTCTGCACATCCTTTGCTTTTTCTGTTTGCCTGTCTAAAGACACATACACACAACATCTAACACATGCATGATCCAGGGATTTTAAAGAATAAGATTTATCTATCGTATTCCACACGAAAATTATATATATAGGTCCATATTTTTCCCTATTATTTAGACTTTACTCATGAAATCTGTTGACATATGAAGGGGAAAGAACTGTTAGCTACAAAAAATGTGATACAAAACAACAGTCTCTCACAACCAATTTTTTTTTTAACAGTACAAAAGAAAATAAGTGAAATAAAATAGATGAAAAAGAAGGACAAGGGTGTTGAAAAATTACAATTACTTCGCTCCTGGGGAATGGAGCTTTTGAAAATTAATGTAGTCATTAACCATCTGGCTTACTAATAGTTAGCAAAAAGTTCCTCTGAAAGAGTTGGCTTTGCATTCATAACTGCAGTTTATTGGTCCATTGGCACCAGCATGCCTAAACACAAGGGAAAGTCAATACTGTATCATAGCACTGCCTAGCTAACACCTGGAATATATTCTCTGGAGTGAAAACAGCAGGGAACTGACCAGAAATAACCTCTCTCGTATTATTCCTTCAATTAGACCAAAACAAGTTTCCCTTTGAAAACTTAATAATAAACACTGCAGGTCATTCACTTGTTTGGAGCCCCTTTGGGAAAGCTGAGCAGATGGGTCCCCTTATCTAGCCCCCTCGCTGTCACAGAGACAACAGCCGCAAATCAGGACAGATATTGATTTTAATTGGAACCAACAGCATCTACATACCGTCTTAATATCCACATCTTCCTGGAAAAAAATACATCTTTTTAAAAGATTGATTTGTTTTGTCCTGTCAGGTTGATTAGACAGAATGAGGTAATTCTTTGCAAGATGAACAATTATGCCATTTTTCAGGTTCACTGCTTAAGTAAATACACACAGTAAATCCCTAGGCAAACGCGAGGTCCATTTCAGAGCCTTTGTACATACAAGCAGCAGAGATTAAAACATTGTTCATCCAAACTGAAGCAGTTATATTCTCATTATCAGAGAGATTTGAGGTGTCGCCACGGTCTCTTCAGTGGTTTTCACTCAGGCGTAAATATTCCTTAGCCATAGAGAGAACTAACAACACAAAGTGAACATCTACTTAAAATCAAATTATCTAGGACATTCTCACCACCCCCAGGTTAAATGCAGTTCTCCTCAAAATCCTTGTAAATTCATCAAGCCTGCTGTTCCCGAAGAACCTCAGATGCATTGCTATTTGCCTTTAACAGACACAAGGGAGCTCTCTCCCCCTGCCCCCACCCCCGCGCAAATCTCTTTCCCATACGGCATGTTAATTCCCGCAAGGGAGGTGAGATGAACAGGTGCCATGGTTCTTGACTTAATTGCTGCGAAAAGTAGAGCACTAATAACGAGCTGTTCGCCAGAGACAGTTTCCATCCTGGCAAAGGAGCCCTGCCAATCTGGGGGCTGCCAGCCAGGCAGCAGCACCGTCACCCGGCCGGCTGCCGAGGCTGCGGTGGCGGGCAGATTGCTGTCCTGGCGGCAGGCCAGACACAGTAGACCTCACAGGGTTGTCCTTGTCACCAGCATTAGCGCTGTCCCTCCAAAGCAGAGAACAACATCACCCTCCTTCCCTCTGGGAGCCGTAAGAAATATTTTTATCACTAAGAGGGTCATCTCAGGGGACCTCTACGGACACCGCAGTAAAACGAGCTGTGGCATGAAAAGGACTGGAACCCTGCCTACATGTATCCCTATGGATTAATTAGACTGGGGAACAATTAGGCATTGAATTACAAGTCTGGGGTGCAAATGGAAGGATCACGCAGGGCTTTCATTACTCCCTTCTCTATGGGCAAAAGACCATCACAACACAGGCTGGTGGCAATGTAAAGCCTGTTCCTACCCTGTCTTTGCATACTCCATGCACTTATGGTCACATCTGGGCCTTTTTGGCTAACACTCTGAGGAAAAACATTTACAGGGAGTCTACATGCTGACACCTATACTCCCCAGCTCATGGAGCCTGAAGAAGAAGAAAGGTTCATGCTTCACCTGCCTAAATGAGAGTGCTCCCTCTCATGTGCTGGGCATAATAGCCTCTCAAAAGTAGTGGTATAACCCATGGCTTGAATCATTTAAAACTGTATTGTAGCGAGTCCCAGCAGATGCAGGAGAGATAACAAACATGGGGGGGCACACAGAAGACTACCGTCCATCTCTGACATTTGTGCCCCAGCAACAGTTGCTCTTTTGGCTAAGGCGCAACAAATTTAAGGGTTATTAGAGCTTTTTTTTCAGGGCTGAAGGGGAACACAGAGATGCAGTGAGTCTTTTGCAGCTTGAAAACTGTGTAGCACACTCAGATCACTTCACCCCTTCACTACCTGATATGCTTTTCAATTTCCTCTCATGCCACTCATCTCCAGTCCCTCTGCTAGACTGCCCTGTGAGCTTGGCAAGCTTTGTTTCTCCAAGTTCATGCTCATCCTGCACACATGGGTTTTCCCAAGCTCTCACTGCTTCTATTAAAAGCCCCTCTGGAGATAAACTACAAGACTAACACTAATTACCATAATAATTTGTCAGAGCACTGCTTTGATCCTTTCTCACCTACCAAGTCAATCCTGTTCTACTCCATCCCCAAAAGTGTTAGATGTGATTACACAACTAATTAACACAAGAGACTGAGTTTTAAAGCATGCATGATAGTAATTCAGGTATAAGTTTTTTGATCTTTTGATAAACAAGGAAATGGGCAAACTTATCACTTCCCAGGAGACTCACAGCAGATCAGTTACTGCCAGAAATCTAATGTGCAACATGAATGGCTTAGAACTGCACTGCAAAGCCAGCAAGTTATACTGTTCCTCCACAACTTTCTGTAGAAAACACTGTTTACTTTTCTTTTAAATTTGAAAAACTTGAAATAGTCATATTTTACTCTTATATGTGGAGCGTGAATTCTGTTTGATCAGAATAACCCCAAGCATTTTCAGAGGCTTTATCTCCTTTCAGGATCAATTTCAGTTTGATTTCTACCTCAGAATAAGACAGCTCTGAGTGTTTTCAGATTCCTTGGTGTGTCATCACTATTTCATTTCTTAGGATGCTTGGCAAGTTACACAGATGAACCCTCGCTGTATTTCTTTGAATAAATAAGAAAGAGAAGAGAGGGAGAGAGATCACATATCACGCTTCATAACTAGGTCAGCTTACACAACTCTTTTAAAAACATGTTAACTAGAATTTGGGAAACAGAATCAGAGCCCACTGGATATTTACACTGCCTTTAGAGATTTTGACATCAAGTCATAGGTAAAAATGGAACAGGAAACCCATTGAGTGTCTGGGAGCATCAGGAACAACATAACTGCTAGTATTAAAGCAATAAGAGTCTCTTCATGACTGCTTAACATTCTCAAGGACCATGCTATTAGTAAAAGATATTTTTTTGAGTTTGGACACACTGTTTTGCAGTCATGGTTCCTACTAAGCTCTGGAGAATTTTTCAGGGCAGATATAACTGGTATTTGACGGTTAGGAAAACAGTGCTAAGAAAGAGTTATGACCACTACATTCAACTCACTGTGTTCCACCACGACTCTTGAAATGCAATATTAAAGTAAACAGCTCCTGAAACAGCAGTGTGCTCCATACAACCAAAGATGATGGTGCTCATGAACAGGGAGGTACCCTGCAGATCTGTTTTCGTATTGGTCCCAGCACATTTTTTCCACTGCTTTGGGTGAAGGAGTGGTGTGCTTTGTTGTTGTTGCCTGAAAGGTACATTTTCCATAGAGGTTAGTAGGCTCAAAAAGGATTTGACATGATTCACATGCCCAGCTGAAGCATGCTTGGAATCAGTTTTCAGTAGGAGCTAGAGCTCTCAAATGATGTAGGGGAAAGGAAGGGGGAATGTGGGTGAGGTGGGCCAGAAAAATGTGCCTCCAGGAAATATTTGAAGCTCTCTTCAGGTTTTATTTCCTGCCCTCTCTTTTTCTATCTCCTCTTGCTTCTTCCTTATCTTTTTTTCCTTTCTTTCCTCTCCCTTCTCCAAAGTAGTGCATGTGTGTGTGTGTGTTTGGGTCAAGCTATTAGGTTTGATTTTGATGACAGCCCTGGACTATGAAATGAAGGAATTCTCACAGAAAACTTCTAAATAGAATTAAAATATGTCTGCTACAATTCCTTTCTTTTTTACTAAAAAAATAGAAGGGGGGCAGGGAAGAAGAAAAATACTGGGTTTTGACAGAGGTAGTATTTTGTGTTTCTGTCATGAGAGATAATAAATAAGACATGAAAATCCTTGGTATCAGCCTTTAGCACAACATGATAGATACTTAGGAGATTCTTGTATGACAATTTGCAGGCAAGCAGAGCAATGTGTTATCAAATCTCACTCATGCCCAGTACATTCACTCAAATGGCCAAGTCTACAGATCATTTCAGGGTTCACTAAAGTTGCAGCATTCAGCATGCAGAGTGTGATTTATTAATGTGAGGTTTGGTTAAATAAATAGACTTTAAAATAAATAGACTTCCATGTGCAGAAGGATCTCTTCATATGTAGGCTGTACTGTACAGTAACATGCACAGCTGAGAAAAAATTGTTACTCATTTGGAAATTCAGCTGATGTATTTTATTCTGTTGCTTTTTTACCAGTGAAAGTATCAATATAAAAATGCTGCCTATTTAAGGCACATAGATTTACATTTACAGAGGTGTAATATTTCTGTATACACCTTCGCAGATGTATGGCCAGGTCATTTCCTAGTACTTCAGTTCAGCTAGTGAACAGTTAAAATTTAGCTAAATATCACTGATATAAAAAAGCTTATACCACTTATTAGCAATATACTTGAGTTTAGATAGAGCCCTCAGACAAAGAGGGCAACTTCATTACACTGTTTGCACCAAATTTGAATTTGACCTCCTGATCTCTGTAGGGTTATAATGCAATTTAGTTCAGTCACTTCAGGTTTTATTTGAGGTACCTTTCATTGAGAAAGGAATTTAGTTTCATGTGTGCTTGAGTAAAACTGCCAAGAGAAGTCAGGCATGTTCCTCTCATTTATTCCAGTTCTGCTTTAACAGAACCCAGCGACACAAGCAAGAGGAGAATTTCGTTCATTGTCTGACCATCCAGCTATGTGTATCTCATTCTTAATGACTGGAATCAGAAGGAAACTGAGAAAAAATACAGAAAATTGGTCCCTTGGGTCATTTTTAATGATCTACAAAAATAAAGGCTTTGTTAGCTCTTTCTCATTCTAACCTGATTGATTGCTGATGCTTTTGGAGGAAGAAAGGTGAACCTAATCTCTTGCACACGCTGAGGTGAACACCGAGATAATAATCATACTTGCTCCCTGTTAGAGGGTCCTTTTTCTCAGTAATATTTTTTCCTCATTGGCTTCAATACAAGTGTCAAAACATGGCTATCATTTGAGAAGTGAGTGAAAAAAGTCCTCCTCGTCCTGCAAATATTTTTCCCTTTGTCTGCCTACTTTGGGACATTAGGGAGTTAATTTGCAGGCAGGGCCAAATCCCAATTTCCCTGTGAAGGAGAAAGCTAACATTGGTGAATTCTTAGTGAGAGAAATGACTGCAGATTTGATCTTCCTGTAAAACCTGCAGCATTACAGAGCAGCAGTCCTCGTAAAATCACTCTGCATTACCTTACCAGCTAAGTGCTAGCTCCAAAGCTTATTTTAGGATGCTGTGACCCATGCAGTCCAGTTCAGCTGAGCTTGTCTCTATTTCTGTTCTTTCTAAATGGTTCCTGCATGATCAAGAAAGAGAACCAGGTGGAGATTTAGACCCCTCTCTGAATTTAGGAGTTGGTTAGCATTTAAGTCCAACTTCTAGTTTCGATCTACTATCATTGGTGGGATAAAAGGAGATTCAGCAGGTATCCCAGCGTATCTATGCCCTCCTCCTCCTCTAGAAGCACTTACTCTCAGTTTCTGTATGCTGAAGTAACAGATGTTAATCCATCTGCCAAGTTAGTTGGAGTTACACATCTGTTGGTAAGGAGTCTGCTGAGCTACATAGAGGGTCCTGATCCCAGATCCGTTCTTCCCTTTGCTGTATGATACCAATGATTAAAAACCTTCTAGAGGCTTCCTGCTCTAGCAGATGTATTCTGTCGGTTATCTTTGGAGAGCCTAAGGACAATTTTCCAAGCATTTTGTGCTTTTTCTTGCCTTTACAAATTCTGCCTCTGATGGTTAGTGGCATTTCTGAGTGGAATGCAAATCTTCCCCCATGTACTCTGGCATGTATTTGAACGTGCAGAAGAAACAGGCTCTTTCATATTTCAGTCCCTGAAGCCTGAGATTTAATTAATCATCTAATTCTTAGTTTGAGATTTAATTAATCATCTGATTCTTAGTTCAGATGAGTAAAAATGCCATGAGCATTCATTTTGTCGTGTTACCTTCTGGCAGATTTCCTTCTTCTACCATTCTTCTATCCTTTGGAGTGAAATGCAGATGCAGAAAATAATTCTCTCCATTTTTATTACAGAGAATTATTTACTTGATCAGAGACTTTAAAATTTGCTTCCTGCTAAGACACACTTTAATGATTTTTAAAAATAAATAATGAGACTTTTCAATTTAATTATTTTATCCTGAAGGGGAAATATATATGAAAGTAGGATATTGTGTAGGTCTGTGTGTATGTGTGATTACGGGTAATTCATTAAAAACACATTCTTCATCCTGCCTGCCCCTGGAAATGTGAAAGGTTAGCCTTTTTAGACTTGCCACCTGTGAGATGAGGGATCACTAGTTCCTTCTTCCTCCTAAGGACCAGCAGTGCTCATTCTTGCTATGATGAATAAGTTGATTGATGGATGTCGCCCTCCATGCTGCTGACATCCTTCTCTCCCCCTGCTTTATGCAACAGGCATGACCTCCTTCAGTCAGATGGTTTTGAGTGCTGTATCCACTGCTCACTTCCACCAGCCCCTGGGCGTGCTCACCTTCAGCACACATGCCAGCTGGCAGCAACCTATATGTCTGTCTGTCAGTGGCTCTGTAATGAGACCAATTTATTAGGTTACATAATCCTATCTCTTAAGCAAGGGGGGAAAAATTGTGCAGTTCACTGGAAGAAATCTATCCTGGCTTCTAATTCTTAGGACCCTGTGAGGTAACTTCTTTGTAGTAAAAAAAAAATATGAAATTTACTTACGGTTAAGACTTACTGTTTTATTACTTTCAGAAGGGGGTCATAATCAAAATGCCAGATGCGGCCTCCTCTGGGCTTTGTAGAAGGTCAGGCCCAGCCCAACTGCGTCATTATTTTCCTGACACAATTGTTTTGCAAGCCACTTTATCAGCCACTGTTGTTTTCTTTAGAAAGCATGCTATTTTGTTATATTGATGAACTCTGTTGCTTCATTTGATATTTCTTCTCAAGAAGAGAAGAAACCTGGGCAAATCTTCTTTGTGATGCTTATTTTACACATAGGATTGCAACCTACAAGGTGTCACTGCAACCTGGCAATGAAATGCTTGTTTGGATGTGATACAAGAACAGTGAATGAGGACCACAGGCTGGTCTCTCCATATGGTAGGCACTTTATATAGGTAGCAGCCCTGTACAGCCAGGTCCGGCTCCAGTAACTTTCATTGCAAGAACACAAGATTACAAAAAACCCCAAAAAACAAACAAAAAACCCAAGAAATTTCAACTAAGTATTGCCAAGAAAACCAACTATTAAGAACAAGTGTGCCAGAAATGCCTACAAATTGCAGCAAAGTTCAAGATCTAACTGCACCAGTGAAAGGCAATAGCAACAACATTAAATTCAGATTCAGCCTGCATAATGTCAGAATCTAAATTTGAAGCATAGTTTCCCTGGATTCCCCCATCAGACAGAGAAAAGCATAGTCAGGAAATAATTCAGAGGTTAAATCAGTTAAAATGCCTTTTAGAGGTGCTAGTGCTAATGTGGACCAACATAGGCTTAAAGGACAATTATCCTTCTAAAAGAAAAATAAAAAAAGATACATTATATACAAAAACAATAATCAAAATACAATTTAGAAGCACAACTAAGTTTTAGGTTCATTAGTATTTGAAAGGAAAACAAATTATAATGGTTATAATCCTTTAAATATATTTGAAAATATATTAAAAAATAATGAAGGTTGTGAGTCAGAAGAGAAACATTTCTAGCAATTGTTAATTGCAAACTCTCAAAGGGGAAAAAAATATTGTATGTTTTATGCAATAGATATTAAGTACCCAATGGTCCACTCAAGAACTACTTTTCCTTACTAAATAAAAAGGGCTAGTGAGTGTTCTTTCCAGCTGTGATAGCAAAGTGCTTTGCATCCAAACTTCCTACTGGTAGCCGTCTCTAGCTCATTCCTGCTGACTCCTGAACTGTGTCTGGGAAGTGTTTGGAAGAGTGTTTTTTGGCACAGGCCAAAACTGGGCTAAAATGCTGAATAACGAATTAACAGTAGAAGTGATCACGTGGCAGTATTCTGGCACTGTTCAATCTGCAAGTACAGAGATAGCCAAACAGGCTACAACTGATTTACCTACAGCTGGCTCAAGAGTCAAGCTTTTAAGCAGGTCATCCAGCTATAGCTCTGACACATGACAACATAGGGAACAGGCCCCAAGATTCCCAAAAACAGTCTTACTGCAGAGCACCTTATGTAGCAGATAAGCAACCTTGCCTCTACGCAAGACCAGGGTTTCTTTATACACATAATCCATAACAAAACATTGAATTAATTAATTAAGGTTTTTTTTTTGGTCCAAACACTGAATACAAAGCAGCAGGCCTGGATACAAGAAGAAATGCAAAGATGCATCTGCTGGTGCTACTGCTCAAACCCAGGCTGCCAGCTCCCCCAGTGGAAAGATTTCTGCATTGAACTTGAGTCAAGATTTTGTCTATACAAATGCCTGGATCGTAAGCATACAGAGACACAAAAATAACCAGAACACTCCCTAACCCCAGAGGGAATTGATGCTGCATTACCATCCATTCCTTGTCAGACTTAACATATTTATTATACAGACCATCTTTGGGAAAGGACCAGACATCATAGTGATTGGTGAACAAAAGCGGAAAAGAATAAACACAGTACAATGGATATCACTCAGGCAGAGTAATTCATCTAACATACAGAAACAAGGGAAATATCCCCAATCAAAACTATCTGCTCCTTAAGCCTAAACATTCAATAACTTCCCAGCTTTGGAATGTATGTGCATCTCCTCCCTGGATTTCCCGTGGTTTACATTATCATTTGCAAGGTATATTATGACAAGTTATTTACTTTGGGCCATAGCCCTGAGGCATTTGAGTGTCTTTCCTTCCACAGAATGTCATAAATAAACATGAATAATCTGCATAAAGGGAGATGACTTTATCTTATAACAAGTCAGAAGACCAGACTGTGCTCCTCCACACGCAATTCCCTACATATATTTTCTTTTGTCTGATCAGGAAAGCTTTTGTTTGCCTGTTAAATAAATAAACAAACCTTTCCTGTTATATTGTACAGAACTGCATTCACATTAAAACAGCGACATGTTCACTTAGGACAAATAATTTCTACCAAGAAAAGCCAGTATTTTACTGTCAACATTATTTTTTCTATGCTATGATAACAGATGAGTAATTGTGCAGCCAATAAACAAGCAATTCAGTTTAAAACCAGTAGCACTTGTCAAACAACTGTTCCTTAACACTGCTCTCTGACATCCCCCAACATTACCTCATGAGGCTGGAGACGGGGACAAGGAAGGCGTTTAGATTAAACTGCAGAGACTCACCATAGCCTAGCTCCCAAAATAGCAGAGAGAAAGGCAAAAATAGTTAGACATGCTGATTGCATTGTTATGACTTAAATTGTATTCAGATGCGAACTCTGACGTGCCAAAAGCTGTAAGAGCTGAGCATGAAAGATCAGAAAAGTGACATCTGGTATTGGATGCCCCTCCAGACATGACTAATACCATTGGTATTGTGTAGGCTTTGCCCTTCCTAATTTAATAGTCAAATGTAAAGATTAGGCCCCCACAGCTCCTACAGTATCACAAGAGACTGTTTTACTGTATGTCTATATAAAATTCTCTACTATCCTTCTCCATGGATCTCCACAGATGGTCTGCCTTTGAATAGGCATGTATATCTTTCATATGGCTATGGACAGTTCATCTCATTACTTCCAGCTGGTGGATTTACAACTGAACCATATGACTCCATCCACTATTAGTGGGAAACGAGGGAAATTTGACCACTAAATATTGATTTTATGCAAGAGTAAGTTTTTACTGCACGCTATGTGACATATATATGCAGCTAGATCCACACTTCATCTTAATTTTCATTTGAGTTGGAGTTATGTATGTAGATTTCCACTGCATTATTAACAGCACAGTCCAAGTATTTTTAAGTATTTGACGTTCCTCTCGTGAATATCATAAAGTAGCCATTATTAAGAATTCAAAACTTATCCCTTCCCTGAGGTTTGTCTCTGATGTCAGGAACCTAGATCTCATTTTTTCCTAAACAGGATGATTCTTTCTCTATAAGTTTAAGTACTTGTTGCTGCCACACCAGACTATATAGCAGTATTTTTAAACTTATCATGTAGTAAAAAATAATATGCACCTTTCCTAGAGCTCTTTCAGATACAGGCTTCAAAATACTTTGACCTAGGGAGTGTACTTGCCCATCCTTCACAAATGGAGAAATTGTGTCATGCAGAATCAGCAGGCCTGTTGCAAGTCACAGAGCAAACTGACACAAAGCTAACAGTAGAAGAGCATCCTGTCACATATCCTAGTCTCTGTGTGACCTGGGGGTGGCACAACACATGTAGATAACACAGTCTTCGAAACAGTTAACCACAATTTTGCTACCTGTTAAAGCATGTGATGGAAGCCCTGAAGGGATGACAGGGAGACATGGATGACAACACTCAAGGATTGTGGAAATGCTGGCTCACAAAAGAAGCAATATGGAAAATTCTACCATGAAACAACCAACCAAGGACAGAAATTCAAAAGGGATGGAAATGAGAAGGTCAGCGTGACATCTCTTATGAAGGAGAATTTATCTTTACTTTTATATTTATTTATTTACTTATTTTATAATTACTTATTTTCGTAACAAAAATGTGGGTGCATCTAATCAGACAAGCTTGGGCACAAAATTAGATTCAGCTGAAATACCATGGCAATTCTCTGCAAGTGCTTGTTCCACAGCAAGTGGGTGGTAGCTTAAAAAAGACCCCAAAGTACAAAGGCTCAAGTTTTGTCACTTCATTGGTGTGGAGTAGTACACCAGCTCTAACATATAAGGTACAACACATCAGCCTTGCTCATAGTGTGTTAACATTAACCTTCTTTTTCATGTAGCAGAATAGTGTAATTATTCCTTCTAATACCTGCTCTAGGAACAGCTCACATCTCCTTGGGAATGAATTAGGTCTGTATATGACTGTGAGCCACTAGATTTTACACCAAATCATTTAAAGCTAGTATCAGAAAGCCTGTTAGCAAACCATAAAAAGCATACACAGAGGACCTAAAGTATTATCTGTGGATCAAATAGAAACTCCAGGTTGCATCAGGCAGGCTTAACCTGTACATTATCAACACTGAAGGACAGAAGAGAGAACAAACCTTATGATTCAGGGTTTCACTTTGGTTTGGCTAAGGATCCAATATTTGAATGTTCATTTGGGTGTCATCCAGGCTGCCTGAACATCTTTGATCTACAGAACTAGCCTGGAAGCCTTGCAAAAACAGAGTATTCTTCTGAAACTTCCAGTAATTTCTCATTCTGGTTGGGCTTGAAATACAGTAAAAGTAGTTTCTTTTTGTGGTATTTCACAGAGTGGTTCAACTCCAAGCACAATGTCAGTGCTCAATAAATAATACTTAAGTATAGTCTTTCAACACTTCCGTTTCCAATCCTGATCAGACATGTGAAGAAGAGTGAAAAAAACCCCAAAGAAACAGTCCATTCAAATCTCACAATGTCTTTAGCATTTGTGCTTTTGTGGTTTTGAAGACAGAAAAGGAGGCCCCATGGCTGCTCTGCAATAACACAGTCACTGCTATCACTGGAGAAAAAAAAAGATGGGTTTGCTGGCTATAGTCAGAAGAGTCATTTGGCTGTGTACCACATGGGAGAACCCTTCCAAAATCCATGCTAATAATGGGGTTGAGGTTTTAAGCTAGTGCTCTGGATGACAAAGCATATCCCTTATCTTTTAGCATCCAAAAGTTCTCAATCTTAAAAACCACACAGTACTTTTGAGTCCTTTAGGTTATTGAAGTTTTCTCCTTTATTCTCGATGCCTTTCACCATATTTGTTTTAAACCTTAGCAGAAATCTCAGACTCCTTATAAACAAAAAGGCAGCTGAGATGACACTTTTTCCTGTCTTGAATATTGATAGGGGTAGAAGAAGGGGGGAGATCTTTGTGACAGCTGGGCACCACAGCAAACCCAGTTTCTAAAGAACAAACCATCTTGAGGTCTCAGACAACAGACATCAGATTTAGAAATAGGGGTGTGCAAACTGCCCAGGGAAATATCAGAAATTTGCACATAACTGACATGAGAAATGCTGCAGCCATTATTAAAACTTGAAGGCATGTGATGATTGCATAGAACAAACTGGTATTTCTCTAACCTGAAAGTTAGAGAATGAGTTTTGTATTATAGATCCTTATCCTACGAACTAAGCAACAAAAGTATCCATTTTTCTTTTGAAACAGAAAATAATGATCCTAATAATTACTTCTTCTCTGATAATAACTCAAATAAAAGAGAAAAATATGAAAAACTGATTTTTTATACTTATCTTTCAAGTTACATTAACTTGTTTTTCCGTCTGTTGAAAAAAAACTACATCTAAGGAAAATGAAAAACATATGGTTTAAAATATTTTAAGCCATGAATACGAGTCAGTGCTGCTAAATTTTATGATACATTCCATCTAACTAATGTGACAGAATATACTGAAGATAGGTATTTATACATAGAATATGGAAGATAATAAACTAATCCAGAGATAGGATTAACATTTGCAGATACACACACACAACCCCCCTGTACAAATGCAGGTAAATATTACACCTATTCTGTAGGTTACTGAAATATATTGCACTGGGAGCAAAAATACATCATAATGGAATTCTTCTTCTGCTCAGAGTGTAAAACAAAGATAAATATCCACAAAAATATCTATTTTATTTTCCCTTTTATAGAAGAAATTTTTGGACAAGCCTTCTACAGTAACAGTGTCTATGTTAGTGAGTATTATGTGTTTTATAAACTTCTATTTTGACTCTCGAAATAGGATTTTGTCATGCAGCGTGCTCATAGTTGTAACTGAATACTGACATGACTCAACACCTTGGAATAAGCTTTGGTGATTAAAACTTTCTATCAGAGTAGACCCTTGACTCCCATGAATGAGAACTGAATTGATAGTTTTCTTTATCAAAATCTCAAGATCTCTCAAGATCACATTCCTGAATAGAAACAGGCAACTTGAAGGTTATCTTTCTATAAATAAATTGAGGGTAATTATTTTTATGTGTCACTTTATGTTAACCTATATTGAATTTTTCGCAGCCATTCATTTCTCCANCTTTTTAGTTTATTGCAGACAGCTTTACTACATTAAGTAACTGAGCATTATCAGCGAACTTTGTCACCTCTCTGTTCACCTCTTCCCTAAATTATTTATGAAGTCCATTCCAAGGGCCCATGCTGCTCAGACCCAAGCATGTATGACTGTGTCATTACTCTATAAATTTGTTTGTATGAAAATTCACCTTCTGTTCCCATCCATTGCTTCCTAATTTTTAACTAAGTTTTTGGGTTTTTTAATCTGTGTGAAGATCTTTCCTTCTTATCTTATGGTAACAGTTCCTACAGAAGCTTTTGGCAAAAGATATCATTACAATTGAAGTATGCCAATTAAATAATCCACTGCAAATAAAATAAATGTGTTAACCAAATTAAATTAAGCTTCAGAAAAGCCTCATTCTGAATTCCATCTTATTAGCCAGCAGACCAACACCAGACATTCAGAGCACGTTAACCCGTAACGATTAATGTACCTGAATACCCATTTTTGTCATCAAGTACAGACAAAACCTTTTCTTAGACATGCCATGCTGGGCTACCAGTCACAGCAAGCTCATTGTTAACCTGGGGTATGTTCTGGAAGCCAGTGGGTGCTCTCTCTGCACACTTGTGCTTCTTTAATTTCCAGCAAACAGCACCATTCTGGTCCAGAGCTCTGTAAGCGCCAGGCTGACCAGCGAGCAGTGCAGGCTTCTCCTTTCCATCACCAGTGGATTATATAATACAAAACACATGAAGCTGTTTTAGCTTGATATTATTTTTTCAGTTGCCAACAGGACTTTGGTGCAACTAATAAAATAGGCAATATTTCTCTATGTTCTTTTTTATTAACTAAAAATTTAAAAAACAGTTTTTAATGTAAGATGAAAAAGTTTTTGTTCCTTGGCCAAGCTGGCATATACCAACTTGTCTTCCCACTTTTGGCTGTAATAGAATGGAAAAGGGACACTCTGCTTTCATATGCTTTGATTACCTTGTGGGCCAGGTCCTTCCTCCAATTTGTGTACTAACTGCCCTGTAAATGATTGCAGTGTTTATTTAACCAGATTCAGTTCTGTTCATTGACATTAGCAGTCATGTTGAATCAGGCTACTAATGAAAATCCATTACTGAGAAACAACAAAGTGAAAACACAAACATCTATGAGTGTAAAAATGTGCTACTCTAAGGAGCATCTTACTTAGGTCTTTTAAATACTTCTGTCAGACTCTCCCCAGCGGCCCCCCCCCCAAAAAAAAAAACCCAAAAAATAATCACAAAACAAATAAAAACCCCCCAAAACCCCCACAACAACAAAACCCAAACTATGAATTATTTAGCTTGAGAAGGCTTATGTTCTTTTAATTGGTTTTATAAACCTCTAGTCACTCGGTGTCAGTGAAAATTCATAGGCCTTAATTAAAATTCTCTTCCTATGACCCCAACAACCTGTGAATTTTCATGGTTTTTTTCTGTGGTTAAAGGCGAAGTAACTCATGAGTTTCATGTTGCTCTGTTATAGTTTCCAAGAAATTGTGATTAACTTGCTGGGATACACAACTCAAGTTTTTTGTAACTTTGCCCTACAGAGTAGTCTACAGTGCTGAACCATAACCCAAGTGCTCCTTCTTGTTGTGCTGATTTTGTATTTGGAAGAACAAAAGACCACAGGTTTCTACTTAAAACCTTGTGGTTCTTATAGTTGTAAAGTCCCACATTATTTCAGACAGCGAAGAAAGTATTTAAATAACGCACAGCAGCTGAATTTGCCTTTGTTTGAGATCCATGTTCAGAAGCTTCTCAGGCAATGTTTATGTTTTTAGTGCAATCTGAAAAGATATATTGGGTCTGCTACTTTGGGTGAAAAAAATCATTATATCATCCTCATAACAAGCCTGCATTTAGACAAATGCTTTTGGTTCGAGACAAAAAATGCTGGGTGTCCAGTGGGCCACATGGCCACAAAACCCTCACTATTGACAAAGATAGAAAATAGATCTAGTCCTCTCACTGCAATAATTATGATCTGATGAAAGAATTATACAGCTTTTCACATGAACTGGGACAGAATTATTTTTAAAAAGGAGGTTCAAAGATACTAGAGAGGCCTTCAAACCCTCCATAGACCACTGGCAATCCACAGAGAGTCAGCTGTTATTCTCATTTCCAGCTAAGAGAAACAAAACAGATGGGAGGAGATGAAGAACAAAAGCAGAAAATGCAAGTGTTTTGTTTTTCAGAAAGGGAAAACATTTATCACACTCAATACAGTAGAAATGCATAAATACTTTCCTAGTATTAATTTTCTGTGCAAGCAACCACTGTCATTGCCACAGGGGTATTATGTGAGTGCACATAACAGAGGAGGCAGCCCACACAGTTCTGAAGGGGAGGAGACTTGGGAGTGAATACCAGCTCTTTTACACAGAGATCCTCTGTACTAAAAAGTGTTTTAGCACCCCTCCCAATGGAATTTGACGAGAATTTTTAATATCAGTACTTTCCAGACAAAATCCTAGTTGTTTACTCTGCCCAGTTTGGGGTAGTGAAAATTTAATTTCCTTAAATTCTTCCATACCTCATTTTCCTTCCTCCATACTGAAAAAAAAATAAAGCACCCCAAATAATTTTTTATATAAAAAATAATGTTAAAGCATTCTGTCACTGTGAGAATGCTATGAGAGTTGAAAAGACCAAATATCAAAAAGCAAATGCCATTTAGCAATGGGAAATCCAGTCTAAAAAAGTTAACAGAATCTTTCTGCGGTCTGACAATGTGATCAATGGTAAGGATGTGACATATAAAATTATTTGTTAAAAAATGCAGCTTTCTGGTGTTTTGTGTGGGATAGCAAGAAGGTGCAAACATCTAGTGTAACCCCTTGACTTAGGCTACAGGACACAGGTCCCATTGGGACTTCTGTGTTCAGCTGCCAGCCACTCTGACTTTCATATTATAATGCTGTCCTGTATCTAAGGCATAGTCCATTTAGGAGTCTCTAACATTCTTCAATTTATTCTAATTGCACTTAAAAGCCGCACAAAGCCACTGTGGCACAAACCAAAGAGAAAAACACAGATCCTGCAGAGTATAAAAACTAATGCGTTCTGGATTTTCCAAAAACACTGGTAATTCCAAATGATTCCATAAGCGCCTATGTTTGGACACTCAAAAGCCAAAGTAGCCTGGGTCATAAGACTCTTCCGAACATCAATTAAAGTTTTTTTTTCCTCCAAGCTTCTCAAGACAAAATTGTGATTTGATTTTACAAGACTTGTCACTTTCGGTGGTCTATGAAAATTTTGATGTCAAGGGCTTTTGTCAGGCTTTTGATGTCAGGATTTTTGTTTGTTTGATTGGTTGGTTGGTTGCTTTTGTTTTCATTTTGGAAACTAAGATGAAGAGCACTTAAGAAGTGAAATGCCTCACCACGGCTACTAGAGGATGTCCCCCAAAGTTATCTTTTCTCTTTCTCAGTCACACGCTGCTGCTGGACACTAGAGTCTCTTGTTCTGGAGCTCAGCTGGTTCATGTGTCTGTCCACTGTGTGAGAAAGCATGAAACCACTGATTGTGATGGCTTGGGATCTCCAGCAGCACACTACCACTTCATCTACTCTAGTGAATTGAATAGTCACAGGAGTTGCTCCTGGCCATTAAGATTTGATTGTCCACAAAATTGCAGAACAATCCTGGGATCATTTTTGCTATAGACTGCTACTATTTTCTCAAATAATTCCATTGTATGATCTGGAAACAGGCATTCCTTACATAATGTTTCTAATAAGTAAATTGGAGGTAGCTATCATGCAATGGAGAGTAAAGAGATTTTCACAATATGGATATGAGATCTTCCATGCCAGTCAGCTTTAAGGCCAGAGAATGGCCCCAAAAACATTTAATTTACCAGAACAGATTTGTCCAGGGAAACCACTGTTCCTTTTCTTCTTGAACCCTGTCCATGGTTCAGTTAGTTCCTCACAAAAACTGGGGTGTTTTTAGAAATATTTGTTTTCACAAAGCTTTAGTAAATCAGTATTTTCTCATCACACTATTTAGTAAAGACTCCCAAACAACTTCAATCATTTGTATTTCCTTACGACAGCCCATAAAAAGCCTTGAGTCACTTATACCCAAGAGCTTAGATGCAGATGTGTCAATAGAAAGAAAATAGTCAAAGTCAGAAGTTGAATGAGTATATTTTGTCTGAATTCAGTTAATACTCAGCCTCTTAATCTTGTTATAATAATCTTCCAGTTAAAAACTTCTTCCTTCTCCTGGCAGTAGTGCAGTGCAAACAAATATCTAAGTAAAAATAGGTAAAACTTCTCAGGCCATTTTTTGTTAAGGAGTATTTCTAGGGTTCTCATAATTCTTGCTGCTTTACTTTGACTCCCTTTAGTATGTCAGCTTTTTCTAGCACTGCTATGATAAAAGTCTGAGCACGATGGTCAAGCACTAATTCAGCTAATACAGTCTACATAGGTAACACAATTTCTGATTGAATTGTAATGTCCGCTGGTCAGCACATATGGGCCATTGCAATGGTAACCTCTTATCAACTCTCTTCTGTATTTTTTTTCAGAATAAAGTCTCTCCTTTTGCAGGATGTTCTTAATCCCTCATAAGGCTTTCTGTTTAACTGTGTAAACGAGCCAGGTGTTTAAATGAACAGACTTTCAACAACACAGGAAGGTCTCCGTTTTTCATAGTAGTACTGTTCTGTAAGGTAATATCACTTGAATCAACTAATTGGAGTCTTACATGAAGTAGGATAATGTCTGCTAGAGACATTTTTAAAGAAATGGTTACCAGACTTACTAACAGCACCATCTAGCATGTGCACCAATATTCAACTGATCCTCATCTTTAAAGGAAAAAGGAAATTATAGTTTTTATGTGTGGTGACATGGCCTCATTCACTTTAGTCTGTGTTTGTGCTTGAAAGGAAATAACGCTGAATTAACACACATTTTTCACAAATATTGACAAGAGGTCTCTTCAAAAGGATTCTGAAGGAATACAGGAGTTCACTCACAGGTTTATGTAGCAGGATGGAGGTTTCTGAACCTGAACATAACTGAAGAGAACAAAAGCCATGTGAATTCCTACTGCAACTCTGCTGAAAGTGTCAGTAAGTGCTTTTGCTTTTCCTCAATTACCTCTAAATTTGAGAACAAACTAAGTCATCTTTCATAAAAGAGGGCTATTTTCAAGATGCAAAACGTTGAAAACAAAATTTTCAATCACAACTATGAAAAGTAAATTGTTCTTTCAGGCAGGAAACTTTCCACAGTTGCTTCCATCATCTATTTTCCAGCTCAGATGAAATCTCTTGTAAAGTTTAACTTAATTCTGGTCTCTATTGCTTCCATAGAGGCATTCTTCAAATGTCCTGGTTTTACAACATCTATTCCCCATCTATTCTATTTTTCTGGCATCTACAATTGAAGTTTTCTTTTTGAACTACCACTGGTATAGAGTGGGCCACAGTAACACTCTGAAGCTTGGCTGTTCAATTACAACTAACCACTTGCTTCTGGCAACCTGGATTCCTTGGCACAAAACATCCTGTCAGCACCGAATAAACCATTACTGACTGCAGTCTTCAAAGGATTAATATTGTAGACAGTCATCAAACAAGTGCACCACTGGCATCCTCAATTATTAAAGTTTCCACTGATATAAAATCTTCAGTACCTCAAGTACCTGCCACTGAGGCTCCCAAACCAACCTTCCAAAATGCAATTTTTTACTTCTTTGCTTTGTTTATTGGCATTAGTCCAGTAGTAACTTTTTTGCTTTTCAGTATTTCCCCAGAGTAAAAACATTTCTAATAATATTTTTGTATCAGTAAAAACTATATGATGAAGACAGTAAAAAAACAATAGAGGGTTAATTTTGCTTATATGGCTTATTTTCTATACGGTTTTCCCAGGATGCGCAGAACAATATCTAGATGCAAAAGGAAACTGTGGAAAGAGAAGGATAAAGGTGCAGCATAGCTTTTCTGGAATGGGACATAATAAAAAATGTAAGGGAAATTTTGGGGAAGTGCTGAAAGGAGGGCTGGTGCTGTAAGAAAGTAAATGATCTCTGAATTGCTCACCTTGCCCTTCATCAGAGAAGCAGAGCCTTCTACGTTTTGACATATAAATAAGAAGATATTCACTGAAATTATTGATTCATATCATCTTTTTCTTCTCTAACTAGATGACTCAAGAAGATTAGAAGTTCTTTGAGAGCTGGTTGAGAAAAAAGGATGTTTTACAGAGGTTCTGTGTCAAACTTACAGCTTTCTAACCAGTTCTCTTGTCATGACCACCTCACTCTCAGTTGAAGGGAAACCATATTTTTTTATTGGAATTTCAGGACCCATCACTTAATCTCCCATTTCCACCCATCATCATAGTACACAAAGGTAGGACTTCCTTTGCCACATCACCTTTGGATTGTAATATCTCACACAGTTTGAAGTAAACAAACTTCCTTCTTTCAGGTGTTCTTCATCCCATTCATGCCTTCATTTTACATGAGCTCGGCTGCGTTAACATTCTGCGCATCTGGAATGTAAACAAGGAGGGCTTGGCGAGCAAGGCAGAGGAAGGTACAGAAGTGAGCTCCAGAGATTGTGCTGGGTAATATGGAACAGGCCTGATATGATTTTAATTAGAACTCATGCCACAGGATCATTTACTCACAAAAAGTATTCAAGGACTTGTGGGCTAGAAACCTCTGTTTAGAGGAAACTTCTCTGCCCTAGGCTGCTTCAAGATGTCACTATATTAGCTAGTTTTAAATATGTGTGGTTCATTCCAGATTCAGTGCCCCCAAGTCTTTCTGGCATGATAGTCACTTTCTACTCAACTCCTGTCACTAATCAACACAGAAGCTGCTGCAGAGCTTGGGGATATTTAGGAAGAACAGATTAAATAAAGTAGAATCAGAGCAGCTTGGTTTCAAGTTCAATTTCTTCTGCTAGCTCTTTATGCTACAGCTTGCTGCCTGCTTTTGACCTTCTAAAAGCAAATTCCTTCTGTAAATTAGGTTAACACTGCTTATTTCAAGAAGCACATTGAGCTGATGAGCTGAGATGTTAAATAACCCTTCATAAGGGATATGGAAGGACTTCAAGTTTCTTACTTCCCTGCATAAATTATTATTATTTGCATCACACATAAACTCCAATCAAGAGTTGCCCCATTACTTCTGGTATATCAGAACCATGGGACAAGTGGTATTTTTTTTTTCTCTGAAGACCTTATTGAGATGAGAAAAGTGACTAGCAGACTTCTTTTAGAGATAAAATAACTCAGGATCAAATGACTTGGCCAAGATCAAAGAAGAAACCCGTGGCACTAAGAACTGAGTCCACATTCCCCCTCTTACAACACGATAGCCACAAAATCATCTCACTTCTCTAAGACAGTAGCAACTCGAACTTAGTGCAAGGAAGCAGTGTAAAGGGAATCATCCTTTGTGCCAGGGTTAAGAAAATAACAACTCTGAAAACAGCAGGCCAGGAAAATGCTTTATTTTTCAATCCTTTAACTAACTCAGTACTCCTGAGAAACTTCCAAATTTTTTTTATATTTTAATCTCACAAATGAAGGCCTAGGGTTTGGTAGGTGAAGCACTTCTGGTGGAGCAAGACTTTACAGAGATCCTAGACAGAGGAACAACTAACTGTGAGTACAGAGAAATTTTGGAGTAGATCTCATCTTCTAAGCTTGTAAGCTAATTAAAAGATTATTGGAAGACAGGTTAGCACACAATCTTTAAAACAATTATTTTAACAAGGTAGTATAATTATTAGGGATATAACTGCTGCAAAGCACATTCAGAACTTTAAAAACAGGACACACTGATGATATGTGGCTATGTCCCCAGGTTCCTCATATATTCATATAAACAGAAAGCAGCTCTTTGAGGTTCACTGAGGTTATGTTGTGGTCAAAGTCATTTTATTGGATTTGTGTGGCCAAGTTTTGCAGTGGAGGGACTACAGGGGTACCTTTTTTGAGAAGCCGCCAGAAGCTTCTGCTGTGTCTGATAGAGCCAATGGCAACCACCTCCAAGAACCTCCATTGGCCAAGGCCAAGTCTGTCAACAACATCCTCTGGGATAATTCTTTTAAGAAGGAAAAAACCACCCCGCACAATTTCAACTTTAATTCTGAGAGAGGAATGACAGTAAGTGAGAGCAGCTCTGCAGCCCCCAGGTCAGCGAAGAAGAAGCAGGAGGAGGTGCTCCAGGCCCCAGAGCAGAGGCTCTCCTGCAGCCCCTGGTGCAGAGCGTGGTGAGGCAGCTGTGCCCCTGCAGGCCATGGAGGCCCATGGGGGAGCAGAGATCCGCCCGCAGCCCCTGCAGGACCCCACGGCAGAGCAGGTGGGTGCCCAAGGGAGGCTGTGCCCCTGCGGGAAGCCTGCGCTGGAACAGGCTCCTGGCAGGACCTGCGGAGCCATGGAGAGAGGAGCCCACACCAGAGCAGGTTTGCTGGCAGGACCTGTGACCCTGCGGGGGACACCCGCTGGAGCAGGCTGTTCCTGAAGGACTGCGCCCCGTGGAATGGACACACTGGGGCAGTTCATGGGAAGGACTCACGTTGGAGAGGTTGGTGGAGGACTGTCTCCTGTGGGAGGGGCCACAGGAGTGCAGGGAGAGTGTGAGGAGTTCCCCCTCTGAGAAGGAAGGAGTGGCAGAGGCAATGTGTGATGAACTCACTGCAGCTCCCATTTCCTGTCCCCCTGTACCAGTGGGTGGGAGGAGGTAGAGAAAATGAGGAGTTAAATTAAGCCCAGGCAGAACAGAGAGGTGGGGGGAAGGTGTTTTGAAAGATTTGATTTTATTTCTCCTTACCCTAGTCTGATTTGATTGGTAATAAATTAAGCTAATTTCCCCAAGTCAGATTTGCTTTGCTCGTGATGGCAGCTGGTGAGTGATCTCTCCCTGTTCGGATCTCAATCCACAAGACCTCAGTTATATTTTCTCCTGCCCAGCTGAGGAGGGGAGTGATGGAGCAGCTTTGGTGGTCACCTGGTGTCCAGCCAGGGTGAACCCACCACACTCATGAGTGGGATACGTACTCGCTATGGTTCTATGCAAAACAAACAGTAGCCTTTGAAAATAATAACGGTGAAGTAAAAAATACAGACATCAAAGATTTTATTGTTAAAAGATATTCCTCCATGGTGAAATGTGTTCTCTAGCTCTGTTCTAAGTGTTACAGCATTTCTCTTTGATAAAAAAAAAAGGAACTGTAAGAAACTGAAAAAGTGACACATGCTGCTTGCCTCGCTGAATGTTATTTTAATACTAATGTGGAAATTTTGCTTTGTGCACAAACACTTTTCTTTAGGGTGGATAAAAAAAACGCTCAGAGAATTCTGTATCTATTTTACTGGTGATGACAAGTATGTTAATTGCTTGCAGATAACATCTGCTCTAGTGAAATCAAGATGCAGACTCTCGCTGGACTGCTAGTGCTACACTTTGCGCTTTGTCTAGGAGGTCTGCTGCTCTTTGCTGAAGTTTGAAGGGAGCTGAAGTGCCTTTGAATTTTTTGAGAATCTTCCAGTAACTGAAACCAAATCTGCAAGGAGTTGTGGGTCATCGCAATGTCTCTCTTTGAGTACAGGACTTACCTTTGAAGCTCGGAGGCTTTCACTGACCATGACGATGAAGTGTGCTCTGGCTGAAACAAGTTCATGGTAATCTGCCAACAGCCCTGCATGTGAGAGCCTCTGATTTCTTTCTGTTTACAGTTGAAGGTGAAGGGCCTCTCCTGCTAGAAAAGTGTGAGCCTGGTAAACATAATGTCAGATCTAAGGAGCCCTTATCCTCCACAGACCACATTTACAATTTTACAGTGTGCTTATGCAGGCCCTGCCATGAAGTTGCTCACCAGATGTGCCTATTGAATCTGTCAATCATGGTGTTGAAGGAGCAGCTCCAGACTGTTGCCATTTCCTACTTCCCACCACACATTTGCATATGTGCTCAGTAGCAAACTTGCTTTAGCTTCCCTAAAATACTTGAATGTAATTATCCTCCAACATCAGGGAAAATTCTTGTCAATCTGTTATTGCAATACCATTTATGAAGGAGCAAGGTACAAAAAACTCCTACTCGTCCTTAAGAGCAGACCGTTATTAAAATCCTAATGACACAATGAATAGCAAGTAGAGATCAATATGCAATTGCATGCTTCACAGAGCTTGTTCTGTGCCAGCCAGGTTCCCACGAGGAATAAAGTTCAGCCATATACTGAGAGGTGTTGCCAAGACTTGTGCTGTTGGTGGAGAAAAAAATAAACAATTTCTTGGTTTTATTGATTTTTTCCCCAAGCTCTTCTCCTGTGTAGGGATAAACAACTGCACAAATGTAGGATGGAAAAAAAATGACAAAGCTGCTGAGCTGTGGAACAGAAGCTTGTAGTGGATTGCATATGCAATCTACACTGTATCTATTTATGAACAAAAATCTATATCAGATTCATCACAGATCATTAAGTGAGCACAACTCAATTGTCTTTTCCTGTTGTGGCAAAACATAATTTTATTAGTGAGCTGTAAAAAGAGGTAGTAATAACCAAATATAATCCTTTGTCTTTGGTTCTTCTGCTTTGTGCACTGTCCACAAAGATGCAGTGGAAGTAAATGCATTTATCTCTTGAACCCTAATTAAAGAAGGTTGTGGATTGTCTAAAGACAGTGTCGAGAAGAGTAGCAAGAATGATCAGAGGTTCTTAAACATGCCGAAATAGTGAAGGAATTTGGGCTATATTTTATGGAGGAGAACTAGGAGAAACATGATAAAAAGTAAAATACAGGTAGCTACAAATTACAGCTACGAAGAGAAAGGTAATATACTGTTCTCCATGTTCAGTAAAGATGAGAAAAGGGGCTGCAAGTAAAACTCACAGCAAGGAGGATTTCAGCCTGAAACCAGAGAAAACTCTCTAACAAGAACCACTGTGAAGTCTTGGAAAAAATGGATGTGAAAGATTATGAAGGCTGAGCCTGCCCTTTCTGGTAATGCAGCTGCTCCTGCAGTGGGTTAAAGAGATAGTTAAAAAGGGTTCACAAAGATATTGGCAGACTTTTTTAGTATAACTTAACAAGAACCACCTAAGGGTGGTGGTCTTTCTTTTTACAAGGTATTCCTAAAAATTCTAACCAGTGTCAGTCTAAAAAGAAGCTGAGTGACAGGGTGTATCATTAAATATCTCTAGCAATGACAACATAATTTTTCTATTTGACCTTGGGTCAGCTAAGTTTTGAGGTGGTTCTGGCTACATATTTTAGTCAGAATAGGCATAGATTTGACTATGTACTGAAAAAAAGTCACTTATGGAACAGTAAAAATTTCAGTCTGTTGGAAATGAAAAAATAAAGGAAATATCTCCTTTTCCCCTTACCTACTGTGCCGCTGAAGGGGGAGGATCCTTTCCTCCAGTCTTCTTTCAGCTCAGGAATGTTTAGCAGCTTCCTGGGATGCAATATGTTGCACACGTAACCCTAGATAAAGTCAGCCTCATTCCATCATGCCTGAGGCGAGGCTGTGGGTCTGCCCTCTGCTCCTCTGGGCACCAGCAGATGCTGCTGGCCTGCAGCCATGCCTGTGCTCCTCACGCCAGCCCTGCACAGCCAGACCTCTGCCCGGGCATGACTTGGATTGGCTTGTTCTGGGGGAACAAACCAGTCCTCCCGTCTGCCGTGCTCCTGTCTGAACCCCAGCAGTCACCAGCAGGAACAGGGAACAGGCATCATTCCTCCCTGCTCTCAGGTGCAGCTGTCTCAAGGAGCACAGTCCCTCGTGTGTAGGGAATGAATGAGACAGCTCCTATCCGTCACAGCAAGAAAACCCCTCCTGGCATCACATCCACTCGCAGCAAGAATAAAATATTTCTGCTATATTTTACCTTGCTTTGTTTTGACACCATTTTATCTTTTGGGTTTTCTCTAAAGGAAAACTGGAAGGTTTCCCTGCACTCCTCTTCTCTCAGAAGGGGCAGAGATAATGTTTCATGCAATCCAAATTGTGATGACAAAATATGGCGAACATTTTCTCTGAGGCACACAAAGAGAAGAAAAATGCACAATTCCCAATTTGTTTGTGCTTTCAACTATTCCCTCTTGCCAAAAGGAAGAGCCCTAGCCACTTGTTTCAGAAGGAAAGAGGCAAAACTTATCTTAGGTGCCACTGACGGTTGGAACAGAGTATTACAAGAAATCAAAGGATACCATAGAGCAGAAGAAGAAAAATTGAGGCCAGCTGAAAAGATGGAAGACCAAAAAGGACACACTAAAAAGTAAAGAGAGAAACTTGCATCCTGTGCATATGTTGTCAGGAAGATAAAAACTCCCACTAACAAAACCACAGCTGTTTTACAGTTGGTATCCCTGCCACCCCCATGAAAAGATCTTGAGGGACTTGGAAGAAGATTGGGTGTTTGTCTGAGCAGAGGCACAGAATCCACCCCCTGTTAAAAGTAGCGATTATCAGAAAAGGGAAAACATATGGATATTTCACAATAGATGGGAATCTTTCATCAGTGTTGAATGGGATTCAGTACTGAAGTACAACTGCATGTAAAGTATGTGCTTTTAAAATGGCTTCATAGCATTGCCAAGTCATGTCAAAGTCATCCTTTAGGTATGAGTTAGTCTATGTAAAAAATTGTGTGATATTCCAAATCCCCAAGGGAATAGAGACTTTGCAGAATGAAGTACAGGCAAAATGGGAGGCAGCACTGACTGATGAATACTTCTTTCTTAATGGAACAGTAGTTAAATCTCTGCCCTGTATGTTTGCAGTAGGTGGTATGTGCTAGGCTACTACTGGCAAGTTCCAGGAAAAGGCACAGATAAGATAGGAAAAGAACACTTCCTCCTCTGCTTACTTTGTTAACTGAAACATAAAGTGGATAAAACGATGTATTTTATGAAGTTGGCTCAAAAAGCTTTACCTCCCCCAGCACCTGGATCGTGATAAATGTCACCCATATGAGACACTGCTCTGTTCTTATACGTCTTTAATCTCACTGCAGTCCTACTTTGTAATTCTTCTCTCATCCTCAAGCAGGACTGCACTGTTTGTATATCAAGTATGAGGAAGTTAAGCAGCAGGAGCAAGATGAGGTTTAGGGCAAAAGATATCATTTCAAACAGAATAGAAGATGCAGAATAGCTCTACTGTTACTGTTAAATAAAGTTCCTTATTCAGTGTTAAACGAAAGCTACTAACCATTTCTCACGACAGAGTTACAAGTCAATTCTGAACATCTACAAACTCCACTTATATTAAACAAATTACTATATAAATCTAGGTCATTGCTTAAGCTTCATTTTTAAATTTTCTTCCTTAAATGTCAATGTTACACTCACTAACATTTTCCACAGCAAACATGTAATAATTTTAAAAGGGTTTTGTGAAGTCCATCAGAAAGAGAAACAAGGAAAAATTTAAAAGACTATTTCTGACTTGTCACTAGATATTAAAGTCCATGTCTACCCATGGATAAGTCCTATTACATTGAACCCAGAGGATGCTATCAGCACTTACAGAGCATCAAACACCTGTTTTGAGAGTAATGAAGTGTGAATGATACCCAAAGTTTTTTTAAAGTCTAAGCCATTAATTACTGCAGTCATGTTTTATAGCAAAATTTTAAAATGTGGGGGTTTTATACTCAATAGTGATAGTGGGATTTGGGAGTCTGTAAAGCATTGACTAACATTCTTTGGGAAGATTTGGATGTTTTCTTGATGTGTTTCCTCTTGTCTCTGTTTCAACTTTATCAAGATCCAGATGAGGGAATCTCATGTTACAGGTCCAATATTCTTGCATGTTGCTGGAGTCCTCAATTTGGCAGAAATTAGCACAATTTGATGAATGTTGATGTCAGTTTCATAATTTTTTGCTTTGTAATTGCTTGTTTATTTATTTATATCTCTGCAAAGACCATTCAGAAGATTCAAGAGGCCAGCATATGGGTATGGAAAATGTTAAATTGGATGTAAAATTAACACCTAAAGTTAGATAAATAACAGTTATTCCTTCAACATGAACAGCACACATTCCCATCTCATAGGGATACAGTAGGCTCTGGAAGGGAAGACCTAGATTGTTGTTTCCTCAGGGAAACATAACAAATAATGTAATTCATAAAGTCACAATATTTCTTCAGAAACTGATTCATAGGTTGGTGCTTTTCACACAGTCAGAAAGAACAATGTGAGAAAACAGAGAGTGCATACTTCAATAAAACATGAGCCACATGGGAAGCAATTTCCTAAAATTTAACTCAGGATTGGAAGTGCTGAGTTAAAAATATTTACATTCAAAAGAGAGAAATAACCAGGAAAGCACTTAAGACGTCAAAGAACTGAAAGACACCTGAACCTGTTATCATCCATGGGTTTGGTGTAGTTATCTGTGTGCCTGCACAAGGGATAACCACAGCTCCATTATGTAGCTCTACAAGGAGACACCAGTGAATGGATGACACATAAGAAAACAAACCATATTTTTAAGTCCTGGCCAACCAAATGCTGGTCTCCTGCTCTGTGGAGATCATTAGTATTTATGATGCCAAACTCAACCTCTGACCATTTAGTCAACCAAAAGGGATGAAAACGAAATACAAGAACTGCAGTAGAACAACATTTGATTCACAAGTTCATTGTGGAAACTGCTAAATGTAAGAAAAGAATTTGTAGAGTAATGTGGACAGATTAAAAAAGTCCTTTGATTCAGTCATGGTGATGAGAAAGTCAGGATTGCAAACAGCTTCTGTAAATGCCTATATCCTCTGCTGGGTGTGACCTGACTGTGTCATGAGGGTGTTGTGAGGGCTTCTTGGGGTCAGGCACTGGGAGCCAAGGAGCTCCTCCACTGGGAGGTGGATGGGCAGTACCCTGGTGGCAAGGGCAGCTGGGGGCAGCAGGAGCAGCCCTGGACATTGGCCACTTCCCTGGGAGTGGGCTGCGGATAGGCTGGGACACAGGCTTGCAGGTCAGCCTGACTCAGTGGATGCAGAGCTGGGCAAGGCAGGGCTGTGAGGGGCTGTAAACTGGCCCTGCCTGACAGTTCTGGGGCAGGCACTGCTGGCCTTGGGGGGCTGAAGCAGCATCCTGGGATGTGGGTAGGTTTTGGGAGCACCTGGGAAGGCTGGCCAGGATCAGTAAGGCCTGTAGATACCTCCATGTCCCTTGCTATCGTCTTTAGTTTTATCTGACTTTATCTCAATTTATTTTTATTTTTCAAAATGGTTATTTTTGTAATGAATTACATCACAATAAAAGAAGTTGTTTATCTTTATCTTAGTGGTCTTCCAGTCACAAAAGTGATTTCAAGGTACCTCAGAAACTCCAACTGCCTATTTCCCAAAGGACTGGCAGTCTGTGGTGGCAATCTGCTGTTGGCCTGCTGCTGTACTGCCCAGGTCTCACTGTATGACCAAGGCTATTAAAGATGATGCAGGATATTCTTCTGCTACCCTGAACTTTACAGTCAAAAGGAGAGGTAACAGATTGCAGTACATGTATGGAAAGGGGCATGTAAGCTGGCAAGTACTGGTGAGTACTGTTCTTGAGTGCTCTGAAGAGCACTGAAGAGCATTTGGGGAGGGCTGTGCTCCCTCAAAATGTTCTCCTAACGTCAAACAAAACCCTGCAGTGACGATATAGGAAGGGGGCAAAGACAGAATTTTGGAAACAAGCCATAAAGAAATTAATTACAAGAATAAATAAGAATTCATTCTTCTTTCTGATTAAATCTCAAATCATTCAACAACAAGCAAGAGTAGCCTTTCCCTCTTTGACAAATAGGTGAAAATCTACACCAAACTGATCTCATTTGGGAATACCTAATCCCCAGTGGCGATGCTGGAAACCATGCTGCTCTTTGCATACTGCATTGTACTGTTTTGCCCTTAAAGCTTCTCCTCTTCTACAAAGGGCTCTGTAACCTGCACATAAATGCCATTCAACATTGAATTTTTATGAATACAATGCACTATGAATACAATATCACCTTTTGTGATAATTCAAAAATCCAAGAATAGGCTGTAGGGACACGTAGAAAATAGTGATCTATTTCTGAAAAGGAAAACAACATGGAGCCAAAATATTAGACTCTGAAGAGCCTTCATAGTTTTCCAAGGCCACCCAGAAACAGAATTAATGAGTGTTTTAAGTACACCTTCTTATGTGCATCTACAGCAATGGCTCTTCCATGAATGAATAGAAAATAAACTACAGGCCTTCTGTAGAAAGTCCACTTCACAGAGAGATGAATTTCATGTATATTTTGAGATATACTATTTTAAAAGGAATTATCTTAAATTTAAACAATTTGCGTGCTCATTTTGGAGAGCAACTGTCACAGTACAAATCCTGTTTCATTAATTTAAACAATAATAGACAACGGTAGATTATAAATAAATAAAATATATTTATCCAGCAGCTACTGTTCTTTCCTGGCATGTTCTACCTGACTGAAGGCATCATAAAATATGGTCAATAATTCTTTGGCAGTCGTTGTTGTGCTGTACTCTTTTCTCTCCAGCGTTACCTTTCCTATTGTTACTTCTGGAATTTTTTTTTCTGTGCTGTAGTAGTTTTAGCAGCTGACCTGTTAGAGCATGCATTTTTCTTCTGACTTTCATGTGTCTTAACTATTGTATAACAAAAGTCTGCTTCACGCAGCACTGAGCAACCTTCCCTCGTAGAGGCTGTGGCAAGAGGTGCGGGCTGACAGACTCGTCTCTGTGTCTCCTGATATTATTCATTGTGCAGTCCTGGGCCAACCCTAGTCTCCATGGTCTTTTCAGTTTACATTCCGTGTTCTGGAAGATGCCAAGAAACAGCAAGAAAGCATTTATTAAATTAGACAGGGAGACATTACAAAACAGGAAGGGAGCTGGATGGATGAGTATTTATCTTCAGAAGGTCTCAGCAAAAGATTTGTTCAAATTGCTGGAGGTTTTATTTGGTTTGGTAAGCTATAGGCTTCTACCACACTTCAGTTGGCTAAGCTCCTCTTTTAAAAACTCATGTGCACTTGTGGCCTTTATGGAGATAGAAAGAAGTATATTACTTTGAGTGAGACTATACAGGTGTAATGGAGTGAACATACTGTTTATTTGTCATCAGTGGGAAACTGTTCCCAATACAATGAAGGTCACAGAAAGAGTGCCATTTTTTTTGTCATTTAAGATCTTCCTTTATTTAAACAGGTTAAAAGATACAGCGTGTATAACTCCAATCTTGAGCTCAGCTGAAATGAACTATTTGTTGCATTCTAAACTCAGAATGAAAGATTACTTTCCATAGGCTCTATTCAGCAAAAAGTCCAATTTTTGTGGTTTTGGCAATAGTTGCCTTGTGGGCTCCAATGTTTTAATTTTCACTGAGCTGAAGTCTCAATCAAGAGCCAGAAGTTTCTCCACACCTCTCCCTTGAGAATCAGCCTGGAGGTTCTGGCAGCAGTTCTTTTCTAATATTGAAAAGATGTCATGATCCCAAAGCACATAGTTTTGCCTTATATTTACTCATCTCTGCAGTCTACCTTAACTCTGTCTTGACATTGGTCAAGTGTTAACATTAGCGTATATGTGTTTGAACAGAAAGCAAGAACTAATTACCTGCTTTCTCTTTTGAAGATATATGGGTAGAAGCAAATACCAGTAACATAGAGTGAGAAATAAAAATGGGATCCTATAAATGGTGCAATTATCTTAAACTAGCTTTCTAAATTCAGAAAATGCAGGGTTAATGTTAAACTTAAGAATCCCAAATACATTAGCATATGAAAATACAGTGGAGTTAACTGTAAATTTACTTGTCTTACAGGCTTCTACTACACTTCTTTTGGCTATAACTTCTCTGTAGATTGAGTATCTGCATACACTGTAATATAAAATAAAGTGTGATGAAGGTATTCCACTGTGATACCAGAGTAAAAAAACAAGAATGTTTTAAGAAACCCTCGCTTTTCCCAGTGTTGCTTATTTGTAAGAAGAAAAAACAAACAAAAAAACCCCCAAGCAACAACAAAACAAAACAAAACCAAACAAACAAAAAAATAAAGAAGAAAAAAGGAAAAGTCTTGGTTCTCTCTTTGTAACCTAACATTATAATAATTATTATAATAATTCTGCTACCTTATCTCAATTTCTGAAGTTCGAGGTGATGAGAACTGCATAATGTCCGGGAGCTAATTTATTCTGCATAGAATATGCAGGCTTTCAACTATGAGCTGTAACAATTGTCTGGAGCCATACACTGAGTAGCAAACATTTAAGTATAACTGATTTACCCTAATTTTTATACTTGTGACTTTACAATCTAAAAAACATTCAGTATATTTCTATGTGAACTGTATAAACACAGACATTGTATAAATCCACACATTTTAATGCACAATGCAATGCAAGGTGAGTTTGCGATTTTAGTATGCCATGGGAAGGATTAGATACAGGTAAGTGCATTGACAGGAGCCCTAGCCCGATGGCATGATTAGGAAGCATTTTCTCACAGGGTATATGGGTAAACAGATGAAGAGGGAGTTCCAAATTCTCCTAACTTCCACTGAAATGAATATAGATGATGTGCCTCAGGATATTATGCATACAGAGTATTTGTGTGCAACTCTAAATGTCCAAATGGCCTTTAAAATGTAGCTGTAAAAACTAATCCTTGATGTTTGTTATCACTCAGAGAAATTCTGAGTGAGAAAGCAGCAAGAGAGCATCTCCCAGCCGCCAGGTCCATGTCCTTCCTCTGTTCAGGAGCAATGAGAAGGTAGGGTAAAGTGTGTCCAGTGTTTTGGGTATTTTGAAATAGATTACAGCAAGTGCAAAAGTTATCCATTTTCCAGGTATGCCTAAATTCATTCCCACTGGAAGACAAATCGAGTCTAAGTACAAGTCTGAAAGAGAAACGTTTTTTGTTAAAGAAACAGTTCTGGTGTCTGAAACAACTAAATACTTTTCCCTGTTCGCATCTAGAAAGCAGTGGTATCTTAAAAACACAAGAACACAAACAAATCACCAAGGAGGAAGACAGAAGAGGTCACAGTTGCGTATTGCAACAGTTCTCCTTAGAAGTACAGGAATATGAAAGAAATTTTGGAAAAAAATGCTTGCAGCCAAGTCAGAGGACACTGAAGAGACAAACAGAATGGAAGTAGAAGTTAGGAGAGCTTCCCATGATTGGTAGGTGGACGTATATCAGTACTAATCCTTATGATTCTTTGGCTATGGGACTAGATTGGTTGATTCAGGTAAGTTAAACATCTGCCACAGTTTAAGTGATAGTCCTTAAGAACTGCTCATGAAGGGAAAGATCTGGGATACTATATTCCTATGGCCGTAGACACAGTTTCTATGAGTCAGGTAAGGTGGCAGAAATTAATACATTTCAACAGCGAAGAAGGTAGAAACTCATTTGGCAAAAGGAGATTTGTCCGAGGAAGCTGGAGAATAGAATAGGATACACAAAGTGGTCACCATATGAGGAGTTAACAGGTCAGGGATGCACATAGCACCAGTTACTGGGGAATCCCCACCCCCACCACCCACACATGCAGAAGCTGTAGCAGACACTGCTCTATTTTAAGTGTTCTCACCACAACTGCAGCTTTTTCTGAAGTTCAATATCTTTCCAACAAATACGAAAAAAACTCAAACCAGCTATGTAACTTTCTGTAATTTCAGAATACCGCATTACTCCAGCCATGTTACCATTAGAGTGTAGATGGAGGACAAAACAGTGGAAGGGATCCAGCAAAAGCTAAACAGAAGCTTATCACATTACAGTCTAAATTTCATATGCAGCAGAAGGCAAAATTATGAAACAACTATCTCCCAACAGGAACATACTGCAATACTGAATGGTCAAGTTCTGATAGAAATGAGGAAACGAAATGCCTTGAGAAAAAGATGCTAGGGTAAAAACAGCAATTAGTCAAATTCCCTGCCAAAATATAGGTCATTTTTCCTTTCCTTTCCTTTC